>JAVTVX010000010.1:10600000-11015000 GCA_033439265.1 Dillenia suffruticosa | reverse complement strand
GATGACCCCAATGTTCAGTCTCTGTGCACCTAACCATGCTTCCTTCATTAATCAATCTCCAGAGCATCGGCTTATTGTGCACAGGAATCTTAAGATTGCACAATTAAAACCCTAATTAACAACAAAGGATAAAAGAGAGAATATAGGTCTGATCCAGGCCCCCAAATCATATGGCATCAGAGAGAGCAGACATGATGACCCTAATTTTCAATCTCTGTGCACATTACCATGCTTCCTTCATAGGAAACTCCAGAGCATCGGCTTATTGTACACAGATCTCTTAAAATTAACCAAATCAGAACCCATGTTAAACAAACATCGAAACCTAAATCTTCTAGGCACCAAAAAAGTCCGGCTGGAACAACGTTCAACAGTAACGGCAAAAGGAGCAAGATAAACAACAGTTCTAGGGTTGATGTTAGAAGGATTAAAATCAGTTAGGAGCAAGAAAATGAGATTAGATTTGCAGAATTAGAGCGTCACTTTTCGATCTTTACCTGCTAAATGACTGGCTATTCATTTGGAGAATGAACAAGAGGAAGAAAAACCCTAGACGCCGTTCTAGGGTTTACTCATGTCCGTGAAAAGCAGTGCGGATGTCTCGATTTTATAGGCACTTCGAGATTAGATGAACGGCTGAGATGAATCCGAGCTCTATGGTAACAATTTTCCACCATCGCCTCCGAGGTGTAATTTTAGTGGCATTTTGTGATTCAAAAATTCGAACAACTTTATTTAAAAAAAAAAAATCGAATTATTTTTTTGGAGAGTAATCCTATTTCGCAATTGGTGAAATAATTAAAGCGAAGCATTCCCAAAAAAAAAAAAAAAAAAAAAAAAAAATTTCTTGGAGATATCATTTTCTCGCCTTCTTCCTGACCCAAAAAATATTAACATCTCTTGATCGCAATAAATATTTGTTCATATAAAAAATATTCTATTGTAAAAAATTAATAAGTTTTTTTTTTACTAAATCATTTGTATCATTAAATCCAACTAAATATAATTTGAGTTGAGTTAAATTCTTAAAAGATAAAGATTTCTTGATTCCTATTTTCCTTATATATAAATATTTAAATTTAAAATTTTATTTAAAAAATATTAATATTTAATTACTAAATTAATTAAGTATCGAAAAAAAATTAAAAGACGTTTGATATCAATATAAAACTTTTATTCATTGTGTTGATTTTTTTAATATATATGCATAAATTTATCGGTTATGACCCGATTCATTTTGTCACAACCCACGAGTTTAATAACTCATGAGAGTTCAAAATTTTATGACCCTGGACTCTTCGGCTTGCAAGCAGCAACCATCATTCGCCGTCCGATCATCTTCCCACAATCGTCTGCCATGCTCTCTTCATCATTAAAAGGGGTTCCTTTAAACGGGTCAAACTTAACGGGCCGAGCCTACTGTTATCCGGGCTTAACCCGTTATTAAAACGGGCCTATAATGAGCCCGAGCTAGGCCCGAACCTAAAATGAGCTGCGCTCGGGCCGGCTTGGGCTAATTGCAAGTCCTAGTATTTTTTTAGGATTTTTTTTTAAATATTGAATGCTTAATATTTTTTATTATGATCGATATGAATTTATTGTTTTATTTTTTAATATTATTGTGCATATTAAAAATAAATTATTTAAGTATTTTGTATTAATATAATAATAGACAATTTTAACTAAACTCTTTTGAATTGAATGATTGGTCACTCTATTCTCTTAACTAGAGATTTCGAGTTCGAGACTTGAGAATAATGAAAAAAGATTTGAAAGAGTCAATCCCTAAAATGGGTCTCACAGTACTCGAACCGAATAAACAAAGCCCCGGATACTAGTAGTGATAACAAAAAAAAAATAATAGACAATTTTAATACTATAAAAAATCAAAAATTTCAATTCAAATAAATTTTTTTATTACGTGTTTAATATTTTTGTTATAGATTTGGTAATTTTATTTTATTTTAGCCACATAAAAAAATTGACTCCCTCCGGTACCCATAAGGCAAATTAAGCTTCTGATCAACAGCGGTGGCAAAACTTTATTTTATAAGTGTTTATTATTCATAAGAAAGAACACTGGTATCTTTGAAACAAAACCCAAAATTTTCTAAATATTTTCTTGCCCATTCTTTCGGAAATACTAAAAACAAAAACAAAGAGTTTATAACAATTTTAGAATAGTTATAACTGCTTTCGAATTATTAAGATAGTATGAATCCTAAAACATGCAACAGCATTTCTTGCCATAAAACTTATCAGATATAGCAGTGATATTAGATTCTGTAATAAATCTGCAATACCCTGATGACATTTAACGAAATATTTGAATGATGTGAACTGAAATGTGCAAACCATACCTCTTAGTGTGTTGGCATATTCTGGAACTGAAGTGGAACTTCATGATAGGATGCTTTCCCCTTGATATCCCAGAGAAATTGTTATGATCGAGCCTATGACTTCCCAGACGAGTAGTTTCTTCTTAGATCTAAACCTTAACAACTATCTGGATAGCTGCAGCAGACCAAAATATGCACCTCTCTAGGTGTTCAACTTTCTTCCGTTTTTTCTTGCTCTAATTTTAACCTGGAGTTTTCAATACCATTAGATCCTAAGTATCTCATTTGTTTTCAAGTTTGTCATTCCCATTTTGAATGAACATCCACCAAACCAAGTCCTGGCTGCTTCACCAGTATTTTACGGATTCAAGACTAAATGATGGCTTTTGAATGGTTTAGACTGTCCCACCCCAAAAGTTTAGCTCAAAAGGTCACTCAAGGGACTTAAAACTCTTATCTGTAATAAAGGTCTTGGGATCAAGACTTTCTCCCTCCTCTTTCCAGCCAAAAAAAAACAGACCTTTTTCTCTATCAGGTTTTTAAACAAAGTGACCCATCCTTGTGGCAGATATTCAGTTCTGTTTTGATTATGCCAGTGGTTCTGAAGTTAGGACTTGTAGCTTTACTTTGCTACAATGACAGTATCCAAGCTGATAGGTCTTCTTGGAGGATCATATAAACCGGCACAGGAGTGCAAGTTCACAGATTAGTTTGGCAGGGAAATGGGAAAACACATTTGCTGCCCGCCTAGACCAGGTTGCAATGTTTGTCTGGCCAATGAAAATGACCAAGGCAAATTCTATGGTTCCAAAATGAAACCAGAAAATGCAAGTTTCTGGAGATTCGTTCTGGTGCTTAGGATGTGTAAGCTCGATATAGTATATATGTTATGAGAGAGAGAGAGAAGGAGAGAATGCTTCATAGAAGGCAGTGAAAACAAGTGTTGGCTAGTATATATGAATCATAAAGAACACCCTTTTTTGTAGGACATTTCCTCCAACATAAGCATGTCACTCTTGCGGTTTACTTGTTATCTAAATTTACAAACAAAAAGAAGAAAACAAAATGAAAAAGTTAAAATCACATAAAATCTGCAAAGGCAACTTCGGTCAAAACAAACTAATTGGATCAACTGAAATGTCCGACAACTCCATGATTGTGATCTTGCACATGCATATAGACACTCAATTACACCATCACCATCCTTAATATGTACACATAAAATGTAAAGAGACCAACAATTCAACTTCCCCAAAAACTTCAGCACCATCAACATCAACAGCCAATGCCCATAAATTAACATATAAATTAAGTCCAATCACAATAATGGACAAATCAATTATAGCATAAACAAGATGATCAAATACCTTCAACCCCATGAACTGTCAAATGCAGCAGAAGTAATAGCATGAGAAAACTCCTGGAAACTAATGCATCCATCGCCATCCGTATCCGCCTCCTTAATCATCCCAGTCAACTCCTTCACCGTAAGTGCTTGCCCTAATTTCGCCATAGAATGAGCCAATTCAGCAGCAGTGATATAGCCATTACCATCTCTATCAAACATATTGAACAATTTCTGCAACTCTTCTTCACTATATGGGCTTTTAGCTTTCACAATGTCTGGCTCAACCAAACCCACAAACTCTGAAAATTCAACAAGCCCATTGTTGTTTAGGTCAGCTTTTTGTATCAGTTTCTCAACCTGATCTTCACTTGGTTTTAATCCAAGAGATCTCAACAATGATCCAAGCTCAAGTTGGGTTAATCTCCCATCTTTGTTTCTATCAAATGATCTGAAAATTTCTCTCAACTCTGCAAGTTGTTCATCATCAAGCTTCACTGGATCTAGGCTCATTTGGAAAAAAATTAGGGTTTTTCCCAAATGGGTCAATCGGTAATCGATCAAAAAATGATCTAATTTTGAAAAAAAAAATTGCGGGTATTTATTACCTTACGAAATTGGATGGGTTGATCTTGGAATTTTTTGGGGATGAAGGTTCGAAAAATCAAGGCTCGCAAAAGTAAGTCAATCACTATTCAAGTAAAAAGTGAATCAATTGCGAAAAATTTTGTGGTTATTGTTTGGTTTAGGAAGTCGGAAACATTGACGCTTGGAATTTGTCAGAGGCAGAAATTTCGGATCTGATTAGGTTTTGATTGCGGAATTACAACAACTACTAGTACAAAGACGGTGGTCGGTATGAGGATGTTGAAATGGTCCTTTTCGGGGTTTGAGTATTCGAGAAAGCGTGTGATGTGTTGGCGCGTCAACAGGAATTGCAATTTGAGAATTTGTCTTGATGGGAACACGAACCCTAACCCTACGATTCTACGAACCTTCTCACCCTCCATTTTTAATTATTTTTCCTTTTTCGACTTTCTTTGGGAAAAAAGAGGGTCCTCAACGGTCCTTTTTCTGAATTAAAAATTGGAAGCAATGGCCCTTAAGAGATTATTTCCCTCCTTAAAAACTCAGATAATTAAAAAAAGCCTCTTTTTAACAAAAATATAACATAGTATTAAAATAAATTCATTAATCACATTTTCACCCTTCACACTTAATAGATAATTTTAATTAAATTATCCTCTCGTTCATCCGATGATGACACTTATACCCATTAAATAAAATTTTAAATTCAAATTTTATGTATGAAAAAAAAAATTATTTTTTAAAAATTTAATTCAATTTGAACTTCAAATTTAATATAATTTTTAAATATTGATAATTTATAAAAAAATAATTTTAATAAATAAATTTTACGATAATCTTTCTCCCAAACGATAAAAAAAAGTTGTTACAAAGAAAAGTGATCTTCACCGAGACCATAAACAATCTAATGGGGATTTTTTTTTTTCTTCTTTTACAAAACAAGAAAAATTTAAATTGGTACGGCTAAATTTTTGAATTTGCAAAGGCTCCAAAAGACAATTATTGAGATCAAGTAAAGGATTGTGCTTTGAGCCTGAGATTTATTATTAAATAAACAAAATGGCCAGCCAATCATGTTGCGGTGATTAAAATAGAAGTGTGTTCCTTTGGATGACATGTGCACCGCATCATGGTTTTATTAGTACTTTAAAACAAAATATGATGCAAAATTTGAATATATTAATTACATTAGGGCACATTGAATATTATTCAACTCACTCAATCTTTAATCAATTTGGTAAAATATCATCAAATTTTATTTTCTTTGAAAATGTAAATCGGTTTATTTAATTTATCTATAATATGTCTAAGTATATAAATAGATATAATTTGATATTTAGTGTGCTTAATAACTTTTAAAAATGAGCGAGTTTGAATTTTAATAATAATTTTAATTTATTTGATGATTTGTGCATGTTATCCTTGTGTAGGAATCATGCTGATCTTCTCTGTATCGTTTAAATTTTATCTGATGTCCCTGAAGGGATCGGTTTATTTTATGATTGTAAATGAAAGAGTTGCTTTGCCAATTTCTAACGACAACTCCCACTTACCGAATGGTTGTAGGGTATTAATTCAAAAGCTTTCAATTTGAGAAGTTTATATCTCCCTAGAGAAGGGAACTCATGTGCCGATGCTCTTGCAAAGTTGGGTCATCAAGTCTCCCCAAGGATTCATCCTCTCCACTCACCTCCTTATGAGATCCTTCGTCCTTTAAAGAGAGACTTGAGAGGGCATGACCTCTCTTAGAGGCTAATCTTGGTTTTGAAAAAGTTACTATCCTTTCTATAATTTTGAAATCTAAAAGGATGGAATGAATAATAAATATGAAAGATTTAGTTTGAAGTCTTTTTTTTTGCTCTAATTTATTATTATGATTAAGACTTGACTATCATCTTTACGCCAATTGATTAGATAGTGTTGAAAAATTATAAGAGAAGAATGAAGAAAATAATATAGATTACTAAAGAATATTACAAGAGAAGAGAGAAAACTAAGTACAAGAGAGAAGATTGTCTCTACTTGCTTAATTATAAAGTGTGGAAATGAGTCCTATTTATACAAGAAACTAACCATTAAAGAAAAAGGAAAAGAATCACAATAAAATTGGTAAAGAGGAAAATAAAGTTAATATTCTAAATTTATAGTGATTGAATAAATCAATCATTAAATAAATCAACTAAATATATAATGATTGAGTAAATCAATCTGAATAATTGATTAAGCCAACCAAATATATATCATTGACCAAATTAATTGTAATGATTAGTTCAATCATAATAATTGATTAAATCAATTATTATGGTTGAATAGTTGATAATTGATTAGGTCAATTATAATGATTGATTAAATCAATCATAATAATTGACTAAATCAATCAATATTATTTGAATTTATTTTAATACTCCCCCTCAAGTTTGGCGAATAGATATCTATGGAGCCTAACTTGCTAAGAATATTTTGCATGTGACTTGCCGTAGTTCCTTTAGTAAAAATATCAGCAAGCTGTTCATTGCTCTTCACGTGAGGAGTGACTATGGTCTTATCTTCAACCTTTTGACGAACGAAATGACAATCGACTTCAATATGTTTTGTTCTCTCATGAAAGACAGGATTAGACGCAATATGAATAGCAGATTGATTGTCGCAAAAGAGTTTGATAGGGGAAGTGACTAGAAATCCCAATTCTTCAACTAGAGCTTTTAGCCAAATGATCTCGCTGGTTGCTGCTGCCATGGCTCGGTACTCAGATTCTGCATTTGATCTTGAAACTACAGATTGTTTCTTACTTTTCCAAGATACGATATTCCCACCAACAAATATGCAATAACCTGTGGTGGATCTTCTATACATTGAATCTCCGGCCCAATCCGCATCACAATAGCCCACAATTTCTGAACTTTGATTATTCTTCATGCAGATACCTCTCCCGGGAGACCCTTTAAGATACCTAAGAATCCTTTCAACTGCCTTCCAATGACATACTTTAGGAGCATGCATGTTCCGACTGATTTGACTCACAGCATATGCAATGTCGGGTCTGGTGATAGTTAGGTAAATGAGCTTCCCAACAAGTCTCTGGTACCTTTGTATATCTGTGAAAGGTTGATCGGCATCTTTTTCTTCATCAGAGGTTGAGATAGGGCTAATCGCTGGTTTTGCTCCCAATTTACCTGTCTCCTGCAAAAGGTCAAAAATATACTTTCTTTGGGATAGGACAAGCCCCTTATGAGAGTAGACAAGTTCTATTCCTAAAAAGTACTTTAGTAGCCCTAAATCTTTAACTTCAAAACTAGATTTAAGAAAATTTCTAATTTGATCAATTTGACTGATATCACTTCCGGTAACAATGATATCATCAACGTATATGAGCACAATAGTGATTCTTTCATTATCAAATTTAGTAAATAAGGAGGAATCACTATTGCATTTTTTAAAGTTGTAACTGAGAAGCGCAGAGCTTAGTTTTGCATACCAGGCCCGAGGAGATTGTTTGAGACCGTAGATAGCTTTCTTCAGTCTGCACACTTGTCCTTCATGACTTTGATTAAGCCCTTGAGGTAGATGCATGTAGACCTCCTCTTCTAACTCCCCTTGTAAGAAAGCATTTTTTACGTCCATCTGATACATTGGCCAACTCCTATTGGTGGCAAGAGACAAGAGAACCCTTATAGTGTTCATTTTTGCTACAGGTGCAAAGGTCTCCGTATAATCCACTCCGTAAGTCTGGGTAAACCCTTTAGCTACAAGTCTAGCCTTATAACGGTCAATTGAACCGTCACTTTTATATTTAATCTTATAAACCCATTTGCATCCGACTGCTTTCTTTTCTCTTGGGAGAGTCGTTATTTCCCAAGTTTTGTTCTTTGTAAGAGCATCTAGCTCTTCTTTCATTGCTTTCCTCCATTCTGGGTGATCATTGGCCTCATTGAAATTTCTAGGCTCCTGTATTTGATCAATGCCACTCAAGAATGCTTGGTGACTTGAGGAAATATTAGTAGTAGTATAATAGTCAGCAATAGGATAAGATGTGACCTTAGATATGTAGTGTTCCCATCTTGATGGAGGAAATCTTAGTCTTGTTGATCTTCTGAGTGGTGGTGGAGATGATGGCGAATTATTGGACTCTTCATTTACTTCTGAATGAAGTAAGTCTTTTGGGTTTTGTCTCCCCCTTGCTCCCTACTTTCTTCAATTTGGAAGGAGCTTCTATCTTCCTTTTGCTCAGAATTTTCTGGTGATCCTCTCTCTTGCTCTTGTTCTGGATTTTCCTCTTCATTAGATTGGCAAGAGAGATTGCTAATTTCTTTTGGAGTTAACAAGAAAACTTGTAGATCTTCTTTTTGTGGTATTCTTGTTTTGCTTATATCTGTAAAATAGAACTCATTTTCTACAAATATCACATCTTTTGATGTGTATATTTTGTTAGTCGTAGGATCATAACATATATAACCCTTTTGAAATGACCCATATCCTATGAAAACACACCGTCTCCCCTTTTTATCCAATTTATTTCTAAATTGTTCTGGTATATGTACATAACATTTGCATCCAAACACTTTTAAGTGAGTAATATTTGGTTTAGTTTTAGTGAGGACTTCTAAGGGAGATTTTTCTTGGAGTATCCTAGTGGGTAAGCAATTAATTAGGTGAGCGGCAGTACTAATTGTATCGCTCCAAAAAATTTTAGGCATGTTAGCATAGAACATGATTGTTCTTGCTATCTCAAGTAAATGTCGATTTTTCCTTTCGGCTATTCCATTTTGTTGGGGGGTATATGGACATGAGATTTGGTGGATTATTCCATTTTCTTCTAGAAAAGTTGTGAATGCATGATTCATATATTCCCCCCCATTATCGGTCCTCAATATTTTTATATTTGCATTATATTGTTTAGTGATATAATTGTAAAAATTTTTAAATGCTTCGAATGCTTGTGCTTTTGAAGTGAGCATATATACCCATGTGTATCTAGTTTTGTGATCAATAAAAGATATGAAATATTTAAAACCTCGTCTAGATACTACAGGAGATGTCCAAATATCAGAATGTACAAGATTAAAAGCATTTTTATAAATTGTTTCCGAAATCGGATAATGCGTTCGAGTTTCTTTTCCAAAAATACAAGCTTCACAATATCTATCTTCACAATTTTTTATTGGAAATAGGTATTTCAAAACTTGTTTATTAGGATGTCTTAATTTAGCATGCCACAAAATGTAATTTTCTTCTTGATATGCCGTGTGTACATGATTATCTTGATTCAAAAAATATAGGTTGTTTCTTCTGAATCCCCTACCAATCACTTGGTTTGTTTTGAGATCCTGAAAAATAACAGTATCATGATCAAATATAACTTTACAATGTTGATCTTTAGTAATTTGACTAATAGACATAAGATTAGATGAAAATTCGGGAACATATAAAGTATTAGAGTTTTTTTCCAAAAATATTAACTTTTCCGAATTCTTTTACATTCAAATTATTTCCATTAGCGACCTTGACTGTCTTATGATGTGGAAGAAATTTTAGTTTTTTAAATTTCTTTTTATCCCTAACCATATGATAATCACAACCAGAATCTACTAACCAATCTTGAAAATTTAAAGTTGAGTTTAAGCAAATATCTGGATTAATCGTTACTTGCTTGAGTAGCACTTTTGAAACGATATTTTCAATTGTTGACTCAAGTGCTGCATTTTGGGCCATGTTTGAGAAGACTTGTCCCTTTCTTTTCAAGTGCTCAGGTTTCAGGTGAGGATGAAGAAATCAACATTTTTCTTGTGAATGGTTAGGCTTTTTGCAGTAAGCACATATCTTTTTGGCCATGTGTTGCACCTTGTTGGCCACTTGCCCTTCTGTAATTGAATTGAAACCATACCCTTCTATTTTGGATTGGCAAGCATTCTCAAGGGTCATACTTGCTTCTGCTCGTTGGATCATGGATGTCACTTCTTGGTAGGAAGGAAAATCCTTCATTCGAATGATTTCTTGACGAACATGTGCGAATTGCTCTCCAAGAGAAATGAGGAGTCCAAAGGACTTGTCTTCATCCTCTCTTGTTTGTAAAATTTTGAGGTCGGTTGTGAACGGCCTCAAAATTTTGAATTCATTCCAAAGATCTTCATATTCGCCAAATAGTTGAGAGAGCGTCTTCTCATCTTTCTTGATATTGGCAATTCGCCTCTTTACCTCGAACACTCTTCCTAAATTCGACTCTTGCCCATAAAGATTGTACATTTGATCCCAAAGAGCTTTAGAGTTTGGAGAGCAAATGACCATAGTTCTATGAATTTGATCCATAGAACTTGTGAGTAGGATGAACACTTGGTCATCCCTCATTTTCCATTCTTCAAATATTGGATCTGACTCATCAAGAGGGTTCTTTATAATATAACCCAAGAGATTTCTTGAGTTTAAAGATCTTTTAATATGAGCAGCCCATTGAAAATAATTTGAAGAGGTAAGAAGAATGGAAGAAAATGATTGTGAAAAAGAATTCATTTGAAAAGAATGATCTCCTGACTTCAAAGAGGAAGGATTCGAAATTTGCTCTGATACCATGTTGAAAAATTATAAGAGAAGAATGAAGAAAATAATATAGATTACTAAAGAATATTATAAGAGAAGAGAGAAAACTAAGTACAAGAGAGAAGATTGTCTCTACTTGTTTAATTATAAAGTGTGGAAATGAGTCCTATTTATATAAGAAACTAACCATTAAAGAAAAAAGAAAAGAATCATAATAAAATTGGTAAAGAGGAAAATAAAGTTAATATTCTAAATTTATAGTGATTGAATAAATCAATTATTAAATAAATCAACTAAATATATAATAATTGAGTAAATCAATCTGAATAATTGATTAAGCCAACCAAATATATATCATTGACCAAATTAATTGTAATGATTAGTTCAATCATAATAATTGATTAAATCAATTATTATGATTGAATAGTTGATAATTGATTAGGTCAATTATAATGATTGATTAAATCAATCATAATAATTGACTAAATCAATCAATATTATTTGAATTTATTTTAATAGGTAGTTGAGTTCTCAACATCAATACTGCAAATCAAAGTAGTAAGTGTGCATGGACTAAAGTAGGACAACAAATTCTAGAACTTTGAACAGCCAAATTATCAATAAGATTATTGATAGGAAACAGATTTTGATCACTTGTCTTTCAGTTTGTGTATAGCATTTCTGCCTTGTTTGATTTATCTTTTTTTTTTTTTTTTTTTACCTTGGCTCGGCCACCATCGAGTATCCGGAACTTTATCCTGACTACCCGACCGGGATAGATCTCCCAACATTATTTTTTTCTATGGCCAGAAAAATCGAACTGTCGACCTAGTTAAGGGACGAAGGTGCCCACCCACCTATACCAACAAGTATTGGTGCCTTGTTTGATTTATCAGTCGTACTTTTACAGGGTGGAGAGCCACAGAACAGGCTGCCTGAAGGATCATGTGCCTGAAAAAGTGCTCTGTCGTCCTAGAAATCCGATGCCCTTGAGACATGGATAGACTGTCAAGAATTATAAAAAAAAAAAAAAAAAAAAAAAAAACCAAAAACAAAAAGGCGTACCAACATTGGCATGGAACGTCTAACTAAGGAGTAGCATCATGTTGCAAGGTTAGAAGGAGGAAAGCATGATCGAGAAAAAGACTACAGAAGACCTATGCAAGATCTTCTGGGCCTGTGCTTGGATTATCAAGAGCTGACCTTGCTTGCATCTCTCTCTCTCTCTCTCTCTCTCTCTATACTAGGAACATTCTTCTTTTCTTTGTTTTGTAATAGCCTTGACAATAACAAAATTGTGTAAACTCTTATATTTGACGACAAGTAATCTGTATCATTTTTCTGTAGAAAAGATACTGTGGCATGTATTCTGTTGGCAGTGTTTTAGCTTCGGTAGATTCTTCGCTGGTTGGCAAAATGTGAAGAACCTCCCCGTAGATTATTCAATAGTTGGCAAAACTGAAAGAACCTTTATGATCATAATACTAACCTATAAGGGCTTTTGTTGGTTAGACACTTGAATGGTAAAGAACTCTTGCTGAAAACCTTAAAAAAAAAAAGGAAAGAGGAGCTTTTGTCTCCTCATCTGTCAGGATCATTTTGACAATCTTCTTATCTTCTTCTTGAATGCTTTCAATATAAGTTAATGTAGCACATCTCAATAGGAGGCCAAATTGAGATTCCCTGCCACTAGTCTTGTCTTTAGTCTTGCTTGACCATCAATTCCGTGAAAATTTTCTAAGGTTTAAAAATTAATAAAACAAACAAACAAAGAAAGGAGTCCCTCAAGAGAGCAAAGGGGATGAGATTCTTGTGGTAAAAATGATTTGCGAACAAAATGATCGAATGCTCCTAATATGCACTCATCTGAAGGAAGTCCAATCTGGGGTTGTTGTGAGTGCGTCATCGATCTTGTCTTGAGTAAGTAGAGTTTTCATTGCCAATCAACTCAATAAACTTGATTGCAATGGTGACAGCATTAACAGCTGCCAAAGAACTTAGGCTTGGTACTGAGAGCTTCTTCCCTCCTCCGGCCAAATCAGATATACCACGAAATACTATACAGGGGATTCCATTTGATATACATGCCTCCATAAAGTCACCACTATAAGAAAGAGAAAAAGATCCGAAGGCCATGGTTAATTTCATTTTGGAATCTAGATACTAACCATTACTATGGCTGCACTCTCTTCATCATGAGTGGAGATGTTAAACTCATGGAAAAGAAAATCCCTATTTGCTTCGTTGTCAAGATAAATGTCAGCTGTTGAGTCTCTCACCCCGTGAATAACTTTGGGTGTGTTGGGCAGGCAGTATGTCTCATTTAGGCATTGTTGCAGCTGCAGACCTTGTCACAGATTCATGTATTACTTACCCCTAACTTTATATTAAAAATAAATAAATAATAAAAAAAAGAGTTCATAGTCATACATGCTTGGACTTGAGAGGCTATGCCAAACCAACTGGGGTTTGTTGGGAGCCATAAGATCTCTTCCATTTGTTGTCCATTGGAATAGAGTTCAACAGGTGTGAATTCTATGCTTGCTAAGAGGTTCTCACCCTTAGTAGGATAATTGTATGCTCCAATGTTTAGTTCTAGTAAGCCTTGTGTCTTTGACTTAAATTCATATACCACGCATGTTCATGACAAAACACAAATACTGAAAATTCATTGAATTTTTGGTATTCAGTTGTGTGCCATGTATCTACTTTACCAACCATTTCCAGGAGGCCGTATATAAGTATTCAGGCACCCGTAACATCCCCAATCAACAAGGAATCACTGGTGGCACCCACAGTCCCATAGTGAACAATGCCCCATATGTCACAGATATTGATCAGCATTTGTACTGTAATGCCTGCATTTACCTAAGCACATTTCACGCATTAAACTCCATTAAACTTTTTGCAAAAGGAATTGACCACATGAATAAGAACAAATGTTGATGATTAAGAAAAGAAAGTAAGGCTTACACTGTTTGTTCTCCAGTCATTACATAGATCACATCCACACCCTTTATGGTCCCAATGTTAAATCTCCTTCCTGTATTGATGATTAATTGCATTTCATGTTAGTCCATAGATTTACAGATAATAGCACACTTTAGGCCTCTCCTAGATGCAGCGTATGTAAGAAAAAAGGTGGTGTTTGTTCTCCACCTACTAGCCTATTTTCCCAAGGAGGCACCAACAACACTTCCACAAAAGCAACAGAGAAAGAGAGAGAGATACCAGCCAAGTCAACATTGGAAATGTCTGAACTGGGAATGAAGAGACCAGAGAGGTGAAGAGCGTCCTCCCCGGTAGAATAAGCCATCACAAGCCTAATGGAATTCCCAGCATTTTGGTTAATTCTATCAACCACATCATGAAGAGGATGACTAGACCTCAGCTGCAGAGACTGCTGCACTAGACCCATTAACATCACTGGCACCACCATCACTTCAAATTCAGTTCCCCACCACCGAGACCGCGGTCGCCTTTCCATGCTACCACTGATCATGTTGGGGGCTCTGGTTTATCGAAGGGCTAGCTGTCTATATTTTTCCTTGATAATGGGAGAGGTCAAACTTCGTGCAATGGCCAGTGGGCAAGTGAAGATAAGTGGGGTAGCTGAGAAGAGAAGTTTTGGTGAGTAGAGGTCCTGGTTTTTTTCACTGGTTTGTATAAACCATGTGATTATTTTTGTTGTCACTCATTTGTCAATCACTTCTGATGAAAGCGGATGAGAGGTTGCCAACAAGTCTTGGACATGTGGAAATTATGGGGAACAAGCAAGCCAAAGAAAGCCATGTTTAGGTAACGAAGGATCGGATCTAATTTGATCTTGTTTGTCATTTCCCACATAATTGGGACAAATTTATGTAGGGACATCAAGAATTGTCTTCTTTTAATGTCACTCAGACATTTAACGTTGCTAAATTTGCTACATACTTGATGCCAATTGCAGCCATTTCGAATCAACTCGGGTGCCTTCTTTTTTAGGGAGGTATGAATCGGAAAGACAAAAAGATGTACGCACAAAATGAGCATATTAATACCAAACGACAAGAACCCATCAAGCCAAAAGAATAGGAAGTGAACAAGTTTAGATTTAAACACTTCAATTATGATGATTATGAAAAACAGCATGGTTACATCTGCCTTCATCAGGGCACCCTGGCCGACTGTTTTTGAGTTAGCAGTAGCATTCCCTTTGAGAAACCAAAACAGTGAGCCAAAAAAGGCTTTGTTCCTAATGAGGAACTTGTTTTATAGCGTACATTGTGTGGCATTGCCTAGCAAGGCATCTTCTGTTCCTTCTTCTTTGATGAATGTAAAATGATTCCCAAAGCAGACACTGCTGTACCTCAAAGTTTCTTGCTTTAAGTAAACAAGAAAAATCCTAAAGATAACAGCTCACTGTAGCTGATATTACAAAAGCTTCAATCCGCCGGTAACATCATCAACCAAGTCAGCAGGTCCTACAAAACATTGGCAATATTAGTCACTTACGAAAAATAGGAGACTGGAAGATGTTAGTAGGTGACCACGATTAGCAATAAATGGCTTACTCATACACTTGGGAGCACCAAATTGCAGAAAAAGTCCAAATTGCAGAACTTTTTAGCATGAAGTACGCTCATGTAGTTTACTTGAACAAGCAAATGACAAGAAGTATAATAGATCGAACACGGGAACTTACCAAGAATAGCCATTACAGTCCTCGAATCTGCACAAAAGAATAGGAAGATGTTATATATTCTTTTCGTTCACCCAAGATTCAGTATGTGACATCATTTCATCACACATTAATATTCCTTTGTCCAACTATTGGAATGTAAAAGCACCAATTATAAAAGCTAAGTTCCATCAAGACTGTACACATTCCCAGGTGGCCTTAATAATACTGAGACCACAAAAATCAATTTGTTCTGGACATTGAACAACTAAAGCAAATAATTTTGCTACTCACTTGGTGCAATCTGTGTTCTCCCCGCATCAATTGTGATATGGGAAGGCAAATTCAAGGACTTCGCTCTCCCCTGTCAACATTCACAACTATATATGAATACTTGGCCATATGCATGTCGGAAAAAAAAAAAGGTAAACGAAGTGAAAGGAAGAAAGGAGATGGAGAGAAATGGAATAGAGCAATTGTGTCTTGGTCATAATTATCAAGACCGGGACCCCAAAGACAAAATTTATGAAGAGAAACATCAAAAGAAACAATTTTCCTTCTCTTTTTTCTTTTCTTTTCTTTTCTTTTCTTTTCTAAGGGGGGATGGGGGCAAGTCAACTACAAAATCAGGTAGTCAAAACGGAAAAAACAAAGTAATATTCCTAGCGTCCCATATGCTTACAAGAGGAGAATTCATCATTTTGTGAACATCTCTAAGTGATCTCAGGTTTTCTTATTTTCTCAAACATTCCTATAGTTTTGCTCTTCCCATCTTCCCTGCATTTTTTTCTATTCATTTGGTGAATTTAGTATCAGTATGAAAAAAATTAACTTATACTCATATTTACACCATGTTGCAAAACTTGGAAATAAGATGCACACACATATGAAAGTGGAAACATGGTAATGTATTGTTTATAAAGAGGGTTAGAAGATAAGATTATCTCTTATCATCCACCAGAAAGTTGCATTATTAGGATAAACCACCGGATACCTAAACAAAAATTTGCGACGAATGCAGAGTTACCCTGACCTGTAACACCAGCATCTCATCTTCACTCTCAGTTTTCAAGACGACCTTAACTTGCCCACAATTTTCCCACCTGCATGTTGAGAAAACCCAGTTGTAAATGACATAGATCAAAATATCCACATTGCGGAAAGAGAAGGTGATTTTGGGCCTTGCTTGCACTAAAATAATAATGCAGGTGGGTACCTGTTCAAAGCTTTTGGTGCCCGATTAAACAGCTTTTTGTAGAGGCCAAGAGTTGCATGACTACACCAAAAACAACATTCATGTCAAATTAGGAAAATGTACTAGTCAAAATGAATAGAGGTGAAAAAAGATATGATGCCATAACACCTAACCATTGTTTTAAGCTCAAAGAACCAACATGTAAGGAGAACTCTACACAAGGCCAGCCAAAGAAATCAAATCCCAGGTACCACACAGTAAACCAGTCACCCAATTTTACACTATATAGATGGCAAGTGACATAATGCAATTACAACATAAGTTCGAAGATTTTATAAACCATAAACCATTTTGCACAAGTGACTAATCTCTGTTGAGAAAACATCAAATTATTAATTAACTTCATCATAGTAACATTGGGTTCGAGTACATTGACCACTTATGACTTTGTGACGGAATAAAGCATAAAAGCTTCATTTTAGTTCAATTAGTACCAAGTTGTCAATGATAATCCCAAGTTGTCAATGATTGTAAAACAACTAGAGGAGGACTGAATAGTTGTTTTCTAACTTTTTGCGATTTTCGACTAATTAAAACTAAGGAAACAAAATTAGGCAAACTGAGAGTAAAGAAGAGATCAGATACAAAATGTTCTAGTGATTCCACTAACCCGGTATATGTCCACTTTCAAAAGAAAGGTTAGTTTGACAAACAAAAGAGATTTTCAAAACATCGCAGTATGTTGACTTTGAATTCAAAATTTTGATTAATTGAAGAATTTGTTTGGTCAATGTCATCAGTCTTTAAACATCAACAAATATTTTCAATGTTCACGTTGTCTTTTACTTAAACTATCTCTTAATAAATGGATGGCCGAGATTAGCTAGATTCTGGAATATGAAGAGTCTCGGTCAGCATTAGATTCGGTTTGGTCAACCAGAGGAACACTTTATTTCTTATATGTTTTAGAGGTTGACCGTTTGAATTAATGGTCGGCTGAATGAGCAGAGTAGATTGGCCGTTTAGATTTACGGTTGGCCGTATGAGCATATGAGGTTGGCCGCTCATGTTCAACGGTTGACTGTTTGAGTGCACTTGTGCGCTCAAGGTTGACTGCTCGCGTTGCGATCAGCCACCCGCGCACACTAAAGCGCACACACCTGGCCGTGCCTTGCACGTGGTCAGCCGCCCATGCGCACTAAGATGCACGCGGCTGGCCGTGCATTGTGCATGGTTGACCGCCTGTGCGCACTAGGCTAGGCGCACGCGGGCACCCATGAATCTATTGCGGTTGGCTGTGTGATTATCTCTGATTGACTGCACACGCATACGGTCAACCACTAAAGTTCAGATGGTCAGCTGTTGGGCTTTTTCGGTTGGCCGTTCAGTGTTTTATATTTAACCCAATTTTCAGATCATTTTTCATTAACTTTAAACATAATTTCCCACTTAAATTTCTTTTAATTTGATCATCATCAAAACCTTATTCGTCAACAATAATAATCCCAAGATGTATGACTAACAAGCTAACAAAAGCGGTGTCAACCAAAAATGCATTAATGAGAAGACACCCATGCATCTTTAGCTTCAGGTTATCAAAAAGCTCCAGCTAGCAATTTAGTGATCCATTTGAAACAGGTTTCTTCGTAAGTCTATAAACGCTAATCTAAACCAATTCCAACTTGATGCCACAAGTACATCCCAGCACATAAAGGCTAGAACATGTCTATGCAGTAAATAGAGTTATCTGAATATCCATCGGATGAGGCTATCTCAAACTTTAATTTTGCAGATTTCCTTGGCAGAAACTTTACCATTGGTTAATTTATGGAAGAAACTGAAATGGCCAAAAACTCCTGTTCCAATTCCTTAGGATTGATAATTGGATAAGAACAAGATTTGCTTCAAGATATGGATCAAATGCTGGCCTGATGCATATTTAATTCATAATTGGAAAAAAGGAAGAAAAGGAAGAGTACCTGCATTGGGCAGCAATCTTTCCTTTGCCCATCTTTAAGTCATTCCGCACAACCAAAACCTTCATCAGGACAGAAAAAAAGGAGTTAAGATTTACAAGTTAGAGCTTACATTGAAATGTTGGTAAACACACATACATACGTACAGAGACACAAACAGAGCCTGCAACAAAGAAACTGGCAAGAAAAGAGTAAAAGGATTTTAAAATTGCACTATAACAGACAGGCATACACAGACAATCATAGACAAACGATGAGAGAGAGAGAGAGAGAGAGAGAGAGACCATTTTAAAGTCCTCAAGAATGTCAGCTAGCTTTTCAATCTCAACAGATTTTTGGGTCTGACTCTTCTTTTCATCAACAGCCTTTTTGAGATCTTTAGTTGATGGAGATGAGAAAAATACTCGGAAATGATGCCGTGCACCAATGCAGTAACCCAAGGCAAGGCAGCCTGCTCCAACTAGAATGGCACTTAACCATGAAAGGTCCATCTCAAGCAAACCCAACCTGGAACCTTAAACTATAATCGGCCAAAAATAAGCCAGAGGATAGATCCTTAAGATCAAGACAGCTAACAAGCCACCTGCCTGCAACAGGAAAATTGGATAAGCCATCACATGTTATGCATAGGTGCGGCAATATAGCCAATCCAAAGAAGAAAAGGGCATGTGCATGAGCATGGAGGGCAGAAAGGACGAAGATACATTTTCTTAACATAGATTCATCCACGGTCTCCAATGACAGTATCAGCTGTCATCTTCAACTGTATGTCTATAAATGCCGCTGAATGTGGGTGAGGGTATGGGTGCTTGTGAGATTTCTTTTCTTACTTCCCGCTCTTGTTAAGCCCTTTTTAGGGATGTATTTACTTATTTTTTAGAGGAATGATTTCTAATTTTCAACAAACAGTTCTCATCTTATTGAGCTTAACAAAAGCCTAGAGAACACTACTTATTCTTTTCTTTTGGGGGGGGGGGGATGGGGTTACAGAACAGCATTTCTCCTAAATTATTGAAACGATCACGAAGACTCAGTGAATTACATTGGCGGGAAAGAGGTAACTAAACTAGTCAAAGTATTCAAAATGAGAACTGATAATTCGAATGATTCTTTGACAAACATGTTTAAGTTTTGGGGCAGCGAAAGAAACTACATGGGCAATAACATTAAATAAAAGTAATGCACCTTTCAATTCGAAGAATTTGTTACTTTGGTCGAAGATGATGAACGATTGAACAATGCGATCGAAACCCTAGAATTGAGTAATTGACTCTTGCTTGGACCGATTAAGTATCGAAGAACTTAGGGTTCTTCATCGACATTAATGGAGGAACACAAAGGGGAATTAAAAGATCAGCCCGAGTTCTCCAATAAGGAGCCCCGCTTGTAACTTGGGCCGCCCCCCTTTGGAACCCAATTCCAATTTTTTTTTTTCCTGATTAACGTCCAGTATCCAAGATTTTACCCTAATTAATCTGGATAGATCTGCTGTCAGGCCCGCTTTTGGGGATCTTCCAACGTGATTTTTTCTGTTTTCATGTCAAGTCAAATCCCGACATGATTAAAGGGTCCAACACCCTTTCCACTGAGCCAACCAAACGTTGATATTCCAATTTATTTATGAAATCAAAATACAAATAAGATTAGGGCTAATTTTAGTTTTATTATGAAGCCATCTGTATTTTAATTAACTTGTAAAAAAAGGCTAAATTTTGTTTACAAAAAATTAAAGAATATTAATTTGAGAAGAGATACAAAAAAAATGAAGTTATTGATGGTTAATTTCTAATTAGAAGATAGTTTTTTGTTAATATATATAGTCAATTTTATAATTTTAAATATTTTTAGAATAATCGTGATATTAAATTTCATAACAAAAAAATTATATGTATATGATGGATTTCAAATACTAAATGTCAGGCTTGCTTTGGCATAAGCAAGGGTTTGACGCACAAGTCCCTCAGAAACTGTTCAAACGGTAGAATTTTCTCACTTCTATTCTCTTTTTCTTTATTCGATCATGTTTGATTATTTTTTCTTGTACAAAAAAAGATGTATAACGTATAAGATGCATGCAAAGAAATAAACGAATTTAATAGAAAATAGTTAAAGAGAGTAAGAGATGTTTTAAATAAATAAATAAATAAATTTGAGAGGAAAAAAGAAATTAAGGGTAGTTATAGAAAAGTTATTTGTTTTGTCCATTTATTTTTTTATAGAAAATAAGATTTTAAAAAATATATTTTAATTAAAATATCGCTAAAAATTGAATTATCATATAAAATTTTCTCTTTATTAATAGTTATCGATTCATATTCTCTATTTTATATATATATATATATATATCCTCTTTTTTATAAGGAAAAATAAATAAATTTTATTCTCTAACTCAAATATCATTTGTACACTCTTTTATAAATCAAATAAATTCTCTCTACGCTCTACAATAATCGGAGAAATGCTTGTACACTCAATAAGCACTCAATCTGTAGCACACCAATTAATAACTATTTCTTTTCTTTTTGTTATTTGTCAAAAAGTCAAAAAATTGCTTAAGCAACAGTAAATGAATATGGCAGAATATCAATGAACGTCAGCTCAAATGACACCAATCTCCTACCTCCTTGTAATAGATTCGGGTTCAAGTTTCACTATATAAAAAAAATGACAGAACTTCACTTTCCAAAACTAAAGAAAAAGCTTACGAAAAATCTTATAAGATCCTAATATCATTTAAGGTTAAGTTGACAAGATAAACTTGAGACCTGAATCATTTTGTATATCAGACTTTTAGCCATGAAATAGGAAATATGAGTAGCTCTGGATAGGAGATATTGTCATTAAAATGGATAAAATTTAAATAGAGTTAAAATAGGATATGCTTTATTAAAAAGATTTAAGGTGCAAAGTCACAATGTGCCAAGATCAGATTATTCTTGTAGGGACACTCGAATGATAAAAATTTTTTACTCAAATATCTTCTCGAAATCGAGATTTAATATTTAAATTTTTATGAATACATATATTTTCATAATTTTCAAGACATCTATAAAAAGCACAAAAAGCAAGGTCAAAAGCAAAGCAAGGTGTATAGAACAAAAATGACTTTGTCACAATGAGTCATTTTATTTGAGAAAAGGGTAATGAATTAACGAAAAAATAAATTAATGAAAAATTTTTGGTTTCATCTTAATATAATTTATAAATAAAAAGAAAAGGTGAAAAAAAAGAGGTATGATTATAATATAACAAGCCTGCATTCAAGTTTATTTTATGTTTTTAAATAAATAAATTGATCTAATCTGAGTTTCATTTTTAAATAAGTCTTAATTTTTTATTCATTAAATGGATAGAGTATTCTCACTTTGTAAAAAATAGAACGTGTTTTTTCAATATATATAATTAGTGAATTATTACAAAATATTTTCATTGTATGACCAAAAAGAATAATTTCCAATTTGAGAAGAATTGGTAAGCAAATGGGGGAAAAAAAAAGAGAAATTTTGGAATAAACCCTATTTGATTTTCATAAGGTGACCCATTACATAGGAGGGACCTTTCCCAAAAATAATTAAAAAATTTATTTAAAATAAAAAAGAAAAAAAAAACAATTACAAAAGGGAGTTCACATTTTTTTCTCATATTTACTAAAAATTTGTCATGTAATGCAATTAGAAAATTCTTGTTTATTTTGCTTAGTAAGGGTTTTTTTTTTTTTTCAAATAATAGGTTGCAAGATGGATTAATATGAACTCAATTAATATTTTTTATATTCCTACACTCTTGTTTTATAATTGTATTATGTGAAGTAACATTGTGTTAATAATCCACAATAATTTTATAATTTAATTAACAACAAAAACAGTATTTATGTGTTTATAACATAATAAAACTCGATTATAATTGTTTTGAACTTTATTTATGTAACAAAAATATTAGTCGAGTCGAGTGTTTAATGAGTGTTTAATGGCACTTTACCTCTTTAACCAATGATCGAGAGTTCGAGTCTTGCAAACGGCGAAAAATGATTTAGAAGAGCCAATAATTGAAAATGGGCTCTATAGTGATTGAATCGAATTAATCAGATAAAATCTGAATACTTGCGATAAAAACAAAAAAAAAAATATTAGCTTTTAGCCTATCATAAAATAAAAGTCATTTCATCTTAATTATATTATTAGAGTATCATGATAAATTTCTTAAAAAATTATTACAAGACCTATGAACTTGCATCAAATCTGATCTTATCTGGTCGATGATATATATCTATATATTTACACTTATGTACGTCTCTCCCAACTAAATTTTAAGATATTAGAGAATATTTTTGTGCCTGCAAATAATATTTACCTTATATTATCAATTTATAAATTATACCACAATATTAATATATTTATTAATATAAACTTGAAAACAAATTATTTTAAAAAAATTCACACACATAAAAAAATAGATATTCAAGTTTTAAAACGATACTAATTTTCATTTATGGTACTGAGATTATTTTATCTATATTTTAGCATATTTTATTTTATTCGGTAAATTCATGAGTTTAATATTATATAAATAATATAATACAATTATTAATAAATTAAAATTATCACTTTAAATCGCTTATCTTCCTCACTAAGAAAATTAAATCCACTTGGATTCAATACGTCCAAAAAATAGCAAAACACAAGATCAAATTTTTGGAAGGACGTTAAAGTACTCAAAACTCTCGAGAAGTGATGTTGGTGCACACGAGGTCTCCCAACTCCAGGGAACACCCGAACAAAACCCCTTCCACCTCTCTCTCTCCCCGCCCCCCCCCCACCCCCCGGGGGTCTTAGTCATCTTTGAGGTTTCTCGTTCTCGTCACCAAAGACTTGCGCGAACTCAGACCTCTCTCTCGCTCTCTCTCTGTGAAGCTGTTTTTCTAATTCTTCGATTTCTAAAGGTACGAATTTTGACTCCATTTTTATCAGTTAATTACGATTCACTACTTCTCTTCTGATCTGATCGATTCGTTGTTTTGTTTACCCACGCAACCTGGATTTTTTAGGGTTTGTTTCTGTTTTGATTTGTTAGGTGTTGACTTGAATTTTGAGTGCCAAATGGTATAGTTCTTGTAGTTCTATTGGTTTTTGTTGTGATTATGTGGAAAATTTGGTCACAAGTTTTAGGGTTTTATGGGATTAGTATAACTTCTTTTTCATATTTTTGATATTGATTGGTGGCGTTCAGGGTTTTTGAACAGTTGAATATCTCATTCTTCAGTTTTTATTTTTTTAATTTCTTGGATTATTGGTCCAATTAGGTTTTGTCAGGGATAAGACAACAAGATACTGATTGATTTAGTTAAGTTTGAGGTTTATGGGGCCTTTTTTCTGGGTTTTTTTGAGAATTTGATCAGGTGATTTTGAAATTAGGGCTTTGAAGATGAGTGACAACTTGATGGAGAAAGTATCCGCCTTTGGCGAGCGCCTCAAGATTGGAGGGGCAGAGGTTGGTAGGAAGATGTCCGCTGGCATGACCTCCATGAGCTTCAAGATGAAGGAGCTCTTCCAGGGTCCAAACCAGACCGATAAGCTTGTGGAGGAAGCCACATTGGAAACCCTGGAGGAGCCAGATTGGGCCACGAATCTTGAGATCTGTGACATGATCAACCACGAGAGGGTTAATAGCATTGAGTTGATTCGTGGTATTAAGAAGCGTATCCAGTTGAAACATTCTAGGGTTCAGTATTTGGCTATGGTTTTGCTTGAAACCATTGTTAAGAATTGTGAGAAGGCTTTCTCTGAGGTTGCGGCTGAGAGGGTCCTTGATGAGATGGTGAAGCTGATTGATGACCCTCAGACTGTCATAAATAATAGGAACAAAGCTCTGATGTTGATTGAAGCATGGGGAGAACAAACTAATGAGCTCAGATATCTGCCTGTCTATGAAGAAACTTACAAGGTATTCTCCTAAACTGGGCTTTCTTAGTTTATCATAAGTTGCACCAGTTACTTCTGGTCTTCAATTATTTTGAAGATAGGTGAAGCCATTTTATTGAGGACTAAAAATTGTACTGAAAATTGATTTTTATACCTTTCTTTTAGAGTCTCAAATCAAGGGGCATTAGGTTCCCTGGACGAGATAATGAGAGTTTGGTGCCAATATTCACACCTGCCCGATCAGTCGAGGAGTCAGAAGTGACTGCAGCTCTTGCCCAACGGATTCAGCAAGAAGCTCCACAGCAGATCTTCTCACCGGCACAGACAAAGGAAACATTTGATGTCGCTCGAAATAGTATCGAGCTTTTAACAACAGTGTTATCTTCTTCACCACAACAAGATGTTCTCCAGGTATTTCTTCACCACAACAAAATGTTCTCCAGGTATTTTTGAGAATCATTGCAGTGACTGCAATTTCTTGCTTTTTAACCCCCCCTTTTTGCACCCAGGGGGGTTAGAAAAGTAGTATTCATAGGTAATGCACTAAGGTGGTGCACCCTGTAAAACATAAAGGAGAAGCACAGAATCTATAAAAGACATTACATAATAGAATTGAGAAGAGGGCCAAATATGAAGAGATCTGAGCCAACTCTTTGAAATTTTTTTTCCCCCCTCTTCCTTCATACGAAGAATTTCTTTGATTTGACGTTGGCATTAACATCCTGGATTATTTGGGATGTCAAATACATGTCATGGCCCTTTTGCTACTGTTTTATCTGTGTTTTCTTTTTCTTTTTTTTTTTTCCTGCTTTTGTCTTGTTGACTTGGTCTAAGCTTTAGTTAGCTTTTCCTTTTAACTTTTCTTATGCGTTTTTTATTCTTTTCTTTGTGTCTTTCCTTCCAAGTTGTATTGCTTTGACTAAAATATTGTCCCCAGGAATTTAGTTGATTTCTTGCACTTCAAGGTGTTTTTTCCCCCATATACTGCATAAATCAGGTTACTGCTGATAATGGTACTGAAATATCTTTAATTTTCTAGGAAAGTGCATCTGATTGACTTTGTCCAGTTCTTTGATAGGAATTGACTTTTCCAACTGATGTGGGGATTTAGAAATTCCTTCAACAAATAGCCATCTCGATAATTGAACGGAAACAGTGCGAGGAAAACTTTCCTCTCTGGAAATATCATGGTGCTATGCATTTGGGGTGGACTTAGAAACTTCATCCTTGAGTTGGTTTAAATAAAAGAGAGGTTTCCCTTCATGATATTAGCCAGCTCTACATAAGATTGCTTTATGATGTGTCCACTACCCACTGATTGACTAATGAAAATTGCACATATAGCTTAAAATTTTAAGGCTCCTAACACTATTGAAACATGGTATAAAAATATATCATTAGCATCTTCATCCATTTTTTCCCCTTTTATTTTGTGAAGGTTCTTTCCTCATCCAAAAGGAATGATTTTTCTTTACTTTGACTGGGAAATGTGTTTCTTTATTATAAAAGCATCTAGTCATAGTGATTTGGTTTCAAAGCCAGAGGATTATCTTGAATTTGATGTTTGAAAACCAAGTAAAGGAGGGAGTTGGGTGTAAGTATAATTCAAAAGTTTCTGAAGGTTCTTGTAGGTATAGGAGATATTCAGCTTTCCTCCACATGTAGGAGTTATATGATGCATGTTTGTCTTAAGTGGACGAGCATACGGATGATTTTAATTTCCCTGGGAAATGCTTGATGCTGGTTATAGGAGTTCTTTTCGTGGATGGAATTGGATGCAACAAGGGAATGTTTCTTTAAATAAGTGAAATAGATTACCGGGCATATGCATATAAAGAAAGGATAAAGATGCCTAAATTGACTAATTGATGCTTGTTGAAGGAAATTCATTTGAGAGAAAGGATAGCATATCATTCATCTTTAAAGTTGACATTTTAGGCGTCCAATACATGATTTGAACAGTGAAGCTGACTAAAGGAACTGAATTCTGTATTTAGGGAAATAATTTTTTGTAGATATATGATAGATAAATGGAGCAAGTATGTGTGTGGTTTCTTAGCATGATTCATTATGAACATTCTAGTATCGTGGACAAAATAGCAGGTTGGGGGCATAAAGAGCTTATTCAGATACTATGAAGGACATGCCTCTAGATTCTTGTGGCAGTTCGAGATCTCAAGGATTACATGCTTTAAAGTTCTAAGGGGTTGGCACTATACCTTCTGTGGCAGTTTCTTGTAATTAATGCAACTTGACAGTGAATACTTTCTTGTAATTATTGCAACTTGAAAGCATCCTTCTAAGTAGCAGTTTCAGATTTTTTAGGGAAAAAAAGTTCAATGGTCTAAGAAATTCTCATGCTTGTCTTGGGCTGAGTGGCAGGATCAACCCTGGATCTTCCATGGTGGTTTTTTATTCGTCTAGTTTAGTGGTCCTTTAATTTATTTATTTACTCTTAGGCTTATTCACAAATGGGACCTTCAAGTTTAGGTGTGGAAACCAATTGAGCCCTACACTTCCAAGAAATTTCAATTGGAACCTTGAGTGGTGTCTTCGTCAAAACTGGGGATGTGACTTTTCATAATTAAGAGTTTGATACAAAAAGTTTTAATTGTGATTAAGAGTGTGGTTGGTAAAGTTTATAAGCTCACACGTCTTATAAGATGTTTTGAAGAGTTTATAAGCTCATGAAATTTTGTTTGGTAAGAGGTTTTTGCCAAACTTGTAAGTTGTTCAAAACATCTTATAAAATGTTTGAGAGCTTATAAACTCATGAAATTTGTTTGGTAATTTTTTTTTCCCTGAGAAAGCTTACAAGCTTTAAAATTAAGATATTTAGAGTTAGTTGTTGAAAAAAAGCCAGTTGTAGCCTAATTTTTTATGCAGCTTATAAGCTGTTTTATTTTTACATATAAACTCACAAAATTACACTCATTAATGTTTCACTATCCCTTATTTATCCTTTCCATGTCAATAAATAGTTATTTACATGATATAATAGTACTTTGTCCTTTTTAGTCATTTCAATGCTAAAAAGAGATTATAAGAACTTATTATCACCAAACACAACAACTTATAAATTCACAGAATATTTTATAAGTTGTTTTATCTTATTTTATCCGCACATTTTAATAAATTATTATAAAGATAACATATAGGAGTTTATAAGTTTCAAAAATATCTTATAAGTTTTAGGAGCTTATAAACTGTTGAAAATAAGTTTAGTTAAATGGTGCTTTTTTTTCCTTAAAAGAGCTTATAAGCTCTCTAAAAATAAGATGTTTAGGGTTTATAAGTTGTTTGAAAAGAAGTAGCTCCACCCTTTTTTTTTTAATGCAGCTTTTAAGTTGCTTTACTTTTACGTTTAAATTGACTGAATTGCCCTCATTAATATTTCATCGTCTCATGTAAACTTTTCCATCTCAATAAATAGCTATTTACATGATAGTAATGGTATTTTTTAATTTTTAGTCATTTCAACACTAAAAAAGAGGTTAAAAGAGTTTATAAGAACGCATAGTTGTCAAACACGACAACAACTTATGAGTTCATAGAATATCTTATAAGCTGTGGCATTTTATTTTATCTAAACACTTTAACAACTTAATTTGAAAATAAAATATAGGAGCTTATAAGCTCCAAAACCATCTTATAAACTATATGAGCTTATAAGCTGTTCAAAATAAGTTTAGTCAATTAAACTCAAACACAACTTAATAATGTTTTAAAGCATAGCAATTAATATGTTGCAATTTCATGTCTCCATATATGTTCGCAAATTCAACACTGCTTCTCTGTGTGGTAGAAAACCTACTGTTTCTTTTCTTCATCCTTAAAGATTCTATATTAAGTTTGACAAATGGTGAACTTCTTGGTGTGAGATACAATATTGCCCATCAGGTAATTGAAACTAAGAGTACAAGGCTAGACTGGTTATCACCTATAAACTTTTGGGGGTCCCATGTGTAGTGTACCCTTTTTATTTAGTGTTAGAAAGCTACTACAAGAAAGAAAGGAGATTTGAATCTCCATTTGGCATCTATCTCTCCCAAAACATTCTCCCTATTTTCCATTATTTGGAAGAGCATAAATGAATGATCCACAGATTCTTTGGTTTCCTTAACTAAGGTTTTGCGGTATAAAAGCAAATATATGATCATTTGATGCACATGAATCATTAAAATTTGTGCGAAGGAATAAAATACACAGGTTCGATTTTTTACCTAGACTTTTTTTGTTGATAATATAGAATGGGATTTAATCTCAATCATACCGAGTCGGCGCTCCTGATCTCACTTTTCTCCCCCAGCGAAGAAAAGGAAATTAAACTGGGGGGTAAAAAACCCATGAGTTGGAACTAGATAAGTTCTTCATTGCTGCTTTCTGTTCTTTCTGTTTCTGAGCCATATGGTCAGTGTTAGATGCTATGATAAATATGGCGGTTTAAGATGCGCTTTTGTGATCCTGTTTGGCCTTGCACTCAGTGTATTGGATTCAGGGTTGGCGATCATTATAAGTTGTGAATCACTTCCCTTATTTTGTCTCTAAATCCTAAATATTGCTTCTTTATTGCATGATATAGAATCTTTGGCTTTCATAGCCATTGGCTTTTCCTAAGCCAATTGCTGAGCAAGTAGAGTTGCAGAAGCGAAAGAAGGAAAAGGTTGTTATATGGATTGGTCCTGATCCCAGACTCTAGATTTTTGTGACCATTGCAAACTAGGACTTGGTAAATATTGGCCTATTATCTTGCTGGTCATGAAGCATGGACCAGGACATGACATGAAATAGGGGAAAAACATATGGCAATTCATGCACCAAAAAGTATACAGATCAACAAATATGTTATTGATGTAAAACAATTAATAAATAATGAGATAATTGATGTTGCCGGTACCTATTGAAACTTGAAAATAGCGTTTATTTTTCATTTTTAAATACATATGGTTGACCTCAGAGTCTACTGACTGTTGTTAACCTTGTACGTATAGTAAAACGATAAGTTTTACAAATATGTCCATATTGGGAGGGTGCTCTTGGAAGTGACGGGGAAATCCTAGGGCATTTGACTTTCTAACTGACCGCTTTCTAATATGCACTTGGTATTGTTATGATGGTCTATCTATGACTTCCAATTCTATGAGAAAATGTTATGATCCGGCTATTCTTGTTTTATTCCTTAGGTTTTTGAGGAATATAGGTTTGTGATGAGATAATATGCTTCCATTAATGAGGGTTTTAAGATTGATTTGGTTACAAATAGGATCGGTTATTAGATGATATGCCATCTCTTGCACTTATATACTTCAGGTTCTTATAGCATACATGATTGACTTATTTATGCTTTTAAGGCTCTATGTGGATGCTTCTTATGTGTTGAACTACGGATTTGCTCCACCATGATGTCTTGAAACAACCCCCCCAAAAAAATGCAGTTCCGTTCACCACAAAGGCTGAAGTTCAATCTAGATATTCATTTTTGCTCATTTTGAGTTCACCCTTAGGATCAAAAGTTTTTGTTTAATGCTAGAATTTACTTTCAGTGACCACTAGAAATCGTTTCTCCTTGGATTGGGAGCTAAGCAACGAAGGATGCTGTCTTCTAACCACTCCCTTGGATTCATTTCCGTTTGGTCACTTTGTTGTAATGTATCACAATTGTCTTGGCAGGATGACTTGACAACAACACTTGTGCAACAATGTCGTCAGTCCCAATTCACTGTCCAGAGAATCATCCAGACAGCTGGAGAGAATGAAGCACTGCTCTTTGAAGCCTTGAACGTGAATGATGAAATCCAGAAAGCCCTTTCCAAATATGAAGAGTTAAAGAAACCTTCAGTTCTCTCTCCTGAGCCAGAACCCGCAATGATACCTGTAGCAGTTGAGCCCGAGGAATCACCCCGTGCTAGCAATGAAGAAGCATTGATCAGAAAATCTGCTGCTTCTCGTCCTAAAAGTCAGGGTGGTCACAATGATGACATGATGGATGATCTCGATGAGATGATCTTTGGAAAGAAATCTGGCGGAACTTCTGAAGCAGGTCATGACCCGAAGAAGCATCCATCCCCGCCGAAAGACGATCTCATTTCCTTCTGATTTTACATTATACCGGACAGTTCTTTCATATCCATAGGATTCCAATGATGTTTGATGTTGATATATATGTACAATTTAGATATTATAAGATTTAATGCTTTATAATGCCATAACTTTCACAAACAGGATTGTGGACATCTTGTTTGGGGTCGCTCATGTAGCTACATTTTCTGTAATTATTTCTTTCTTGATTATGGCTGGATATTTACTTTTGACACACAACATATATGGAAGATTCATTGTCAATATTTTCACTTCCTCTTCCATTTGACAAACCAAAGTCGTTACCATTTCATCCTACATTGCAGATGTTATTACCCTTGATGGATGTTGGATGAGTACTACGCATGCATGCGTTCATACATGCCTTATGGTGATGACGTGTTCATGATAGAATTCTTATGAAAAGACTTGCAGAATAGCCTGTGATGATAAATGGTTGGTTTTCTCATAACCTTTATTTTAATAAAATTTGTATTTTCTATTATATTTTCTTTTCTTATTTTTCACCACCCAAAATATGGATATGTAAAATTTACAGTATTCAATTTTTGAATTTTTTTTTTTTTTAAATGATGCTTGTTTCATCATCTAATATAATGAACCAAAAACAGCTGAATTGTTTGAAGCTTCTTGTCCGTAATCCCCATCCCCAAAGTGATGAACGCAGCGAGGGTCCTTAACTACCGGTTTAAACCATAACAATTATGCTTGGTGGTTAATCATAATTAGAAATATTAATTAATAATTTATACATTAATTAGTAGTTAATAAAAATAGTTAAGCAGTTAATAAAAATAGTATAAATGGTAATATCAAGACATGTATCGGTAAGAAAATTAAATGTAAAGAAATATAATCTTTCTTTCTCTCTTGTATTCTCTTTCTTTTTCTCTATAGTTTTTCTCTCTCTATCTCATAATTCTCTATCTTTCTCTCTCTATCTCTTAATTCTCTATCTTTCTCTCTCTCTATATATATTTTCCCTCTCTAGAGAGGATTGTTACAAATTGGTATCAGAGTAAATGATTCTTGGTATAATCAATGGCGAAAAATGATTAGTTTGAAGAATATAAAAAAGAACGAGATCTTCGTAGGCAAGAATGGAAGAAAAAATGAGAAGAATACGATAAAAAGATGGACATTCTCATGACACGCCTATTGAAAATGTTTGGTATTGATAAAAATATTAATACTTTGGTGAAAAGAGAGTGAGAAAATAAAAAGAAATTGGAAAGTAATGAAACAATATCAAAATCTATGAAAGAACAAGGAATTGATATAATTTTTGAGTTTTCAATTCTATCTACTCCTGTGAACAAATGTTGAGATCTCTAGTGAAGAAATGTTAAAGGTGGAAGAAGAATCACAAATGACTAATAAAGAATCTATTAATGGTGATTTCGTATCAAACATTCCAAATGTTGAAATTTTGGGATTTATTGAGAAAAATTTTTCACTACAAACAAGATTTCAATTGTCCAAAAAAAAAAAGGGTTTTGCATGTCCAAGAAAGAAATTCTTGATGATGAATTCTTGCCAAACTTTTCAAAAATTGAATTTCCATTGTTCGTTGGAAAAAATCATTCACCAAAAAGAAGTTCAAAAAATATCTCTATCAAAGTCTTTCATTTCTATTTTTCTCTCACTACTTTTCATGTAACTCAAGTTTTATCGATTGTTCGTCTTTTTCAACTTATATTTCAATACAAATATAAGTTATGGTTCAAGATTTATGGATTCAAATTTCAATTTTTGATTTTTTTTTCCATTCTCGAGGATAAAAATGTTTTCAAGAGGGAAGTATTATAACAACTATAATTAGTGATTAATTATAATTAAAATTATTAGTTAATAGTTAATACATTAATTAGTAGTTAATATAAATAGTCAAGTAGTTAGTAAAAATAGTATAAAAAGTAATTTAAATTAAATGTAAAGAAATATAATATATTTTTCTCTCTTGTATTCCATCTCCTTTTCTCTATAATTTTTCTCTCTGTGTCTTTTAATTCTCTGTTTTTCTCTCACTCTCTTTCTATCTCTCCGTGCGTTTTCCCTCTCTAGAGGATTGTTACATAAACCCATACGATTACCGAGTAAAGTGCTACTTTGTTAAAAGGCATGAAGAAACGGCGAGCAGAAGAGTCGTTGATATGAGGGAGAGAGAGATCTAGAGAAATGGCGGGGAAGCATTACTCCACAGCAAGCAACACAAGAGAGAGAGCACCATCTCTCAAATTCATCCTCTTCGCATTCTCTCTCATCACTCTTTCTCTCCTCTTCTTCCTCTTCTTCTCCTCCTCCTCCGCCTCAACCTCCGCCGCCACATCTTCTCTCACTCGTTTCCAAAACCCTAACCCTAACCTACACATCGAGTTCTCTTTCGTCTCCTCTCTCGACAAATTCCTCGCTTCTGAAGCCTCCGGATCTCCTTCTCGGGACGACACATTCGATCCGGAAATCAATGACTTAGATCAAGCCCTGAGAAACTTGGATGATCTGATCTGGAAGAATGAGGACGAGAGGCTTCTTACAGATTTCACTTTTCCCGCAAATTCGGTACTTAGGGTTTATGTATACGAGATGCCCTCAAAATTTACTTATGATTTGCTGAGACTGTTTAGAGATACCTACAAGGAGACCTCGAATTTTACCTCTAATGGTAGTCCTGTCCATCGATTGATTGAACAGGTAACCAACAATTTTGATCTCAATTACATTTAGTCGTGAATTTGTTCTTATATTGATCCCACAATTTTTTTTTTGAATTTTACAGTAATTTATATGAATCTTTGTGAAATGTTGTAATTAGTTTAACTTGCTGTTTTTTTGTTCCGAAAAGTTCTGGTGATCTCTCTCTGATTTTGCATTTTATTCTTTACGTCATCTGATAACATGTTAAATGCTATAGTTAGATCTACAAAGTTTATAGGGAAAGGCCATTTGCGATTTTTGATGATTGGTTTGCTAATGAGTGTCGACTTTTCTCAAAGCAATGACACTGAAGTGGGCTTGTATTACTGCTTTCTGTGCAGCATTCTATTGATTACTGGCTTTGGGCGGATTTGATTGCTCCGGAATCAGAGAGGCTCTTGAAAAATGTGGTGAGAGTTCATAGGCAGGAGGAGGCTGACCTGTTTTACATACCCTTCTTCACAACCATCAGCTTTTTCCTGTTGGAGAAACAGCAGTGCAAAGCACTATACAGGGTGTGAGTGCATTTCCGGGTTTATATTTGGGCTTTACATGTTTTGTGATTCGTTTTTTCACATTTGTATAGTTTTTTCCACAGGTTTAAACCCACCCCCCCCCCCAAAAAAAAGTTTCATTTTTATAATGTATAATTAAAATGACATAAAACTAAAATTCTTGAAAGAATTGGCTAATTGAAAAAAAATGCAAATACTCCAATTTACAGAACATTGTTCATAAATTAACATGCATATAATGTTCAGAAATTTATAGTTTGTAGGGTTACCTTTTATCTATAATTAACATTAAGTAATTGGAATATCTGCTTTTCAATTTGTTTGTAAACTTTTGTACTTATTTTTTTGCCACTTTAGAAATTTAAATAAGTTTTTTGGTCAACAAAATGTCACCTGCCCTCAAAGGGCTTTGCCTCTGGGTTCGAGAGCATATTCTGTCCCTAGTTTTTAGCATTTGTGCATCATTCTATGCTTTGCTAGTGTGTCCACTCATGTTCTAGATCGTAAGTTAAGTTATCCTGTTCATCTCGATGCAAGACAATTTGTAATTTGACTATGGTTGTCATTTGCTAGAGCCCTGAATTTTATGTAGGGAAAGTTATCTGCTCGTGGTTTAATATCTTAGTTGTAATCAATGAGTTACCTGGGAATTGAATTTTGCTTGTTGGTAGAAGTAAAATGCGAACCATATTTAGAAATGTATTAATTAAAATCCCATATCATTCTATAAGTTTTCACTGTGAAACCTACAATGAGAATCTAATTTGTTGCTTAGAATCTTTGGGGGGGGGGGAGTGGCATTGTACCATGTTTCACAAGAAAGGATAAAGATGATAAAGGATGGATGGAATGGATGGGGGAAAAAGCCAATTTGTGTTCTTTAGCTGGTTGGATTGGAAATAAGGAAGGGAAGGAGATCTTGTTTTCTTTTGTCTCACCATTTAACCTATTGAGATAAGGTTGATTTATTTCTTATTTCCAGTTGATCCTTGATTTCCTTCTCACCAACAGCTGGGGTTTTTATGACCTGGTTAGATGTTTAGATAAAGGCTTACTCTTGGTAAGATAGATAAGGCTCCCAATCCACTCCAAAACAATTGCTTCTGGACTAGATTTGAACCTGGTTAGCGTATTATAATTTTAAGCACATTGATGAGACAAAGGATCTTTTGAAACTAATGGCTTCTACCTTTTCTGCCTGCTTACGATGGCTGGTCTAGGCCAGCATGTGATTGTACTTAGTGAAGATCTTATATCCTATGAGAGAGAGAATGAATATCATACGCATTGAACATGAAGCGCTTCTTTTTGGGTGGGTCAAATTAAGGTATTAAATTTTCTGGAAATGCAGAAGTATTGTAGGAGTCTTTAGGATTCTGCCTTTGAAAGTCCTTGCCCGTGTTTCTAGGAAAAGAAAGCAAAATTGAGAAACTATTATAGTATCTTTTGATACAACTAGTACAACTTTTGATTGATTATTGCTTCCTTTGAGTGAGGTCAGTTTTGAAACCATTTGTGCATGTGCAGTTCCTTTAACTTCCACATGATAGAGTTCTATGACTGTTTGTTGCTTTGAATGCATGATTCTATTTCTATGTCGTTGTTGTTTACTATCTTCGGATAATGGATTTCCACCCGTTTTTCTTGGTAAAATGTTAAAAGCTTGACGTTGTGTTTTCTATAAAACATTTTATACTTAGTTTTTACCACCTTTCAGTGGTTATATAGCTTGTCTTCTTAAAGGATCTCATAGGCTCTTGCTTGGGATTTAGGATGCTTTGAAATGGGTGACTGATCAGCCTGCATGGAAGCGATCTGAAGGAAGGGACCACATACTTCCTGTTCATCATCCTTGGTCTTTTAAGACAGTACGCAAGTTTATGAAGAAAGCAATTTGGCTACTTCCAGATATGGATTCCACAGGGAACTGGTAACTTTTGTCTTGCAATGCAACTCTCTTAATGGCATTACCTATCATGGCTGATGGCTGTTATGATAATCAATTTTTGTTTAGGTACAAGCCTGGACAAGTTTTTCTTGAGAAAGATCTTATACTTCCTTATGTCCCCAATGTTGATTTGTGTGATGCCGGCTGTTTGTTAGAAAGCAAATCAAAGAGAAAAACATTGCTATTTTTCCGTGGGCGGCTGAAGAGAAATGCAGTAAGATTTTTTGTTGCCGCAGTTTCTATTTATCTTTTTAGACAGCTTATGACTTGTTTCAAATGAGCTTAGATTACTAATGTTGTTGAATGTAAATTAAATACATCTTTCGTTGATATAAATGTTCAAGGGCAAATTTGGCATTGGATATTTCTTTCAACTTGGAATTCATGGCTTATTTGATTCAATTTGCCATTATATTAATACAACTCTTCATCATCTTTAACTTTTGGAGTGGTTGGTTGTTGCACATGGTACTAGGAGATCTAGAGGTCCTAAATTCAAAACTTTGTGTTTGGTTGTTGTCATAATATTAGTACTGTGCCTTTTCTCTTCTCATTTAAACTTTATGAGTTTGGAGCCTTTTATAAGTTGCCATAGACTAAAATGTGAGGGAGAATGTTAGAATATAGATACGTAAATATACTACCCTCCATCAGCTTAGGTTTTAGAATGGGTGGTTTCACACAAAGATTATTTTGCTTTATCTGGATTAACGTCATTTCTGGTAATTCCTTTTTGTGGTTGTGGCGGTTTGCTTTTGGCATGTGCATCAATTTTGTATACATAAACTTAGTTTCGACTCTTAAATCTATATTCTGTGTGGTTGCTTGAATTAGCTTAGTGCATTGTTTTCTGAAAACACCTCATGCATATTTTGGGTATACGAGGAAAATGCCACCTGTATGCCATTTTTGCATACAGCTCATGCATATTTTTTCTTCATGACTTCTGGTTTGTGTGATGTGATTGGTATATTTTGAGGGCTTGCATGCATGGTGAACAAATTTTCAGACAGGTTGCAACTTCCTTAGGCTTTCCTGGTATTTCAGCAAATTTACATTGTTCACAGGCAAAGGGAAACTGCTTTTTGCATGCTTGTGTGCTGAATATCACTATGTTTAGCTTTCTGAATATTCACCCTGTTTCATACATCGAACTACCTTTAAGCTTATCATGCACCTGTTTCAACGTGGTGCAATTGTCCTGTGCTGCATCCTCCTTACTTCCATGTGCCTACTATGTACACGTGTATATTCCCTCCCCATTCATTATATAAATATGCAGAATCGAACTATTTGGTCTGTATCTCAAATTGATGTCTCTAGCACACATGGACATATTGATATATGTTTAGTTGCTTCTGTCAGGTTTGCAGAATGCTCTCAAACATACTTCTATCACAGGCTTGTTTACAAGCAATTTGTCACCTAAAAACTTGAGTTATTTCATCTTCTTAGTGATCTTTTTTCTTTTTTATTTCTTAAAATGACCTCATTCATCCGTTTGATCTATTCATTTGGCCTCGTTGAGATGCGGTACTTTCTTTCTAATTTTCCTATCTTTGGAAAGGAAAGCAAAAGGAGCTAAAAAATTTCTTTTATACATAATAACAGGGAGGAAAAATACGAGCTAAACTAGTGACGGAACTTAGTGGTGCCAAGGATGTAGTTATAGAGGAGGGGACAGCTGGGGAGGGAGGGAAAGAAGCAGCTCAGAGAGGAATGCGCAGGTCAAACATAGATTGGTCCTATTTGAAGTTTTTCTGCTTGTCTTTGTCATTGATGATCACTAATCTAGTTGTTTTATTTTCCTGGTCAACAGGTCCCTTTTTTGCCTTAATCCAGCTGGGGACACTCCATCATCTGCTAGACTGTTTGATGCTATTGTTAGTGGATGCATCCCTGTTGTAGTTAGTGATGAGCTGGAGCTTCCTTTTGAAGGAATTCTTGATTATCACAAGGTTCTATCATCTGAATTTGTGATTTTCCTCCTCAGTTTTTGTCCTCTTTGTGAATTTTCTGTGCTCACTATTTTGTTCTAGTTTTCAGTGTCTCATTAGTGCTTGCCAACGTTATTCACTCTTATTGCAGATGGTATTGTTTGTTTCTACCTCTGATGCTGTACAACCTGGCTGGCTGCTAAACTTTCTTAGAAGTGTTACTCCTGCTCAAATCAAGGAATTGCAGTTGAACTTAGCCAAGGTATTCGAATTTAGGAAGTTAACATGGTTTGTGTCTGTCTGTGTCTTGAGTAACTTTACCGTCAACTGTTTTATTAAAAATTGATAGGCTATTAATTCCATGGCTCTTCTCCATGCCCGCATTTGGTTCTCTTTTTCTGATTTTTACTTCCAACTTGGTTTTATTTTGTCATATTTCTCCTTTTCTTGTCAATCATATTTTAATTTTATAGTTCCTGCTTCTCTTGCAGTATTCGAGGCATTTCCTGTACTCCCATCCAGCTCAACCATTGGGTCCAGAGGACCTGACTTGGAGAATGGTATGAAAAGGACTCACTCTTGAATGTTGGTTTTGAGTTCTGATCACAATTTTTCCAAATTGTTTTCCAGACAAAGTAATGATGAGAAACTGGACTGTTTTGTTTGGCATTACCAATGGGCAATGCTTTCTTGTCACCTTGCTCCTTTAGCATGCAAAAAAGCACACATTGAAAACCTTGGTATCTTGAATCTCTGTATAACCTGAACATGTAGGTTATCATTTCCTTTAGTTATATCATGTAATGTGATATAAACATAGTGAGAATTGCCTGATCTTCACTGTTTATGGTTTAGCTCCCCAGACCAGTTAATATTTTGCTTCTCAGTGAATATTGTGTTGGGACAGTGTCCAAAATGATGTCTAACTAAATACAATTGATACATTCATCATGGGCATTTTTGCAGAACATTGGTGCATGTTTGGAAACTATTTTGTTTCACCAGCAAGTTGGAACTAATAGATGCTTAAATCTATATGATGTCATATGCTTTACCTATTGGAGACAACAAAATTTGGCAATGGCCGTTACCCCATTGTTCAGGGTGTGCAGATTGTGTTAGTGCTCTCTTTTGCTCAAGTTTGTGTATTTTTCGACACTACACATCTTGTGTATTTTTCGACACTACGTGTTGTTATTCATGCCTTCAAAATTTAGTTCTTTAGTCTTCAATGGGCCTGTCTTGTTTCTTTCAACTTCTGAATTGTGTGACTTAATCTGTGCCTCTCATCACAAGGCATGCAAGTTATGGCACCTGAATTCACAGATCATTTTCAACAGCATTGTGGTTTTTTTAAGACCTATGGTGTTTGTTGAAAATAGAAATTTGACCCATGTAAACATGCTTTTATTTTTTTCCTGTCTTCTTCCATATTTTCATCTAGTGTGGACCAATCATCCAGTGAATGAAAATGTTAACACATTAGCCGAAAATCCAAACTTATAATTCTTATTTATTTATATTTCTCAATCTTGATGCTGTAGATTGCTGGTAAATTGGTGAACATCAAGCTTCACAGTCGAAGATCGCAGCGTGTTGTCAAAGAGTCTAGAAGCGTGTGCACATGTGAATGCAGGCGACCTAACTCAACCAGCCCTGCTCCTTTGACGTGATGTTCCCCTCTTGGCTATTCTTTGTCCATTCTGCTCCGAGTACTCGGGTCTTATGGTGAGAAATTCAATGCATGCAGTGCAATCTCTCAATTTTTTATCATCTTAATTTATTTTGGCTCTTTTGCTTTGTGTACAGAGGTTACGATTAATGTAACACCCCCATAAATGTTCATGTAACTCTCTCTCTCATCTTAATTTATTATAGCTCTTTTGATTTGTGTACAAAGGTCATGATTAATGTTAGAACCATGAATGTTCACGTAACTCTCTCATAGGGGCAGGCCAGAGAGACCCTCCAACGAGCCTGGTTGGAGTTGTATAAGATTGAGTGGAGTCTCACCCGCACCAAACGTCCGTACGAGCTGTATAATATATACTATATATATTTTTTGATTCTTGACTAACTGGTATCTAGGTTACCTAACTTATCCGGTTCTACTATGAAATCTACTTTTAGGGATTAGTTTTTTTTGGCGTCTATTTTTCCTTTCTATTTTCAAGATTTGAATTTAAGAACTTGATTAAGTGAGTCTATTGTCGGACCACTGCCCCATATTACATTGGTATAATATATAGTATATATAGCAATTCTCTACTTTCACCCGTATTGCTGTCCTTGTCTGGTTATGACAACCATTTTCCTAAGAGGATGGTTTTAGAAACAATTTCTAAAAAAAATTAGGAGCAGGCAACAAATGTACCCTATTTGGCTGTGATCATTCATTTAGAGGGTGGGAAGAAATATGTTTGTTTATTAATATAAGGAAAAATCATACTATAAATTCTCAAGGTTTGACTGTAATTTTACATTATTAATGCTTGTATCAAATCCAGTCTGGGTCCTATCTTGTAATGAATATACACTTGTGCGCTTGTTATTATTTATTTAAAATAGGGTTTTAAATTAGAAAATGTGACGCGAAGTATATCCTATCTTATGCTTAACAAAGAATTATCACAGATGTGACATGTCTGTACGTTAGTAAGTAATTATAAGTTCCATCTCTAATGAATTTTTGCATAAACTAATAACAATTTTTTATTGTATTGGATCGATTTAATCATATACACAGGTAATAGTGAAAATACAAAAATATTACACGTCAACGTGAACATGGATTGATGAGTGGGAAAGCGGTGGATTTGATTTTTAAAATAGGATTGGGTTTCACACGGACGTGCATGGCACAAAGAAGAGAGAGAGAAGTGAAACTCGCATACCAACGTCTGATGAATCATTTGGATTGGAGATTGATATTTATTAATCATGGTTAGGATTTCGATCTCCCATGAGAATGAAAAATCAACATCGGGAGACCTATCTTCTAAAAATGGACTTTACAAGTGATCGATTCAAATTAGTTAGCACGAAATTTTAAATACTAGATTGGAATCTCGCGTTTCCATCCTCATCTTGTATGTCCCTTAATACCATTCTTCCACTCACGCGGCTGCTCCTGTTTGAGCTTATGTGATTAGAAAAAGGATGGATGAGGCATTGAAATTAGGTACATAAAAAAGCTACCAAAAATTTTCCATGACGCGCAACTTCAAAATTCAATAAGCTACCGGTAAATTCTGGCTCAATACCGATTTGGTTTTTTATTAAAAAAATTAAATATTTTTATTCGGTCTTTCTAACATTATTTCTATAAAATATTAAAAAAAAAACTTTATTTTCAATCTCCTGGGAAGGGAGGTGTAACAGAAAGATGTCTTGAAAAAAAAAAAAAATGGATGCCGTTAGCCGTGTAAATTCTCTTTCTCAGCCTCGCGTAGGAGATGGACAGGCATTCGCCTAGTGTGCCGCGGATTTCGCGTTTGAATTTCCAGATGGCTTTCTCGTAATAATATTTCTAGCTCGAAGGCATTCTCGGTATCGCAATATATATAAAAAATAAAAAATAAAAAAACATAAAAAACCTAATCTCTCAGTACGTCGCAAGTGGCTAAAGCACTTTTAGCTTGCGATTGGACCAGGGCCGCTTTCACTTGCTGAATTCAAGGAATCTTGTGGTATTTCCCCTTTTTTTTTTTTTCAATACCTTGTTATTTTAGATTTTATACTAAATATATTTATTAATTCAAATATTAAAAAACAAAGAAATTGTCATTACTCAAAATAAATAAAATTAATTATGTTAGTAAACTAGTCAAATAAAGTTAAAATTTTGCTCTAGTTTAAATTAGTAAAACTATTTTCAAACTCATTTATAAAATAAAAAAAAATATTTAAACAGACATCGAGTATAAATTTACGTCGAGATTTATCATTAACCATGTTTTATGATTAATTAATTTTAATTCATACCCTTTAGATTTTTTTAAGTTAATCAAATTGCTTTTGTTTAAATTTCGATTTATGTCAAAATTGCAACTTATTTAATTTTAACATTTCAAAGCTTCATTTTTTGAAAAATATTTTACTATTTATTGAAAATTTTAATCTGACGATGAATTTGTCTCACTCGAAATTAAAATTGTCAAAATAAAATAAGCTCACATTCCCTATTTACTCTTAGTATGTTAAGATACTCAAAGCTTGTGATGGTAAACCTTAAATAAAAAATATATATATTTATGAGTAATTATGTCATAGGTTTTTATAAATATTATAAATTATAAAAAATATATATAAGGAAATAAGATTCAAATATCGATACATTTCTCTAAACCGGTAAAAAATAATATTACAAACATATGAGTATGAAAATATATAAAGTCTTTGTTTTTATGTGGATTAGATGAATTTCATAGAAAGATATATTTTGCCCCAAATAGTAAGAGAGCTCAAAGCTATTTTTGTAAAATTGAAAGGATAAAAGTGATAACATTTTCCTTAAAAATGTTATCCAATTTTACAATAACATAATTTAATACGATTATTAAATACTCGATTTTCTTACTCAAGAACTAGAATTAAAATCCGAATCTTTATAAATAATTTGTAGTCTGATATTTAGTTCACATGTGAAAATATTTATATAAATTTCTTCTCATATGAATCAAATATAAGAATATAAATTCCAAATAAAGATTTCGATCCGGTAATTTTAGAATGCCAACATTTTTTTTTAATTTGATAATGGGAAGATGGATTAAAGTAAAATCCTTGACCATTAATAAACTTATAAATCATAATTTATTCAAATAATTATTTAATTTTATATTCTCTGTAAAGTTAAATCAAAAGCGTAAAAAAAGATAATACTGTATCTGAATATACAATTTGCAATCGTAAAATTTTAAAGTTGTTGGTCTAATCAAGTTTAGTTCAATTAAGACTCGGTTTATAAATAATCGTTATAGAATTATTCATTCATTAATGCTAAGTACAAAAAGGAAGAACATATGATAATTTTATCAAGCAAACTATGATGGGTTGGAAGTGGTGCATTCAATAATTTACAATTAAGTTTATTGATATTTTTCTATATTTTTACTAGCTTATTACTATATTTTACTAAATTTATTGCAGATTTTTTCTTGTTTGTATTGCATTCCCATTGTGGTACTTCTATTCCATAACTATATAACGAACTTGCTGTATTATGACGAATTCTAAAATTTTATAAATATTTGATTCGTGATTTTTTTCTTTTTTTATTCATTAAAATATTTATTAATTGAATCGAATGATATAATATTGATCTAATGATAATGGTAGAAATTTAAAACATTATTATTTTGGTACAAAAATTTACTTGATTCTCAGTTTGTTAAATAGGTGGTGTAAGTTTATTTTGAAAATATCTTATAAAGATATTAATTTTTGGGGAAAAAAAAAGGTCAGGGTAGAAGCCACCAGCCAAAATGAGAAAAACAAAAGAAAAAAAAAAGGCTATGTAACCTGTTTGATTAATGTCCCTCCTCTCATTTTTTTTCAAGGTTTTTTTTTGTTGGTTTTTTTATCATTGTTTTATATTTTTATAATATATTTGTGTTAACTATTTGTTGACCGTTGATACCAACACCTAGTTTATCTGATAGTTGGGTATTTAGTTATCTGATTCGAGTTTTGTGTATGAAAAGAATAGATGATAAAAAAGATTTGTTTTTTAAGGTATCAATTTAATTCGAATCGAATTTAGTTAGTTTAAAATAGTTATAAGATATCCATGATTTATATAAAAAGAGAGATGCCGTTGATTGGTAAAAATTTTATCGGATTTTATTTTGTATATTTTAATAATTAATAAACTTGTGTGATTATAAAATTTAACAATTATTTGTGGGAAAGGAAAAAATTTACATATTAGGAAAAAGACATTGCAAGAAGGTTGAAGGTCGGAAGAAATTGATGGTTTAATTTTTTATTTTTTTATTAGTAGTAAGAGATAACGATCGAATCTAATATGGGGAGTATATAGTATCATTTATTGAAAATATTATAAATTATTTTCTCTTTTCCAAATACAATATTTGTTAATAAAAATAATGTAAAATTATTTCCGTATTAGATCAAAGTTTTTATATAAAATAATTTAATATATATGTGTATTTATAAAGGGATTAATTGAAATTAGTATAAATATAAAATATTTCTACTAAGTTTAATTTTGCGATATAAAATTTACTGTAATTACGAACGACGAGTAAATTGAACCCTCTTTTATATAAAAGGATTCCAAAAAGCACTTTTTTGTCAATTTAAGCAAACAAAGTGTCAAGAGTGTAATATTAAGCAGGAATGGGAGCAAATGATCTGAAAACGTTTCCTAAATTACCTTTCTGTCCAATATTTTATTTTTCTCTTTTGTCAATATTCCCTTTTTGTTAATGTTTCCACGTTCTCCTAAAATGAAAATAAATACTCTCTCTCTCTCTCTCTCTCTTCCCGCGTTGTCCATATTTTCTGTGATATAAAGCTGTAAAACATGCCATTGAAAGGCCGTTGAAGCTCTCTCTCTCTCTCTCTCCCCAAAATAAAAAGATATTTGAGTAACTTAGCTGGACAGCCGGCGAATCCCCTCAGGAAATCTCTCTCTCTCTCTCTCTCTCTCTGCAAAGATACTAAACTCCGAAGAGGGTTTGCATCATGAGCTCTTAGTTCTGCTCACGTCTAGTCTCTCTCTCTCTCTCTCCCCCTCTCATCTATACATTCTCTCATTAAGTATAAGCGAATTTATGAAGTTCGGGACAGTTGGGTGACACCTCACAGACAGAGTTTGAAAGTTTCCAACTTCCATCAACAAAGTTAAAACTCTTCAATATACATTTGGCAAACAGATCTCTCACCCTCTTACCAACCTCTCTACATAGGTATCCTTCAAAGCATTTTCTTTCCCGATGAGTTGATTCTTCGTATTCTTCGAAGCTCTGCGTAGGTATTCTTAATCTTAAAGCTGTAATTTAATGTAAGTGGACTATTTGTTTGCTAATGTCTGCAATTTTTTGTCAGTTTTAATTTTGTGGGGTTTTTTAGTTCTCCAATGCAGATCTCATCTGATTGGTTCTTTCTGTTTTAAGTTATGAATTTTGGTCTCTACCATACAAATCGATTAATGTTTTTTCGCATCGGATAATTTGATTTTCATAAGTTGGTTGATGGGACTTTAATTATTTGGATTGCACATGTATAGATATAATAATCCAACGTTGCTTTCGATCAAAGTAATTGCAGTTAAGAAAGCTTTAGTCATTCTATTAGAATTTGGTGAAAAATTCATTAATTATTGTGGCCTTCACACCCTTTTCTGGATTTTCAATTAGAATTCTTGATTCTGTGTGAATCCATCTAATTATTATTATCATTATTTTTGCCATAGATGTCTTGTTCTACTATTATCACTCAATTTAACTGAAAGTTTCTTGCATTTTATTATGTGATGACAGCATCTGCGGATTTGTTTCTGGTAGAGTTCTTTTATGGCTTCAAGATCATTCAAAGGTAGCCGGTCTAATCTTGCATCTGCAATGGATGGGGCTGACTCACAGCACAGCCGGCCTCCATTGCCCCTGACTGTCACCTTTGCTCGTAAAACCTCCTCAGTCCGCTACACAAACTTTTCGAGGGATGATCTTGATAGTGAGATTGGGAGTACTGACTTTCAGAATTACACGGTGCACATGCCGCCAACCCCAGATAACCAGCCTATGGATCAAATTGATGCCTCCATTTCACAGAAGGTTGAAGAGCAATATGTCTCGAACTCACTTTTTACTGGTGGGTATAATAGTGTTACCAGAGCTCATCTAATGGACAACGTGATTGAATCTGAAGCAAGCCATCCCCAGATGGCGGGTGCTAGGGGTTCTTCTTGTGCTATCCCTGGTTGTGATGGCAAAGTGATGAGCGATGAAAGGGGCATGGATATCTTGCCATGTGAGTGCGATTTTAAGATTTGTAGAGATTGTTATCTTGATGCAGTGAAAACTGGTGACGGGATTTGCCCAGGTTGTAAAGAGCCATATAAGGTAGCAGAAATGGAAGAGGTGGCCATGGAGAGCAATCGGCCACTTCCACTTCCACCCCCTGCTGGGATGTCAAAAATGGAGAGGATGCTGTCTCTGATGAAATCAACTAAATCAGTGTTGATGAGGAGTCAGACCGGGGATTTTGACCATAACGGATGGCTATTTGAGACAAAGGGAACGTATGGGTATGGCAATGCTATATGGCCCAAGGAGGGAGCTTTTGTGAATGGCAAAGATGAGGAGGAAATTGATCCTTCTGCACTAAGCAACAAACGATGGAGACCTATCACACGAAAATTGAAGATACCCGCGGCTGTTCTCAGTCCATACCGGTAAACTTCTCCCTCTCAACCTCCTGCAATTTATTTTTTCATTTAGTTTATGAATGTTTTGATATTTCATATTTTCATTTATCTACGTTTTGATTCCTGCTGTTTTTCTTAGAACTTCTGGCACACGACGCACATAACTGTAGTTTGCAAAGGGACTTCCTTTTGTGCTAATATTTTTTTTCTGTCTGGTCTCCCCAGTACTTATTCCTTCCTTTTTTTGCATTCAAGGATCACTTTTTGCGGCACCTTCTTGTTCATTACTTGGAACATATTTGTGACAATTATCTTCTTTTTGTTGTGGCTTATGTCAGGCTTCTTATATTTATTCGAATGGTTGCCCTTGCATTCTTCCTGTCATGGAGGATCAAACATCGTAACAATGATGCTGTTTGGCTGTGGGGAATGTCTGTGGTTTGTGAGATATGGTTTGCTTTCTCTTGGTTGCTTGACCAACTTCCCAAGCTTTGCCCTGTCAATCGTGCTACAGATCTTAATGTCTTGAAGGAGAAGTTTGAAACACCTAGTCCTAACAATCCTACCGGAAAATCTGATCTCCCTGGTATAGATGTATTTGTCTCTACTGCTGACCCAGAGAAAGAACCACCCCTCGTGACAGCCAACACCATTCTTTCTATCCTAGCGGCTGACTATCCTGTTGAAAAGCTCTCCTGCTATGTCTCTGATGATGGAGGCGCACTTCTGACATTTGAGGCCATGGCTGAAGCTGCCAGTTTTGCTAACATATGGGTCCCTTTTTGCCGTAAACATGATATTGAGCCCAGGAACCCAGAAACATATTTCTATTTGAAAAGGGACCCCTACAAGAATAAAGTGAGACCTGATTTTGTCAAGGATCGCAGACGAGTAAAGCGTGAGTATGATGAGTTCAAGGTCCGGATCAACAGCTTGCCTGATTCTATACGCTGCCGCTCAGATGCCTTTCATGGTCGGGAGGAAATCAAAGCAATGAAGCTTCAGAGACAGAAAAGGGATGATGAACTTGCGGAGCCTGCGAAGATCCCAAAAGCTACATGGATGGCTGATGGAACTCACTGGCCTGGTACTTGGATAAATCCATCCTCAGAGCACTACAGGAGTGATCATGCTGGAATAATCCAGGTATTTGATGATCTCTCTTATGATCTGTTTCTTTTAGCTTCGTTATTGAGGGGTCAGGTAACGTACACAGTCTTATAATTTCAAATCTCTTAAAAGTGTATTGCTAGAATGAAGTATTTAAGAAATTGACTGTTTGGATAATATTCTATGAAGAGGAAGGAAAGTTAAGCTGATACGAGCTATTAAAAATGATATAGGTAATGTTGAAACCTCCCAGCGATGAGCCACTCCATGGCACTGCAGATGATGGAAACATAATTGATTTCACTGATATTGATATCCGCCTCCCCTTGCTAGTGTATGTTTCTCGTGAGAAGCGTCCTGGCTATGATCACAACAAGAAGGCAGGAGCCATGAATTCATTAGTTCGAGCCTCAGCTATCATGTCCAATGGCCCTTTTATCCTTAACCTTGACTGTGATCACTACATATATAACTCTCAAGCCATGAGGGAAGGCATGTGTTTCATGATGGATCGAGGAGGGGACCGCGTTTGCTATGTCCAGTTCCCTCAGAGGTTTGAAGGCATTGATCCTTCTGATCGCTATGCGAATCATAACACCGTTTTCTTCGATGTCAACATGCGAGCCCTAGATGGTCTCCAGGGTCCTGTCTATGTCGGAACTGGATGTCTCTTCAGAAGAATTGCTCTTTATGGCTTTGACCCACCACGTTCAAAAGAACACCAACCTGGTTGTTGCGACTGCTGCTTTTCGAGACGCAGAAAGCATGCCTCTGTGGCTAACGACCCTGAAGAGAATCGGGCTTTGAGAATGGGTGATTCTGATGATGAAGAAATGAACCTTTCCTTCTTCCCTAAGAAGTTTGGGAACTCTGCTATCCTTGTTGATTCAATCCCTGTTGCTGAGTTCCAAGGTCGTCCTCTTGCAGATCACCCGGCTGTGAAGAATGGAAGGCCACCTGGTGCTCTCACCATTCCTCGTGATCTTCTAGATGCCTCAACTGTTGCAGAGGCAATCAGTGTCATCTCCTGCTGGTATGAAGATAAAACTGAGTGGGGTCAACGTGTTGGCTGGATTTATGGATCTGTAACTGAGGATGTTGTCACAGGGTATAGAATGCACAACAGAGGATGGAAGTCGGTTTACTGTGTCACCAAGCGGGATGCCTTCCGTGGAACTGCTCCAATCAATCTCACTGATAGGCTTCATCAGGTGCTCAGGTGGGCTACTGGGTCAGTTGAGATTTTCTTCTCCCGTAACAATGCTCTCCTGGCAAGCTCGAAAATGAAACTACTACAGCGAATAGCATATCTCAATGTTGGAATCTACCCCTTTACCTCCATCTTCCTCATCGTCTATTGCTTCCTTCCTGCACTATCCCTCTTCTCAGGCCAGTTCATAGTACAGACACTCAATGTCACCTTCCTGGCTTACCTCTTGATCATCACTGTCACTCTTTGCATGCTTGCTGTGCTCGAGATAAGGTGGTCAGGCATCGAACTAGAAGAATGGTGGCGAAACGAGCAGTTTTGGTTGATTGGAGGCACTAGCGCACATCTTGCTGCTGTGCTTCAAGGGTTACTCAAGGTAGTCGCTGGGATCGAAATCTCCTTCACTTTGACATCAAAATCAGCGGGTGACGATGTTGATGATGAGTTTGCTGATCTTTATATTGTGAAATGGACTTCTCTTATGATCCCACCGCTCACAATCATTATGGTTAACATAATTGCAATAGCAGTCGGTTTTAGCAGAACAATATACAGTACTCTACCTCAGTGGAGTAAACTGCTTGGTGGAGTTTTCTTCAGTTTCTGGGTACTTACCCATCTCTACCCTTTTGCTAAGGGGCTGATGGGAAGAAGAGGAAGGACACCAACCATTGTTTTTTTATGGGCAGGGCTTATGGCCATCATAATCTCCCTCCTATACGTGGCGATAAATCCCCCTACAGATAGTAGCAGCATTGGAGGTTCATTCCAATTCCTTTGATCACGCTTTTTGGGAGGTAATTCATTGGGGTACATTTTTTTTCACCCATTTGAAATAGTCTTCTTTGTTATACTTTTAGCAATTTGAGGAGATTGATCGGGTTAATTCAAACATTATGGTTCTATTTCTGAACTCCTTATGTTTATTCCATTTTTTTTTTGTACGAGTTATTTTTATTTATTTGACAGTTGTATATTTGAGGAGCGAAAATTATATATTACTCACATTTTTTTATTACAAACCTCATATTGTTCCCCTTTTGTGTTGCCTAGAAATTGGCTGAGTTGCCCAATTTTTCTATTTTGTTCATTTTTTGTTGTGCTACAGCAAAGGCCAAGATGTTAATGCACTCTTTCTCTCTCATGCCGATCAGTTTTGAAATGAAAAAAAATTTCATAAAATACAGTAACAGGTAAAATGAACCTGTAACTAAATCTTACTCTCCGGAAACTCTTGTTCATGCAGCTTGAATGAAACTAGTGGTTGAAGCAGCACGGATGCATGCCCTTCCAGGTTCCAAACCTAAAACTCACAAGCCTAAAAGTACTAAAATTTTTCTCAAAAGATCGCCAAACCGGGAAAAGGAAGCCATCCATATACCTTCAAAAAGCAACCTCTTAGCATATATCTCCTCCTTTGAGAGCCTGTGGGAAAGAGAATCTCGTACCAGTACATTGATTGTGAACATCTGAACAGGATAAACCGCTCTGTGATTGCTTTGGAGCATAAAAAATAAGATTTAGGCATGGGAACTTTCATGATTCTAGCAAGTCTTTTGATGGCTTTGATGTCAACAATCTCAGCTAACCCTACAAACATCCCTTCAAAAAGCCAAGACTTTCTTAATGCCATAGAAGAGATGCAAAAAGCCAACTACTTCACTTTTGTCATGCTAATAAACATGTCCCCTCTAGGCAAGCTTCAAGACAACATCACCTTTTTGATGCCCAACGACCGCATGCTCTCCAAAACTCTCATGCCAGAGAACTCTATTTCTGAGTTCTTGTTTCGGCATTCGATTCCTTTACCCTTGCTCTTTGACTACCTTGAACATTTCCCAACCGGGTCCATTGTCCCAACCTCAAAACCCCGGTTCATGCTTAAGGTCTCCAACAATGGTAGAAGAAGCTTTTACCTTAATAACGTGAAGATCATTAGCCCAAACATATGCACATCAGGGTCTTCAATTAGATGCCATGGCATTGATGGGGTCATTTCGGTGGATAACAACTCTACATTACCTTTCTTATCCTGTTCTAATAGCTCTGGTCCCTTTTCAGACCCTGCACCTCCTGCCTTGTCATCTCCATCGCTGCCTCCTTCGCCCCCAGAAGGCTCTGATCCAGCATCTCCTATGACTGCTCCACCACCCATCGCTCCGCATCACGCTTCAAACATATCTGGATCTTTGAAAAGGCAACATGGAGTAGGATTATGTGGACTCTTGACGAGCTTTCTTTTGCTGCCAATGTTGGGGTTCTGAGTCCGGAAAATACACAATTATAGTTGATATATTTATGTAATTTTTTGTTTTCATGGCTTGGCTCTCATAAGATCAAGGTTATCAATCAACGTACGTGGGCTAGCTTTATTCAAATGTAAGTGTAATGAAATGAATGAAAAGAAAAGATCATATGGGTGTACTCCAGATGCGTGTGCTGCATGTATTGTTCTAAATTAAAAATTCTCTATTGATTCTTCTTTAATGTAATGAGTTTCTACCACAATGTAGGAGATTTTTGGGTGAGATTGCTTAATGAATTATCTTGACAAGAATTCGGACAGCATGCAACATAGAGAGGGATACTATAGAATTCTAAAATAATTTAACTCTTTAAGAAAGATAAAATTAATTTGATTTGTTTTAAAAAAGTAAAAAAAAAAAAAAAAACCTCATTCTCAAAGAGAAAAAATACAATGTATTTACAGAGAGAAGATGTAAAACAAATTGACTTTTTTTTAAAAAAAAATAATTTATATAAATTTGAATTGAAAAGAAATAAAAATAATTTTTAAAATTATAAATGGATAAAGATTACTCAAAAGTTAATATGCCAACCAAATATAGAGGAGAGAAAATATTAATTTTTTAAAATTTTTTCTATGATCTTTTACTCCATATTAAATTATACAAAAAGGTGAAAAAATGAGTCGGTCTTTGGAATAGCCTTCCAAAGGCTTTGCTCTTATTCTCACTTGAAAAATGTACTTTAGAGAGTTATGCACTCCTCTCTCTCTTTCTCTCTCTCTCTCTCTCGCTCTCTCTCTCTCACGCCCCGATCCTCGGATCGACCACGTGACAACCTTCTCGTCGTCTCGATACACAGACAGAATCTCTCCGTATACCAGGACTCCGCAAGACTATCAAATTTACAATAAATAATCAAAAGTATAAAACTATTCAAAACGTGAAATCACATAACAATACACACGTAAAGAGTCCATCCGGCCCATCCCTGAACATTCAAACACATACATTGGTACACATCGGGGAGTGGGATCCTGTACAAGCACGCATGCGATGTGGCCATCCTAGTCATTCAAAATTCTCACCTCAATAAAGTGTATGACAAACAAGAAGTCCCAAAACATAGCCGTCGGACTTTACCAACACTTACCTGAGGAAGACAAACCAGTATCGGTAGAGTCCTAACGGTATGAGTTGTACAAAACTTCACAAAATTAGAGAAAAGTATCGAGATTAAGATTTATAGTCCAAATGTCCCAATACAGATATAAACGGTTTTACAAAAATAATCGAGTAATTAAGATAATAAAGAACAAATAAAAAAATCAGCGAATTTTATCAATACTTGCCAACAACTCGGCCAGTATTAATGAAATCCGCACGACAGGGGATGTACAGTCTTCCCTTTCTATGGTTTGAGATCTATAAATCTCCAAAAGTAACCCTGTATGTGCCAAATACCTATACAATCCGCAAAAATACTGCACAAGCTCCGTCGAGTAGTCTCCCAACTAAGCCTCCTCTGAAAAAGGGAAGAGAATGGTGAGTATAGAGGTATACTCAGTGAGTAGAGTGCAATGGTATGATTGTGTTCATAAATAAAGAGTAAATGTGGGGCAGTCAAAGCATATCTCATAAATAACAGTTCATATGCATAAAATATTTCAATAAATCACAATTTACAAAATATGCATCCATGTCAATTATCATTTCAGAAAATTTTGGGGTTCTATCGAAAAACATTTTTGTCTAAGGGCGGTCAAATCCAGACGAAATCCCGCCAAGGGTTTTTCTATCCAATGTCTCAAAACAAACCCCCTACCTTGACGTTAGCTCGTACCTCACCAGGGTGCACCAAATATAGTATGATTTTGGCAGAGGGAGGGACGTCTAACTCCCCTGCACATCCAAACCCCAAACCACGCCACCCCGTCAGGTCGCTCCATGGTGGGAATATGACTATAGTCATCTGCGACACCCTTCATTTCTAAATCAATCCAATTCACAAGCAATGTGCCATAATTTTCCATCAAATAATCAACAATCTCATGCCAAATCAATTCATAGAGCAATATCAAATAACATATGGCACGGAATCATTTTTAAACACAACGGATGCATTTATACTTTATAATTCAGTTTAGACAGCCCACAGTCACAAAACAATTCGCATAAATCACGTAAAATTTTTCGAAAATCATTTATAAAGCAATTTTAAAACAGATTTCTCATTCATGAACACAATAAACCATCCACTCACCTCTATAGAGGGTATTCACTCCCTACACCCTATCCATACTCAAGAAATCTCCTTTCAAACTCCAATGGATTGTCCTGAAGCAACCATAACAATTCTCAAGTCATTTCTCCTCCAAACTCAAGGGTTCACAAATTTTCCTAATTTTGTTTAACCCTCATTTCTAACATTTTCTTGTTTCTATCCTCATTTTACCAATTTATCGCAATTTACATCTTTACAAAATTTATATTCACAACTCTCCTAGATTTTCTTAAATTAACACAGTCTTAGTTTTTTCTAATTTTTCCAATTCATGGACATACATTCCAATTCTACCATATTGCAATTATTTCACAATCCTAGAGTTATTTTCAGAAATTAGCCCTTACCTGCGCAAAGAAAGGAGTGCAGATTCAGACCTAGGGTTTTCGCATTTGCCTATCAAACCTTCGTGCGCTGTTCGATTTAATTCGAACCCTGCAATGTTTCCGATTTAAAACAAAATTTAGTATTTAGGTTCAATCACCAAAGGAAATTGAAACCCTAGAATATATCAATCGAAAATTCATACCACATGTACAGGGGATGAATTGAAATCTCGGCTAGAGTTCTCGAGGGCTTACCGATGACTGTCAAGTTGGAGTCTCTTCTGGGGTTGCAGCAAGTGTCTCGGCATAGGGCAGCACGCGAATAGGCGAGGGAGAGAAGCAGTGAGCTGTTCGTGCGCGAGGGAGAGGGGTCGCGGTTGGTGCGCGTTGGAGCGCTCACGAGATGGACCTGCTCGCGGGCAGGAGCCGCTGTGCTCGCGGGCTATAGCAGCGCGGGAGGGAAGCCGCGCGCTGCGGCTGTGCAGCGCCCGCAGGAGAGAGAGAGAGAGAGAATCGATGAGAGAGACAGAGAGAGAGAGCTTGTGAGTATGTAAATGAAGGGAGGGAGGTGGAGAAATTGAGAGAGTGAGAGAGGGTGAGAGACAAAGAACACAGGAGAGAATGAGGGGGAGAGAAGATAAATCGGGAAAGTGACTTTCCCAATTTTTTATTTTTTATTTTTTTTGACTTTGTCGGTTTTACTCTCTCTCTCTCTCTCTCTCTCTCTCTCTCTCTCTCTCTCTCTCTCTCTCTCTCTCTCTCTCTCTCTCTCTCGTGCTTGATCAACGAGTATCTAGAATTATTATACTTCGACTAATATGACTCGAATTATTGTTGCACCCTTTATAAAGGAAGCTATTCCCCTGTGATTTTTTTTTTGAATTTTAATCCAAGGATTTAGTATTATTTTCATCAAGCTAATTGTCTATTGGTTCTCCCTCTCTCTCCCCTTATATTAATTGAAATTAAACAAGTAACGGGATACTAATTTAAGCGCATGTTTGTATTTTTAATAAAAATAAAATTAATGAAAATATGATTTAACAAATTTGCTCGATAATAGGTTTTGGATGGATTGTTAGGAAAAAAGCATCGATGCTATGATGAAATTATATTTATAAATATGCTTTATGAATAAGGTTTAAATAAGATTTTTCACTTTACGGGGATGCTCATGCAAATCTCTATTTACTAAATCTCTCTTTAAAACATCATTTTTTATTATCAACTAAGTAAAGTTTTTTTTCTTTTCTTTTTTTTTTTCCCTGAAAATGCAAAATCTAAAAATTGATTTAGGTGTAAAAATCTAGTTGAATTTGATACTTAATGACTTAAACATATTTGAGAATTAAAAAAAAAATTGTGAAACTCATCGTATTAATTATACAATTTGGGAATTGTATTTGTTATTCTAATTATATTTAAAAAGGAATTTAACAAATTAATTGATAGTTGTGCAGTCTATTAATTCAGTAACATAATGGATTTAGTTCAATAACATGTAATTTTTAATATATATTTTTTAATTTTTATCAAAAAAATACCCCAAGTTAACTTTGTGATTATCCATCATCTAAAAATTAAGCACATGTTCTTGTTGGGGAGAGAGAGAGGATTTTTCTCATGAAACAATGGAACCACATGAAATCTCTAATTTATTTTTTGGTTACACAAAGATTCAAATGTTGGATCTTAGGATTATGAAGGAAAATTATAACTATCAGACTGTCCCCTAAAGACATGAAATCTCTAATTTATTTGTGGATATTCCCTATTAAGGGATATTTGATTCACATTAGGGAATTAGAATGGATTTAAAATAAAAAAAATATTAAAAATGGGTTTTAGAAATCTGTGTTCACTTGAATTTCAAAAATTATATAATTTGATAGTTTCATTCATAAACTCTATTTTTATTCTATTAATCTAAACAAATTATATGAATTTAAATCTAATTTTTAATTCTGATTTATTTTAACCAACTGACGCCTAAATTCTCTAATTAATCACAAATAAGGAATGTTAGATGTTTTTAAGGTTGCAATGTGAGCCTTGATTGGTTAGCATTTTAAAGGACAATTATTGAAAGTATTTGCACTTGCTAAAATTATTTCAACCTATAAATAACATTTTTATAGTTATTCAAAAATCCTATGACGTCGATATCTATAAAATTAGTAATCATAAGATCAACTCGAATCAAAATTTAATCATTTTAAAATTTTAAAATTTAAAATATTTAATTAAGATTCGATATAATTTATTCTATTCCATTAATCTATCGTATCGATGTATATAACATAAATTGTAATATGCTTAAAAGTATATGAATCTATGAATTACTACCACGTGGGAGACAACTTCAAATATACCGCGTATCAAAGAGCAAAGAATAAGACCCGAATTGTAAAAGATTTGCATTTCTTCCTCTTGTGGGAGATGAACTCGGCCCCGTTACATTGTGCTGGATTTGGAACGTGGCACTTGCTCCTCCGAAGAGAGAGACAGAGAGAGTTTGGTGGTAGGAAGATGACGGCCAAGTGACGTTGGGGGAGATTTTGAACATGAACATGCTTGCAATCGTCCCCGCCTCCTTCCCCCAACCCCCTAGGGGTCTCCCTTATCGACTAAGCTACTCCCTTTCTCTCCCACCTGCGTCTCTTCTCTTTTGTATTTATTTCTTCTTTCTTCTTTCTTCTCTCTCTCTCTCTCTCTCTCTCTCGCTCTCGAGTTACCACCCGCCCCAAAAGAGACGAGCTAAAACGCATTTCTCTCCTCCAGCCCAAAAACCAGAAAACCACAATTCACCTAAAAATGCTTTCAGTCTCTGTCGCTTCTTCCTCTGAAACTACTGGAACAGAGCTCTCTCCAAATGTTACTCCTACAGAATATCACCCACCATCAATTCAGTCAGCTGCTGATCAATCTTCTTCACCAACCATTTTCAGATCAAAACTCCCCGACATACCCATCTCAAATCACCTCCCTCTCCCTACCTACTGCTTTGAAAACATCTCCGAATTTTCTGACCGCCCCTGTCTCATCTCCGGCTCCACCGGCAAAATCCTCAGCTACTCCGAAACCCACTTGATCTGCAAAAAAGTCGCCGCAGGTTTATCCAACCTCAGCATCAAACAAGGCGATGTCATCATGGTCCTCCTCCAAAATTCCCCAGAATTCGTCTTCTCCTTCCTTGGAGCCTCCATGATCGGCGCCATAACATCCACTGCAAACCCTTTTTACACAGTCCCAGAAATCTTCAAACAATTCAAAATATCGAAAGCCAAATTGATCATAACCCAAGCTCAATACGCAGAAAAATTACGCAACGCAGGTGATAATTATCCAAAACTCGGCCAAGACTACACTCTGATCACCACAGACGACCCACCAGAAAACTGTCTGCATTTCTCTGTTTTATCAGAAGCAAACGAATCCGAAATTCCCTCAATTTCAATTGAACCAGATGACCCAGTTGCTCTACCTTTCTCCTCGGGCACAACAGGATTGCCGAAAGGCGTGATCTTGACCCACAAGAGCATAATCACTAGCGTAGCTCAGCAAGTCGACGGAGAAAATCCCAACTTGCATTTGACAAAAGAGGATGTTGTACTCTGTGTGCTTCCTCTTTTCCACATATATGCTCTGGTCTCAGTCCTACTCTGCTCTCTTCGAGCAGGTTCTGCAGTTCTGCTGATGCAGAAATTTGAGATTGGGACCTTGTTGGAGCTGATACAGAGGCACAGAGTGTCCTATGCGGCGGTGGTGCCACCGTTGGTTCTGGCGCTGGCAAGGAATCCGAGAGTGGAGAAGTTTGATCTGAACTCCTTAAGGATCGTCATGTCAGGGGCGGCGCCTTTGGGGAAGGAACTGGAGGATGCTCTCAGAAGCAGAGTGCCTCAGGCCATTTTTGGTCAGGTATGAACCTTGTCAACTTCAACCGATTTTGAATTTGTGTTTTTGGTTCGGGCGGGGAGCATCGAGAAATTTGGACTTTTTGGAGTCGAGGACATATTTGTCATTTTGGTTTATGTTCATGGGTCATTAGGTAATAAGAATTATTTATGTTTTGCGCATATATAATAATACATCGATGCATATAGTTTCTTTTCTAGGTTTTGAGGTGGTTGCTTCTAACTTACTTGCATATTTATCTTTATTTTATTTTATTATATTTTAAATATATCCATTCATATATAGATTTTATTCTATAATTATAATTATTGGCCATAAAAAAATTAAACTAATCTTTTCCTCACTATCTGCACATATTTACACAGATAAAACCTTATTTTTCTACATATTTCATGCAATTTCTCTCTCTCTCTTTCTCTCTCTCTTTTTAACAACAAGATTTGAATTCTAAATCATAGGGAAGGAAATATAACCATTAGATTGTCCATTTGGGGACTTCTCTCTCTCTCTTTCCCTCTCTTAATCAACTGGGCCCGATGTCAATTTCTCGTATTTGATATATTTCAATTTTTTGACATTAATTTTGTTTTCCAAATTAAACCTATTTGTTAATCCAAAATTTGCATAAATTATATTTCTAAGTAGTTGTAATACAATACTTCATAAAATGCATTAATATTTGAAAATACTTAAAAATGATAAATTTCATCGGTGAAATAACAATATACTCTTTGTTCTTCTAAATTTGAAACAATCAAAGCCTAACATCCCTCGGTCCTTCCTTTTTAATAAAAACACTTGCATCTTTTCAAAATTGATGCAAATATAATTTTTAAATTTAAATAAATGATATTAATTATAACTCGAATCGAATATTTTAAAGTCGGAGATAAAAGGGAAAAAGCAGAAGTAATTGTTCCCACTAAAATTATAAGAAAAGGCTATATATATAAACAATTGTAAATATTATAATTGTTTTGTATATATATTATATTTTTCCTTAGATCTAAATTTTTATTTTCACCCCTATTTCACACTAAGCGAACTCTCACACAGATTACCCCCACCCCTTTTTTGTTTATTTATTTTTTTTTAAAAAAAAAACCATAGATTACATTGGTTGGACCCTCCAGACATTAAGAGATTTCAGATTCTCATATTTATCCATTGAAAAGTGTTGGCAGAAAAATTTAAGGCAAGCACATTCACCAGAGGTTGGGGAAAGGACCCACCTGACTGAACAAAACTAGATTGTTTTCGTATCATTTTCATAACCAGAAATAGTTCAAAAATGAAAACACAGTAAAGTTACGGACTCTAATGACCCAAGTCAGAGCTCCAAATTCAGGCCCCAAGCCCAAATATGAAGATAATCTCCTGCACAATTTATCTTGAAATATTAAATTTTTTAATTAAATTTTAAATTTTAAATTTTAAAAAATATATATGATAGGAAAGCCATCCCCCAATTGGAACCACCAGAGAAGATTGAATCAGATTAATCCGACTCTAGATACCTGTGGTGAGGAAAAAAAAAGATTAAGACATTTTTTTTGTTTTTTGTTTTTTGTTTTTGTTTTTGTTTATTTATTTATTTATTTATTTTTGCGGTTGCACACATTTCTCATACTGCTTTTGGAAAATGTAGAATAGAAAGTACATCATACATCATTGTTAGAGAGAAGCAATAAAATTATTACATTGCCCCGTGTAAAATGAATATAGGGTTATGGAATGACAGAGGCAGGGCCAGTGCTGTCAATGTGCCCAGGATTTGCCAAGCAGCCATTCCCAACCAAGTCAGGATCCTGCGGCACCGTGGTCCGCAATGCCGAGCTCAAGGTGGTAGACCCCACAACCGGCTCCTCCCTCGGCCGCAACCAGCCCGGAGAAATTTGCATCCGTGGAGCTCAAATTATGAAAGGTTTTTTCCTCCCTCTTACCTTCAATTTTCATTTTTAATTTGATATCGTCAGAAGTAAAATAAAATGAAGAAATGTTTAATGCTTAAAATGTTTTAAATGCTGTAGGATACTTGAATGAACCGGAGGCAACGGCTAAAACGGTGGATGTGGAGGGATGGCTCCACACCGGCGACATTGGTTATGTGGATGATGATGATGAGGTTTTCATTGTTGATAGGGTTAAAGAAATCATCAAATTTAAGGGCTTCCAGGTTTGTTTACTCTCCCCACCTTGTTACTGAACTCACTTGTTTTTCTCTTTGAATCCTAATAATTTAATAGCTTGAGAAGATGCAATACTTGTACTTCAATTCGAGTTAATATTGTAATAGTGTAAATCATAATCAGAGTTTAAATCCATCCATATAAATTTTGGTACGATCATAACTTATTTTACCAATTGAACTAACTAACGATTCCCCCTTGAACTAATCTATGATTCCCCTAACCCTGAAAAGTAATCAGAAGGGAGGGATAGTTTTTGTCCAATTACCAATTTTATACCAAAGATTCATGTATTTCACTTGCAGGAAGGTTGCCAATGAACAAGAATAATATTACTCTCTTTCACCTATACATTAATCTCTTTTGATTTGTACTATAAGATAAGCACTAACTACCATTGAAAGACTTCGGGCAAATTCTAAAATATACTCATTTTCTTTGTTGATCATATTCTTTCAATGAATATTATATCGATGTATCCCTACAAAAGTTGAATTACCTAAAATTTTTCTACTAATTTAGCTAAAACATTTTTCACTCTATTGTTCAGGTGCCTCCAGCAGAGCTTGAGGCCCTTCTTGTGAGCCACCCATCAATTGCCGATGCAGCCGTTGTCCCGTAAGTCTGCCATTATCTTAACCTCATCTTTCTCTAGACATGGAAATGTGAACCTGAGCTAACAATGGTTTATATATATATACGCAATAGGCAAAAAGATGAGGTAGCTGGTGAAGTTCCTGTTGCATTTGTTGTGAGATCTAATGGTCTTGAGCTTACAGAAGAGGCTGTCAAAGAATTTATTGCCAAACAGGTATGTATTGAACAAATCACACAAACTTTCTCTTTCAAATGATATTTCAAAATTTATACAATTATAAGTGAAACCAAGAACTAAGGTTTGAGTTTCCAATTGTTGGTTAAACAGGTGGTGTTTTACAAGAAGCTGCACAAAGTATACTTCGTTCAGGCAATTCCAAAGTCTCCTTCAGGAAAGATTCTCAGAAAGGATTTGACAGCCAAGCTAGCTGCAGCATCACCCACCACACCTTGAGAAGCCACAAATTCTTTTCTTTTGTATTGTAATTCATTTTGCTTAAATTTTTATTGCAAGCATTGGAAGGGAACACTCTTTTATGGTCAATAAAAATGTCACCCATCTACTGAGAAGGAATAAAAATGTTGCTTAAACAACGACAAATAGATTCTTATGGAATCCTTGGGAACATTTTTATCTCTTGCATTTTAGATTGTGATAGTGATTGTGACTTGTAGTAATTGCGAAAAAAATTTTCTTGTTAAGAGAGACTCATTTCCATTTTTCCCCCTTTTGATCAGCTAAAAACCTCACATTGAATATAATTCTTCCAGCAGCAGCATTAAACTTCATGAGAATGTCATGCATAAGTTATTATCATGAGTCATAATCATCACCTACAGAATGTAAAACAAGTACATGGTAATTACGGATGCAGATTTTAACCATTTTTACGAATTTTGCTTGACTCGTTCCATTAGCTGTACGAAGTCTCTGAAGACTGCAAGAACAACAACAAATACATATTTGATTAATTGTAAGATTACAAATATTAAGAAGACCATGCAGATTACAAATAATGAGCAGTGGAGTTCTGATATTTTGAAATCTGAAAATGTGTGCAAATGGAAGGAAAAGCATTTACCCAGATCTGAATCGTGAGGCCCTGGAGATGCTTCAGGGTGATACTGGAGAGACATTACGTTTATTGCAGGGAAGGCCAGACCAGCACAGCTACCATCATTAAGATTGACATGGGTTACTTCCACACCCTCAGGAAGTGATGCAGGATCAACCGCATAATTGTGATTCTGTCACAGCACAAAGTAGAATTATAAGCAAATTATGAACAGTTGTAGTCAATCAGACAAGGCTAACATAAGAAACAAAAGAAAGCAGCATCAGCACAAGTTCCACAAGGTTCTTTTTGTTTCCCTAAATTTTCAAGTAAAAAGCCCAACAAATGAAAGTGGAATTATTTTGCATAGGCTTACTCCGCTTGATTTGTTCAAAACTTCATAATCTCGACCAAGGAAAAGAATATGTTGACAATGAAATAAAAAAACAACTGAATTTTGATATTGTATCTCAGAGGGTAAAAAGGGTGACGCAATTAACTTCTAAAGATAAAATCAAAGTTGAATATTTGACAAACCAGAAGTTGAATCCAGATGTATTTAGCAAAAATGTTGAGCAAGTAAAAAGTATGAGCACTAAACGAACCTGAGAACTGATCTCAACACGACCAGTCCGAAGGTCACGAACTGGGTGATTTCCTCCATGATGACCAAACTTCATTTTAAATGTTTTGCCACCTAATGCCTGACCAATCAACTGATGGCCCATGCAAATTCCAAAGACAGGGACTTTTCCCAATATCTCCTTTACTGTTTCAACAGCATAAGGAACTGCAGAAGGGTCTCCTGGGCCATTGCTAAAAAGAACACCATCTGGCTTCATTTTCAAAGTCTCTGATGCAGGCCATGTTGAAGGCACAACCGTAATTTTACATCCATAGGATGCCAAGCGCCTCAATATATTTTGTTTTATCCCAAAATCATATGCAACAACCTTCATTCACAAAAACAGCCACCTGTTAGCAACAGCATGCAAGAAAACATCAAGCGTCTTGTAGTTTAACATGAATGTAAACTAATAATGCTTACCTGAAAGTTCTCTACATCTCTCTCATCAGAGTTGAAATCCCACTCAGAATCTGTTTTATCAACCCATTCATACGGGGTAGTGCAGGAGACACCACTTATTAAATCAATACCTGCAGGATTGGAAAAAGAACTTTAGGAACTCTCACTAGACAACACAGAGAAGAGCATTATAGAATCAACATCAATGCCATACCAACAATGTCCCATGAACGAGACATTTCCAGAAGTTCTTCATCACTTTTGGATTGTTCTGTGCTAAGAACACCTATGAGGCTTCCATCCTGTCTCAATCTACGAGTGATTGCACGTGTGTCAACATCATCTAAAAGCAAAAAAGAAAAATGGAGGTTAAACAATAACAGAACATACAAAGAGATCCACTAAGATATAATTATTTCAATGAAGCTGAATATAAAACATTAGACTTACATATGCCCATAATGTTCCTTTCTGCCAGATAATCACCCAGAGGTTTTGCACATCTCCAGTTTGAAGTGCTAGAATTGAATGTTATATTAGATGCATGTCACATTGACAGCAGCACGGGCAAGAAAAAAAAAAGGGGGAAACAAACCTGATACTAAAACTTCGTATAACTAGACCAGCAAGGAAACACTGTCTCGATTCTTCATCATCTGTTACAGAAGGAAGGGGATGGTCACTTAGAATCAAATGGCATCAGAGACAGAGGCTCCAACTATTAAATAAGGTCTTACCCACCAAAATTGACACCAGTATTGCCAATATGTGGATTTGTCATCAAAACAAATTGGCCTGCATAACTAGGGTCGGTAAGAATTTCCTGGTACCTGCAGTATAAAAATCTCTCAAGGCTCTTACATACTGAACAAAAGGTAACAAACAAGAGAGTTCTTAGACTTTTGCGGTCAAAATCTACTCTCCTACTCCTTTATTTTATTTTCTAACAGAAGAAAGGCAAAGAAGATTTCAAATTAAGTTCCTCCTCCTCCAAAATCATTCTTACCGAAGAAAGTGGCATGCAAAATGTATTTAAAGTCAAATTTTCTAAACTCAATTTTAACAACCTCTCTACCTTTGAATCATAACCGGAATTTGCCCAAAGTTGTTTCCACCTCAACTAGGTTTGTCCACAGACATAGGACACTAAATATTAAAGAGAAAATGTAGTGTCAAGGAAAATTTTCTGCAGGCAACAGCTTCATATAGGTGAATTCTAATAATTCATCTTTCTAGTAATACGGGCATGCACAATGGGCAGTGCAAGCATATTCCTGTTCTACCAGTCATTGGTGCTAACAGGAGGGGGCTGTTAATTTACTCCCCCCCCCCCCCCCCCCCGCCAAAAAAAAAAAGAAAAAAAGGGCATGTTTCAGGAATTGCCATCACTATCTCAGATAAATATGAATAAAATATTTAACAATTTAACAGAACACATTTGAGAAGACAAAACAAGAAAAAAAAGCCATTGGAAGTATAGAGAAAAGAAGAGAAACAGTAAAGTCCCAAAGCTAAATGTACAACACGTTTGGCTGTAGTAAGTGACATGTCAGTAGATTAAGGAAGGATGCCACAATGTTCTCCTTTTTCTAAAGAGAAGATCTTCTTCTTCTAATAACATTGACACCGACTCCTCTTTATTTCAACTCACAACTCCAAATGGTCTATTGATTTTTATAATTACAAAAACCAGGCAAACAAGCTAATATATATCCCATTTTGGATTAGTTTCCTGGATATCAAGAGCCGTTTGAACAACAAACATGGTTACAAAGAGAGGGATCCCATCTACAATTGTAAGCAGGACTCAACAATCAAATTGTAGAGTCAAAATGCATTCTACAATCTGCATAAGGATTATTTACCATTTGGGATTTCTTTAAGGAAGTCGGTAGCATTGTTGAATAGGGAACATAAAATTCATTAAAACCAAGAGGATGCCAGCCAGCCAGCCAACCACCCAACCAACCAACCATAGAGCAAAAGAATAACAGAATAAAATAAAGCACAAAAGGAAAGATCAATATATCAAGACCTCTGCTATTAATTAGTTTGAGATAAACAATGTCATCATACCCTGTCAAAGAAGTATTGAAAACCACTTCACCAACTTGGGTTCCGGTAGCCCCAAAAGACTTTGCTCTCCAGACTGATCCATCTTCAAGAACAAGTCTAGCATCTGATAGCTTCCAAGGTCGCTCACCCCGCTCTGAAATCCAACCAATAAAAGTGTTTTTAGTTCAATCAAAACTAAAAGTGCAGGCAACTATGCATACAAAATGAAAATAGGGGTTAATAACTAGAAATTTTAAATAGGATGATAAACATTGTCCTTTCTCCACCCTTATGGTAGAGCAACCAACTAGCATGCAGACAAATGCAAGAAATACCAAACTGGCCAATTCCAATAATAAACATATTTGCTGACAACAGAAATTATATTTTAGATAATTTGGTACGTAACAAGTTGAACTAATACCCAATTCAAGGAGAATACTTGGGGAATGACTCAAGCACATAATTTGCTACATTGACTGCACGAACACAAATACTCCCTCTTACCCTTAGAAAACTTATTTTAGTGAGGTCTACAAGAAGTTTTTTCAAGCGTGTGCACAGAGCAAGTACTCTAGTAGATAATAGTTTCCTCCACTATATGCACGCACAAGCCCATGTCATATAATTTTAATTTTTTTTTGCATATTCACATGTTAATCAAAGAGAAAAGGCAATCACAGAACAAGTTTCAAACACCGGAGAGCAAAAGGATTGATTGTATGAATGAAACATGATTCGTTTCAAGATATCCATGAAAAAAATTTGGTATGCACATCTCCGAAGCCATCCATATGAGAGAGAGGGAGAGAACGTGCGTTCCTCATCAATCAATCAAGCCAAAAAGATTCATGTTGAGTCAAAATTCAAATAACTAAAACCCCAAAACCCTAAAATGAAGACCGGGAGAGGAGTTGGTACCGAGGGAAACGGAGCCGTCGGAGGACAGAGAAGCAGAGCATCGAACGAGGAAAGTTGCGCCTAGCTTTCGTCGGCCATGACTGGTATTTGTAGACGAAGACCAAAGTGGTGAAGGGTTTACTACACTCTTCACAACGGCCGCCATCATCTCTCTCTCCGTCTCTCTCTAAAAACCTTTGGGTTCAAGCGAGGAAAAAGGCTTTGGTACGGAAACACCGACGATGGGCCAGCAGAACACAAAGGAGTGAGGACGAGCGGTCAGGAGACGTGTGAGATAGATTTGATTATTTTCTTTTATATTATACTAAAATTATATTTTAATTAATTCAATTTAAAACTTTAAAAAAATTATCATTTTAATATAATTTCTTTTATATTTAGAATTTAATTAAAAACCTATTAAATCAATTATTGATCAATTTGATTCTTCTGATTGCATTTGGACTCTCTCTCTGCCCCCCACCCGGCTCTTTAAACAATTATTACTAGCCCAATTTTCAAATCAACCTATTATTGTGTTTGAAGACAGGAAAGAAACAAGGGAATACACAGTGCGGCATTCACCCTGATAGGTTCGGATTTAAACCACAATATAAATCAAAAAATAAAATAAAAAACAATGTCTTTCTCTGTTATACACGCATCCCAAAAGACAATTTAATTATCACAATTTCTCTTCGGAATTCAAAGTATAACACAAAAAATATACACACAATATATCTGGCGTAGAGCATGAAGAGAATAGTGATGTTACATGGAGAACTAAGATCTTTGCCAGTCTTAAAATGGGTCCTACTTTAACCTGCCAACGTGAAATCCTGGCACTTGTCTTATCCAATAATTTCACATACGACAAGTGTGTAAAGCCCATTGAACGACAAATGGTGTCATGCAATCACTCTGAAGAACCAAATTAGCACAATGAAAGAATGTGCCATACCATCAACTTGAGTGGTGAACAGACAACAAAACCAATCACAACATGAACATGAATCTGGTAAAGAACCAGGAACGCGGGAAAGAGGAAACCCAAGATGGGAAAGATAATATTACGTGTCTGCATGGACAGCATAGAATAATTATACACAATATAATGTATATATATACATGAGATGACAATTTCTTCTATCTATTGAGTTTAAAATTTTGGAGATTCCTGCCGGACAGATTCATCTTGCAGGAGTCGTGATTTACAACACGAATTTTTAAGTCCTAACCAAGGTACTCCATGCTTTTACGATCAACATTGTTTTGTTAATGTTTTCTCTCCCATTTTCCTTCCCGTCTACTTTCCCGTTCCCTTCGCTCCATAATTTGCCTAGATTTGCTTCCTCGGGACCCATGCCTCTGACCAGTTCCAAAACCACCAGGCTGTGAATCAAATGCTGATGCCAAATCTGGATCCCCAACACTACCGGTATCACCCGAATCTTTACTTCCATCGAGATTTTCATCATAACTACTGCCGCATTCGTCTGGACGGTCACGAGACTGAAGAATAGTTGGTAGCTGGCCTGAAAACTGTCGTGACCCAGACAGAACAACAGTTGGAGTCATTGACATTGACGCAGTGGCTGAGGTTTCAGGCATGAAGCTGCCACCTCTCATGTTTCCATCATTGCTTCCTCTTCCATTCTCCCTTTCACGATACCTATCCCGGGGTCGACTGCAGATGAACATTCCGAAGATTACGAATACTTAGTTCCGGCATAATAAACCAACGAAACCAAATAACCAGAAATAGAACCACCGAAGAACAAGGTAGAAACATGGTTTGCTAGAGAGGCAGAAGGAATTTGGCCCTAACATGGCCAGTAGAATTTTAGGATACAGTTAAGTCAATAAACTCAGTGAGTTACTCCTAACCATGCATTTATCAATTCCAAGTATCCTTTCCTTGTAAAATTACAGCACAATTGCTACCCATCACACACAAATGCAGTTCAATAAGCAATAGTTTAGAACTAATAAAATTATTATGCAAGGTTTCTGATGTCGGTTATGTCCAAAAAAACCTGATTGGCTTGTGTTCTCTTCCTCAATTATATCTAACAATTTTTTTCAGACTAATTATGCAAAACCTAATTTAGGTAATTAGGTCCTTGTGCATGGCGAAGGAAGTAAAGGGTACATTTTGACATTGACAATTAAAATCCAAGTCCGTTCAGTTTTGCTCATGGATATGTCAAATCAATCAGTCAAAATATGGCAAAACATTAGAAACTCCAGATACAGAAACCACATGAAGGATCCTGAAGTCTAACCAAAGCTGTAACCAATTGTTATTGTGATCTGAATCACATGCTACCTGGTCTCAGCAATAATTATCTATGTCCCAGGCTAGTAGTTTCTAGTTTGAAGACTATTTCATTTTCTTATTTTAATCTACCTTACATATGTTAAGAGGAAAACATAAGGGAAAGCGAAAAACGTTATTGAATGCAGATTTATAAGTATGAGGAACAATTTGTTTAGAGGTATAGTTTTTAGTGTCCTAGCCAATATCATTTCTAAATAAAAGGTAGTGAATCTTTGACAAAATAGAAGAAACGAGGATGACCAATATTGCAGCAAGGAAAAAACCTGCTATGAGTTGAGGAAGAGAAGTCTCGGCGTGAAGTTCGAAGTCCAGATTCTGCTTGTTCAAGCTCCTTCTGAAGTTCTCTCTGCATGCAAATAACAACAATTTAGAAATTAGCGAATGATGTAGCAATCCCAAATGAGGTGGAACTCAATCTAATTCCCAAAACATTATAAATATAATTCCCCATCTAGTTTTCTTTGTTGCTTTTTTTCAGATAAAGCCATCAGTCATAAAGCAGGCCTTAGAATTTGTGGAACCTTAAAAGAACCAGTGATACTTTGCAGGCTTGATTTTGCAAAGCAAGTCTAGTCATCTAACAACTTCAGGACATCCGCCACTTAAAGAAGTGAGATTGGAGAAGCCATGTATGATTCGACATTGAGAGATCAAATTACGGGTCATGTAACAATGTTGTATTAAGCACCATGAGTCTAGATCCTTCACCACAACCAGTAGCCAAATTGTGGACAAAAATGAAAAATTAAGAATTTCACAACCCAATGAAAATAATTGGAGTACAAACCATACGATGAAAATGCCATTGATTTTGATGGACGGATTTTGGTGTCGTTTAGCAACATTCATATCTTAACCGTCCCTATATATATTAAGTTATTTATTGTCCGCATATAAGTTCTAGCTTGAACTAATAAATATTTTAATTATGTAAATGACCACTTCTGCTGTGTCTTACAATTTGATATAGTAGCATAGACAATCAGTATCTTGTTATGGCTAGACTCCCCACAATATAGATAACAGGCATAGTAACTCCTAGGTGAAAGTGAAGCAAAGGGTACTTTTAACCTTTTTGCACCGCTACCAGAATTGTTTTTGAGAAGTGCGGGCAATTTGCTAAGTTTCAGTCAGTTCCAGCTCATGCTTGGGGAATCGTCAAATATCTAGAATTGCCATTTTCTCGTGACGAGAGAATTTCCAAAGTTACATGGAGAAGCATCATTTCCAATACTTCTATCAAAAAGCATGATTTCTGATACATTGAAAAGCTATTTGAAGGTTTCCTCCAATAAAGTGCTACACATTTTAGAGGATTCCTTCAGCTGAGCACTCCTAAGCCAACTAGACATTAGAGACATTTAGGCTCATTAACCAAACTCAAAATTTGATAAAAAGAGAGGGTTTGGTCTTTGTCACACACCCACATAGAATATTTTGTGATGTTAGGTCTTTGTCATACACCTAGATGGAATGTTTTGCAATGTGCAAACAATAACAATAGTCGTACATAACCATATCAGATATCAATCAGGATAAAGGAATTAGGAAATTCATGTCCATGATGATCCCAAAGAACAGTATTAAATCAAACTCAAAAGTAAATGCTCAGATCAGAGGTTGGCCTCAAATCAGAATTCAACTCATGGCCACCTTCATCAGTATTTGTGGGCCTGAGTAGGGGGTGGCTATGGTTACTCATTTTTCTTACCTGTATTTGTCTTTCTTTCTCCATATCGAGATTGTGACGCAACTCTCTTGTTTTGGCACGCTCTACTTCAAGCAATCGTTGTGTCTCAATCTCCCTTTCTGCTTCAATCGACCTCTCTCTACAAAAAAAGGCAGTTTCGAATTAGAAGACTATGCAAATTTATACATGTATTGAAAGACCAGATACTTATTTTGTCAAGGGACCCAACCTATCTAGCTCTTGCAGAAGTTCTGCTTCTCGAAAAGCTGCGTCCTCTAAATATTTTTGGCGGGCACGCCTAAAAAGAAGTTTCTTTTGCCACCTGGCAGCTATTTCTTCTCTGAGTTTGGACTTCTCACTGAGAATATGAAAATGTCAATCATATAAAATTGATAAGTGATCTGTATCTTTATTTCAGAGAACAATGTCACCACTCTTGTAATGTAATGAGGTTGTAAAACATCTAAAAGAAAAGGCACAAGCCACTTACAGAGAACGGATACCCTCCCTGATTTGCTGAAGACGGCTCTCATGCCACGTGTGAGCAGAATGATGTAAAATTTCTGACAAAAAGCATAAACCCAGAAAATAGCAGGCACAACATATAAATTTTTATCATTTTTTCCAACTAAGATTCTTGACATCATTTTGCCTGGGGCTAGGTAACGAAAAAATTACCTGCATTGCCTTCTTTGAATTCTTTCGTCTCCTGCAATGCATGTTCTCTCTGGAGAAGGTCCATTTCTATTTCAGCTTCCTCTAGTTCCTGCACCCATTTCACTTCAGAGTTGGAATTTCTTCCACTTATGAATTCAAAGAAAGTTAAGGTTATGCTACTTACCAAAGTATCTTGCTCAATTTTCTTCGAAAAGAAATCAAAGTATGATTGAATTGAAGAGAGATTGCTAACAACCTGTTACAGGTCATCAAATAAGCATTAACAATATCGACAGATGTAACATCGGAATAAATGACTACAAGCACAAACAAAACATGCACTGGACCATTTTAACAGTTATATTAGAACAGGTACCAGAACAATACCAGCCACATGTATCCCTACCTAATATTTAGCCACAAGTGATAATATATGCAAATATGCATGCAAAAGGGCAATACTTGTGTACTCTCCTAATGATAATTCATTACATGGAGAGTTAGAGAGAAGCAGTTAAGTTGAAATGCACCAATAGATGTCTTTCATTGAAAACCAAATAGTAGGAATCATTGTCCATGTACATAAAATTTGCCAGATGATAATAAGTTCATAAAACCACAATGACCTTAAATTTGACAGATCCATTAAATTGAACAGAGATGCAGCTACCGGATTTGCTAATTGAAATGCTGTAAATTTAAGCACCAGATTGCAGTACTTCTAAACAAGTGTGGACAGTAGTCCTCACTCTGGTCTACGAAAGCATCCTAGAACCAAAAACATGCAAACCCTTGGCTAAACTGCTGAATTGTTCTAACCGTCCCAGGTATGCTAAGCATTTCAAGAGAGAAAAAATTAAGAGTAAAGGAAACGCTTGAAAGGGGCTTTCCTCTGGTTTACTGCATAACAGATTCTGACTGCAAGGGTTGATGGTATAGTTGGCAGTTTTCATATCCATTCAATGTCATTAAATAAGTACAATAGTAAAACATAAAATGCATTGCCTCTTTTTCCTATTGAAAAAAAAAAGAAATAAAATAAAAGAAAAGAAAACTGAATTCACGAGGAGAGAAGCAACTTTAAATAGTGGGGTGGAATTTATGGACAGGCTGTTCAGTGGATGGCAGAGAGAGAGGGACAATATAAAGGTCAAGCCTAATAAAAGGAAAAAAAAAAAATCGTACTGTGGAAGTTTAAATTGGAAAGACAAGGGTGTATGTCTTGAACTTCATTAAGGCTTGAACTAAAACATTAAGGAGGAACAGAGAGACCGCCACTCACTCAGTTAAGAAGGAACTGATCTATGGAATTAGAAAGCGGAAGTCAAAACATAAATTAAAAAAAAAAAAAAATCAAAAGAAGAGGGAACAAAATCCAGAGTCATGTATTGAAATATTATCACCAATCGTTTTCTTTGTTACCAATTTAAATTTCTTCTATAAGAAATGGCAATATAATGTTAATATACCTTTTTTGTAAATATTTTTAATGTTTTACTGACCAAGAATTAAAAAAAAATGGTTAGTACTAATAATCAATTGTTTGATTAATTTTATAATTTAAAACACATTAAAGTTAAGTACAATCTAAGATAGTTTTTAAATGTAAAATTATAAATTAAATCACAATAAAAATTCAATTAAAAAAATCAAAGAATAAAAAAAGAACAAAATCATGTATTGACATATTATAATGAATTATTTTCTTCATCACAAATTTAAATTATGCTCTAACATAGAACATTGATATAATGTTAGCAAATAATTTAATACACAATTTTTATTTTGTACAAACCAAGAACTAAAACAATAGTAAAAATCAATTGTAAAATTAATCTTATAATTTAAAATATATATTTCATTCTCAAATTCCTATTTCCAAAAATTACCAAACTTCAGAATGAGAATCCTTCCCAAAAATAGATTTCTTTTCAGGAGAACAACTTAATGGAACAATTCTCTATGCATTTCTAGAAATTAGGAATATCAGGAAGAATAATTTCGACTCCGAGCAGCAATCCAAGAAACCTCAGTGTAACATATCATAACATCATTAGCTTACTCTTATCAATACAATAATTTATTTAATATCTAACAATATATATCTTTGGCATCATCAGTAGCTTGTTGAAGTGGGAATCAGTCTATCCTTCCCTCTTGGTAGCAAGGGAAACCCCTCCTACATTGACCAATATTAAAGCCATATCGCAATCAACTAAGAATTTAAAATTCTAACCTGAAGAATTGATTCCCGTGTATTCGCAAAATCAGGGTCTGAGTGTTTCGACGAAGATGAAGAAAGCACTTCTTTCAATACCTTGCATGAAGAAGCTAGATTAATGAATAATTGCCGGAACAGCTCATAAAAAAATAATAAAATAAGATATATATGCCTTCTATCTAAAAACCACATGTGATGAACCAAATTACCAACTTCTGCTAATGTTTACTTATCATGGGAATCAAAATTGAGGCAAAAGTAATTCCATTTTAGTGTACCTCCTTAGCCACATCACCTTCCATTCGTAGTCTACACAAAGCTTGACAAGTCTCTCTCTCAAGCGACCCCTGCCTACCCTCTATAAAAGAACAAAAGCAAGAAATGTCAAATTGTTGTGTTTAATACTCAATTTTCAAATATCACAACATAAAAAGGATTATACCATTTTTTGACATTCCGAAACTCTCAATATTTGTCCAAACACTATGAGGAATAAAAGAAATATCCTCCACCGGAGAGTACAGACAGGCAGTGGCAATAAGAGCCAACAAAAGCTGCATTAATGGACCTTCACAAACTTGAAATGCAAGAGTTCCCAAACCCTGAAGAATGTTGTCGACCGATGCAAGCAAAGCTTGTATCTGGTGTCGTTCAGCAAATGGAATATAGTATACAAGAAGTACAACTCCACGAGTTCTTAAAGCCAATGATGAATCCGATGCTGCCAGCAAAGTAACCTGGTTCCATGTACCCGAAACTAGTAGAGATAAAACTGGCCCAGAGAAAGAAATTATGTCTTTTGAGGGTAATTCATCACGAAATGGAGAACATAACATGCCTGCTGCATAAGGATCTTGCCCGACTAATCTTCCTAAATGTTGAAGAGCAATAAACCGCAGCTCAGGTTCAGGATGACAGAGCATTGCAATGAAAAGATCAACCACAAGAACACCAATTTCCTGAAGAGCAAGAATACCTCTTTCAAATAAGGCTGTCAACCATTTATCAGCCTGCAGCCGCCAAGCAATTTTTGGAGCACTGCTGGAAACATTCTTTATGGTAGAGCAGATACTGCTGATCACATTATCCAATGGAAAAAATGGAGGCAATCCAAATATGCAGTCAAGAACCAGAGATGCAACTTCCCAGCAACAATTTCCTTGGAGCATGGTAACAATTTCAGCAAGTCCTGCAAGACCCATCTTCCAATGCACTGGGAATTGATTGACTACATTAGTCCGAATGCTATTCTCATTATCATCTTCTGCAGAATTAGAAACATCTTCTGCAACTGAAGAAAGGCACCTTGAATACATAAAGCATTGTGCTGATACAACAGTAAGCTTCTTTGATAGCTGATGATGAAGCTTCCAGCAAAGCTCAATAGTTGGGTACAGCTTTAAAATTAGAACCTCCACATTTTTACAAAAGCGTTCTATATCACCAGCATATATTTGATAACCCCTTTCACGAGACAAAAAAGTAGTATTTTTGTTATTTTCCAACTTGTCAGAATCCATGAGGCGAGATGATCCTTGGAACACCTCATTCAGGAACCATGAATGAGATTGTGGTCTAGTTTCTGACAGTAAAGGTATATTAACTTCAGAAGAGTCCTCTGACTTAGGAAGGGGGATAATTTTGCAGACTTTTAATGTCTGAAATAGCAAAATTTTGCAACCATCCATGACACTCTGAAATGCAAAAAGGTAATCATGGAATGAAGTTGTTGGCTCAAAGGAAGTAAAATCAGCCCACGAGATCAAGGATTCTAAAATTTCCATCCTACACGGGGAGGATAAGTCAGGAAACACCGAAGCTAAGATAAAGATTGTCAGAGCTCCGCTGTATAATTTTTCTGCTGGACCACCTTCATTCATGTTGTGTTTAAGTTTACTCAAAAGTTCATTGAAGCATAGTGCCTCAAAATTGAGACATGAATTGTCTGTCATTAATTTTTCCTCTTCTGACACTTTACTCAATGAATATGAGATGATTGGCTTTAATAAACATAACACCGAGTCAAGAAATGGCACATCACAGTATGACGTTCTACACAGGGACACCAGCACCTGCACTACTCTGGGGATTTCAGGAACCATAGCTTCCATGTGCTCAATAACAATAACTTCAAGTATGTACAAGATGATAGCTTTGGCATTCTTTGCAACATAACCTTTAAAGTGAGTAGGATCATGGCGAATACAACGCCCATCATCCTGTCCCTGATGAAATGGCCATAAACACAAATCTGAGAACCAACACAGCACATCAGGTATGGCACTAGAAGAAAGAGATCTCAACTGCAAACCAATAGCCTCCATTAAAATTTCACCAAATGCCTCAAATTGCCGTTTCATATTTGGAAAGAACTTACAAAGATCAGGATATATGACAGCAAATAAAGTATTTCCATCAAGCTGTTCACGAGGTTGAAACCCTTTATTAAACTGATTGTCTTGTTTGACCCTTGATACTTCAACCCTACCATTCTCATCTTTTTCATTGACAATATTATCAACCAGCGCAAGCTCATCGGCAAAGATAGACAACAAGCGAGTAATCTGCGACAGATCTGAAGTCAGAAAAAGCCTTTCGTTTAAGTATCTTTTGGCATTACGGGATACTGCCATCCATCCAAGAAAGCGAACTAGAGGAACAGGAGAAGCAGAGAAGACGGGTATTTTCTGCATCCAGGCTGAAGGTGGCACCAAGTTCCCATATGGGACACCATGATTGATATGGATATCAAATTCTGGCCTATCACCATTACCACTTGAAGCAATGACTAGTTTTTGAAGAAGCAACCAGCGGCGTTGAACAGAATGCACTCTTTCTTGACTCAACTGCAAATTGCCTTCCTTTAACTGATAATAAAATGATGTTAGCATCCCATTCAAGTATTCTGCAGATTTTAGTATTATATCAACCACATATTCTGGAGGGCAGTATAGCTGAGTAGCTGCATGCAACAAAAACAATAGACTTTGCAAAAGAATCTCATGCATTGAATGCTGTTCACTTTGTAGTCGCTTAATGAGGAAGTTGCACAACAAAGCTTGATTCTGTCGTACTAAGGTGACAGCATCTGCATATTTCATGTCAAGAGAAGATACTCTTATAACTGGTATATTTCCTCCACTGCCATAAAAGCTTTCACCATCTCGCTCCTTGTTCTGAAACTTCCTGTCCAACTCAGCAGCCTCAAGCAGTATCTGAAGAACAATTTTGTCCCTTTTACCCTCCAGCTGAGCTAACATTTCCACATCAGTGCTGGGCTTTTCGAAAATCTTTCTCAAATTAGAGATTATACATGTCTGAGGACTTCCATCCCTTCTGTTCTTCAACTGCTTCAGGTTGCTTTTAAAAGGTTTCATGAAGAAGGGATTAACATAGCACTCTGCTGCCAATAACAAAGCATCTATAGCGGCATCATGGCCCTCATCAGTAACTTCTTGCTGTGAATCCAAGTCCAAGGCCAAACGTCGAAACTCCGAAGCTCTTATTTCACAATCATCGTAACTTAGAAGTTGCAGACAGTCAGAATGCAAGTTAAGGAACTCAAATGCAGAACCAGCATCTATTACTCCTTTCTGAACATGATCACTCATATTTCTCTCATCCACATGTTTCTCTTCTGAAGTTTTATCTTCATGGCCATCTACTGAGCTATTTTTATCTTGGTTGACACATATATTTGTCAGTGCTACAGACTTCAGCTCTGATGGGGCAAAAAGAAGACTTGCATCTTCAACACTATCCAACTTTGGAGCGATATCATAATATTCTGTCTTTGCATCAGAATCATCTTGATTATTGAATTTTGGAAAGGCTCCAGCACGAGCTGAAAGTTCTGGTGAAAGACCTTTAGATACCGAAGGTTTGCAGAGGTCAATTTCAGGAGGTAATTGCATATGAGGTTCCAAAACGGACAGAAGTACACTGCATGAAGAAATGCATAAACCATTAATAAACTAAAACCAGATTAGGAAGCAAAACTATCATGATAAAGCCATAACATGTTCGGGAAAGAAAATTCTCTGATGACCAATCTCATATTAGAGATGGCAACATGGGACACAACCCACAGACAACTCGAACCTAACACGTTTGTATTCGCCTTCACTCTGTAAGGGCCAAAAAATCTGGCTATCAACCTCAAATGATCGTTTTTGATAACAAGATAACCCACTGACTAGAAATAACCCCCCAATAACATGATTAAATATAGACTCTCTCTCTCACACACACACACATACATATATATCACATAAGTGATGTGAATTTTTTTCTACTTAATAGGACCTAGCTCATAAACATGTTATGTGTATTTTTCTCGTGTTATACCAAAAATACATAACTCATGTTCAAGTTCTAGATTTCAACCTGATTAACTAAATGAGACCTTTTTGGGCTATGCCAATAGTTGTTATACCATTAGGTTAACCCAAAATAAATTTGACATGATAAAACAAATTAGCACTCCTATTTTGTATAACTCTTAGAATGTACAATGAAATTACAGAAATCTAATCAGTTACTCTTCACAAAATTAGGAAAACAAAGCAAATCCACTTATAGGTATGTAACAACATCAACTGAAGTACACCTAATGATCGTAAAAAATTTTAAATAAAAAATTAAAAAAATAAAATTGTGCAGGTAAAATATTAATAACCTAGGAGCAACTGATCCACGCTGCCATTCAGCTTCCAAAGATGGAAGAACGCCAGGCTTTTTTACTGCGGTGCGGATTACATTAATAGCAATGGGACAAGAGCTTTCCTGCTTCTCCATATAAATGGAAGACACATCACCAAAGGATATTGTGCTTTTGAATGCAATCATGGCAGGATCAAGAAATGGTTCCATCATCTCCAAAAGGAAAAGAATCCTGTGCTTTGCTTCCTGAGAGATGCAGAACAAAGAGGTTACTTCAGCACATATATATTACAGTAAACTGACAAGCTAAATTGATGCACAGGTTTTTACAGTAAACATCAGGATTCTGATGCACAGGTTTTTACAGAATAATTGAAAAGAGGAGAAAAGTGAGGTTGATTAAAAAGTGGGATCAAAGTATTCAATTTAGCGCCACAGCTTCTGCTTAAGTCACTTTCTTCACTTAGGCTATTTAAAGAGGTAAGATTTTAACACAGGAAATTTGACAACAAAGGGAGGTTAACTTCATTAATAGGCATGTTTTTTGTTGCACATTTATCTCGTTCAGGTAAGCTGTGTACAATTTCTGGGACTTGGTCTTAAGAGTTGAAGCTCTTTTGGTTCCTCCAAATTTGTCACAAACAATGTAAAGGGAAAGAAGAAGGACTTGTTAAATAAGTCTTCTAGATTCCTTTTCCAGCAAGTAGTTTTGATTAATTGTACCTTAGGTTGCACAACACGGTGCTCTTATTGATATTTTAAGGAAAGGATAAATATCCCCAAATCCCCAGAGAAAATATCTCATTTTATGCCAAATTTATTTCCTATTTTACCTTAATTAAATTTCCACTAAGAATTTTAGTTTAAGAAAAATAGAATAGAGAAGAAAGACTATACCATCAAATATTGTTTCCTATAGAAATGAAAAGAATAGAAAAAGAATTTAACTAGTAGAGACAAGCAAATTCCTTTTGCTATTTCCATTTTTGGCCTTCTTTCTTTTGGAAGTCCCCTCAAATGTGAATTGTTTTATTGATCATGAGGGCACTTCATTTATTTCTACATGCTAGTTTTCCCTTCTCCTGCATTCGCCAATCAGAAGAGAAGAACCAAATAACATCCTAATATATTGTTAAAGATGCAACAAGTCAAAAGGAAAAACAATAATAATGATGATAAACAAGAATTTGATTTACCAAGCCATGACAAAGTACCTTATATTTTGCAAGTACGTCATCCATATGCCCTGATAGAGCCAGCACAATATATTTAAGTGCTGAACGAGCACGGGATAGAGAGTGGCGAGCACCCTGAGAAATAATAATCACAGTAAAAGGAAACAACAGTTGACAACAAAATATGAAATGTGGAATAATAATACAAATATAACACCTGAAAGCTAATTATAATCTCTAGTTTATGTTCCTAAATCTGTGAAGCAGCAGCGTATATTTGTTTTGTAGAACCTTGTTGAAACGTAAATACGAAATTTTAGAGTAATAATCACTGCATCACCATTTCACAAATAATACCATACTTTCTAGGGTAGCAACAGTGAGAAACTAAAATACAAAGGCATCAGAAAAGAAACCCCCCCCCCGGGGGAGGGGGGGAATGGTTGTTTTGGATTCCTTTTATCTATTTTGTCAATGAAGTCATAGTTCTTCATTGCAAATAGTTTAATAGGAGCGAAATTGACCAGCTACACTACTGCAACAACCAACAAATAATCTGCAACATAAAAAATATTAGCATACCACTTTATCCTCCAACTAACAATCACACTGAAGAAGAACCAAAAGGATCCATCCCTTACAATATAGCAACTTGTCTAAAAGAGTTAGCCACAATAGAAATCACTGAATAAAAATGTCAGAAAAATAATCAACATAGATTTTTTAGCCAAATATCAGAGAAATGCGAAGGGGACATTTTCTGGCCATCAGATACCATCATACTTACCAACAAATCTTTTAGAAAAATAATAATAAAATAGAGTCTGGCTGCAGAACATTGTATACTACACATTTCCAAGCCAAAGATCTATTTAGACCAAACCAGGAGGCAACATTCCGTTCTCTCTCCAATTGCATACCACATTAGTTTATGTCCAACATATGGACTAGACTAAGTAACACCAAACTGAAAATAATGACCAAGCCAACTCTGGATATCTTTCAAAAAAGTATTAAATTCATGGAGGAGCAAAATCATGTAACCCAAAAAAAATGATAAGATGATCAAGCTGAATATTAAATTTGCTGCTTACCTGGATAGTCCCCAGTAAATCTTCTAGAAGCTCCACAACAAGATCAACCTGTTGAAGAAATCAATCCAAGACAGGAAAGAAAAAAGAAAAAAAACTCTTATCCAATCTTCAAAAAGAAAATAGAAGATCAACTAAACAGGCATATGAGGACCATACAGAAAACCACATAGTGCAGGAAGAACCGATAATTCCCAAACAGACCTTTGAAATTACTTGGGCTATCCAAGGCGCCAGCACACAGATACAAAGATCAATAAGAACACATGAAGCTTTGGCCTGCAGCATAGAACTTGAATTAGATTAGTCTCATACTGGTTAGTAAATCTGTAAAAGCAAAAATGAAAAGATAACAGATTATTAAAGTTTTGAGAACAAGCGTGTAGAGGCTTTCTCATGCAAGGAAGAAAATTAATACTCTCTCTAAACCAGCAAATCCCTTTTATTAATTTTGCAATTTTTATGTGGATGTGCAGTGTGTGTGCGTGTTCTACATTTTCTTTTTGATGCAGTACCATAGAACAACATTATCATATTTTTCTTTTAAATGCAGAAACAAATAATCAGTAATAAGAAATCCATTTTTCATAACTTTAGAATCTGTGCTTGAAATATTTTGAAGAACCATTTTAGAATGTTACAGTAATTTGTAAAAGGACTAAAATCAACTATAGTATCAAGGACATATTACATTGGACTAACCACCATAGCTCTAATAAATATATATAGAGACACACCCAGAAGAATAAAGGATGGTGAAACTGACATGCGATGGTGAAAATGACGACAAGTAACCAGCACACGCATGAAGAAGCGGATGATATAGTGGTGAAGATACTGTTACCACAATCTGCAACAATAACTATAATGTGAGCACAAAATTTTTTACATATAGCAGTTCATAAAAAGCATGAACTAATTTTCATAGGACCTGAGACAAGGCTTGCTGCACAAGATGTTGTCTCCATGGGGAAAAACTTTCATCAATATGATCTGAAGGACTGCCCAAAGAAGGGCGAAGCGCTACAATAAGCAACAAAAGGGACGAAGAGATTAATTTAAAAAAAAAAAAAAACTGCCATGATATTCTTGACGAACGATCAACTTAAGGTAGAAAACAAAAAGAAAATAAAAGAACAAGAAGAAAATTGGAAACTGCAGAAATGAATATTTTGACATGATTAAACGTACATAAAAGCCAGCCAGAATGCCGGTCCATGATATCAAGTTTAAGACCATCAACCTCCAACATATAAGTCAATTTTAAGAAGAAAAATATTTATCCCAAAATAAACAGTAAGCTGTACACTCCAAGATACAGATTTACGGAGTCAAACCTGGCAGTAATGCCTGTACCAGTGGTAATGCAGACCAAAAATCATTAGCAGTATCCGCCAATTTGGTGCAAAGCAGAGGCTGTAAGATCAAACAAAATTAGAACGTATGTTTCGAAGTGATGGATCAAGAGAGTGGCACAGGCACATAAACCAAAAAAAAAGGCATAAGTACTTCACGCCCTAAAATTTAACCACCTCTGAGGCACAGGCATAAAGAACATGCAAAACCCCCTCTTCCACGGCCCCAAAATCCAAAATGTTAAGATAGCCGGTGTCCCAGTGATCCTCTGTCACTCTAAATTCTTCTCCAAACAAATTTGAATAGTCGGCTAAAAGAACATTATTGACATAAACAGATCTAATTTGTTCATCTGGATTAGAAGATGTGATTTCACAGGAGGAAACTGCTGGTTCATGAGGTGCAATGGGCTCAATAAGCTTCTGCAGAACTTTAGAAACCTGAAAAGAAATGAACCACAAGCAAAACTAAATGGACAGAAAAGCACCAAAAGGAAGCATGAAAAAATAAGTTTCAAAAAGATCTTCACCATTCTGCAAACAGTTCCTAGATGAGAATCTTTATATGCCTTCCGAAGCAGCATAAAAATAACATCCGAGCGGAACACTACATGACTAGAATTTGGTACAACATAAGGGGATGTGTTGCGTGGTCTTCGTGGCTGAAAAATAAAAAATAAAAAAGATCAATTAGACAAACATTTAAGGAACAAACACACCCTCATGTCCCAAACTGAGTGGACAGCCAAGACACACATACATAGAAATTATATATGAACTTCCATACCAGGAAAAATTGCTTCCAATATTAACTATCCACTATCCCAAATTGAGAAGCCAAGTGCCAAAAAATGTATATTAAGATGATCAGGTACTGTACTAGGAATTTTTCTTCGAAAACTAACATTCATCAAAACAGTTACAAGATTCCTACTTTCAAAAGGTTATACAGGTTGAAAAAAATTGTTATTCAGATTCACTATCAATTTAAGACAAAATTAAATAAAAAGAAAATGTGTTGATCAACCTGAGGACAATGGGAAAAGTAGATCTAGAAGGGGGTAAAAGCAGTGACTAGCAAGGGATGTAAGTAAAAGATTTTCGAAACTCAACTGTTGAAAACATACACCTCCACCATCCAGCTGCAAGAAAGGGAACAAAAACAGATGGAATGCAAAAGTTCAAATTCAAACTTTCCATATTTTGCCAGTGTTATGTTTAAACTGAAAAGAAATCATTTTAAACTATAACTGCATACAAACAATGACTCTGGGAAGGTAGGATGGGGAGAGGCCCAATACAAAACGGCCCCCAGTTTTTTGCTAATAAAATGCATTCACCCAAACACTCGTGAAAATAAATCCTTTCAGTAAAAGATAAGGGATGATCAAAGAGCAAGTAGATTGAACTTAACAGACCACAAGAGTCAGGTTTACCGGCTAATAAAAACTATGTCAAAATAAAAGTAATTAAATGAGTCAATGTAAATCAAAGTAAATCATTGTAAGTCTATTTTGATAACCTAATTGACTTTTAGTTTCCTTCTTGAAATTCCTTTGGTCAAAACAGCAGAATCACATTCATAAGTATACAATAAACAATATTAGAGTTCTTCTGTCAGCTTAAATTTAGGTGGAACCAAAGATCTTGAAAAGAAAGAATATTTAGAGAAAGTAGAGAAAATGAGTCATACACCCAGAAAGAATGAAAGTAAAAACCCATGCAGAGAGTTAGCAAGAGAAATGAAATGTCACAATATTTAAAAAAAAAAAAAATCAAATCAAAGTAATGGAAGCGATCAAATGGAGCATAGCAAGTACCTCAAAATTAGAGGAAACAGTAAGTGCCTGTGAAGTCTGACCAACTTTAGGCACTTCAATGTCTAAAGTACTCCCACTCAACCTTGCTGTTTCCCTGCAGTGCAAATAAAGAACCATAGAAAACAGAAGAAAAACAACTGAAAAAGCAAAGCAGGTAACCTCAGAAATACAAATTAGATAACTTTGCAATAGAACCGAACAGTGAATTCTGGTTGAAATTAGATGGAAAGGTGGACATTTCACACTTGTTCATATGAAATGCCAGACAGTGTCAGAAAGAAATATTTCAAATATATTTATGGATTCAAATCCCAGAAACACAGTAAAAGATATTAGAGTGAAGTAAAAAAACCCCTCCCCATAGATTGCCTGTTTGGTAACTAACCTCCCCGGGTTTCAAAATGGGGAAAGAGCCCCCATGGTTTGCTTGTTCTATCACTTGTCTTGTTAAATATGCTCATGCCACTCAGTATAGGCAGATTTCCCTCCATTTATTGTCACCCCTAAACCCCTAACCTATTAATTCTCTAGCAAAATTCCTTAATTCTATGACTACCTTCAAAACTTTTAACCTAACCTGTAATCAATCTATTCACATTGTTGTGGATTGATCTATAAATAAATTCAGTCACACAACATCAGCAAAGGACAATGAACTTGAACCAGAACAAATTTTAATGGCTAAAGTGGCAGAAATTGGGAAATTTGCTGGTTAAGTAAACCGCGAAGGACTCTGACATTTTTGAAACTTTGTGGGGCTAGTTGCCAAACGGGAAAACCACAAAGGCATATACCCAAGACATTATCTTGTGAAGCAAAATGTCAGCTTAGAGATGTGACAGGTCAATGGATACAGATGAAAGAAGTCACATGAAAGGTGATTTCCAACAGTGTCACAATAAAAAATATTCGCTGTCCCTACAAATCTTGTTGCTTGCCCACTACTAACTCTCAGAAACGGAACACATTTGTGCATGACAGAAATGACCCATATTAATTTCAACTTCTTCTGAACTGTTATTTGAATTTGCCTACAAAAACTTATAAGTTTCTAATTTCAAATTTATATAGCATAAGCAACTCCAACCTGGAAGTCCTTTAGCGTCAAGCCAACCATCTGCTCTATTCCAGTATTTTATCACTTTGAATCATCCATGTGACTGCAAGTTTTTTTAAATCTCTAAAAAGGAATTATTCTGCCTAGTGAATATCCGCTGGACATTCCATATTACAGATTGCAATTATTTTATTTGATTTAATTAGAAACTGCCAAGTATTTTGTTTCCCTGATTATATGGCTTATTTGCTTATAATATGTGTACAGTTCTATTTATTTGTAATCTTTGAAGAATTGAATTCAAGATTCTTATATTTTAAAAACTACTCTTTTTCTTCACTAGGCAGAAGGTAATTCTCTCTTTTTCTAGTAATTCTCATTTCTCTCCCTCTTCCACTTCTCTTCGCTCCTATGCCCAGGAGGGAAGACTAAAACCTAACCTTCCAGAAGGTCAAGCTTTTCATAATAGACAACAAATACTATTCACTACATTACTAGCAAAAGTGTGCACAATAAATAGAGAATAAGGTATCCTCTTAAAAAGAATAGCAAAACAAAACTGAAGGTGCAAAAGGGAACAAAGAAAACAAAGAACACTGCCATACTAATCCAGTCCCTCTTCACGACTTCCAGAGACACCCCTCCAGCTACCAAAGCCCATAAAGAAGCTCCATAGAAAATTTTTATCCCAAATGACCTAGGAAGAATATAGTCTCGAAAAATCTGAGCATTATGAGGATTATATTCTACTGTGAAATTCTAAAGGCAAAAGGAAATGCAGTGCAATGACCCCGTAACATTGATGCCATTGAGGACCAGTGAAATTCTCAATGTAATACAATTATAGTTGCTAAAATATATAAATACAATCTCCAGGACACTTCTGCCTGAGGAGTGAAAAAACTTGTAAATGACATGTTAATGACTCAAATTATCAAGACCGCTGGTAGTAATCAGCAAAAAAAATTACCTTTCAATTACAATTCGAAGAATTGGATAGAATGGACCAGCAAGCATAGCAAGAAAGCGAATATTTGATTCTGCATCATCTGAAAAGCTACTAAGATCCGCCTGGAAAGTGCAGAATACCCCCAAAAGGTCATAAAAATAAAGAAATAAAAGATAAAAGGTGAGAGTTCATGAACATCCGTTATCAAAATGACATCAAGAGCATACCTCAAGTTGCGGAAGGAAAACTGCCAAACGATTTGTCAAGTCTTGAAGCAACTAAAAACTAATGGGCATCAGAAATCCAAAAGGAGAATGTACAAAAAATAAAATAAAATAAAAAATTAAGAATTTGCATAAGATATGGGCCTTAATGATGCACTCTACCTGAAGATGCATATCATGAGCATCTTGTTTGTGCAAAATGATATTGGGCAATAGGTGATTTACAACTGGTTGAAATTCTGCTTCAAGACCAGAAATTGTGACCCCAATCAGCTGTGGAAAGTAGAATAGATAATAAGGGATGTATAGTTGTTTGAATTTGAAATGTCTACAAACTGCTTATCCTAGATGACACATGACAAGTGGAATGCTTAAAGAACAAGATTACCTATTTCCAACTAATATCAGGAAAGACAGCTCCAGTCTTCAATTGAAGCCCAACAAAGAAACCAACTTGAACTGCTAATGTACTTCATGAAGTTGCTATTTACATGTATCAGACCAGCCACAACCCCCCCCCAACCAAAAAAAAACTAAGGCAAGACAAAACATGTAAATGTGATGGTATTGGTCATCAGCCACAACCCCCCCCAACCATAACAATGTTCTTTTCTTTTTTATTGGAAGAATGCTAAATAATTTGGTAGGGATCAAATATAACAAAAACTCCCCAAAGAAAATGAGAAAGAGGTAGAAAAAAGGGGAGAGAGGTAAAAGCTCAACAGTTCTAACAAGACGCACAAATAAAATGTAAAACAACTTGAATAGTCAAATCCATGAAATGGAGACCACATGTTTGTGTCATGTGTTATCAAAATGCGAAACTAGAGACCACATGTTTTTGTATTGTTTTATTGCACAGGAAATGTGGAATGGCATTTTGCTTTGTGTGATAATGAGTGAGTTTGTCCAAGAAGACTCTGTGATTTATTTATAAAAAATTAAAAGTTTTGGAGCACATAGAGATGATTCTTTGCTTTGGAGATATGCTTTTGTCAATTTTTTTTCAGTGTATTTGGAGAGAGTGAAATGCTAAAAATTTTAAAAAGTAAACCATTGGTCATTCTCTCCTTTGGGACAAGATTGTATTTTATGCTTCTCAATAGGCTCACGCTTTAGGTATTTATAAAATGTATAGTTTATAAGTGTTGAAATGGATTGGAGAGCAGTCTTCTACTAGTCTCAGTCTTGCTCTTTTTACACTTGCTTTTGAGGATTTCTCATCCTGCCATTGTAAGAATATAACATCCTAATCTTCGCCTTATTTGATGCCTTAAATTCATTAATAGATGATATTCTTTTCCACTTAAAAAAAACAACGAAGCTGTCAAAATAATAATTATAAATCAATTCATTGATTCCTAATTAGTTGCATCTACTATGGAAACAAGTAGAGTACATGGTGGATGGTACTGCTATTGTGGGGTACAAAGAAGAAGCAATGCGTATAAATCACCTGAATGAAGAAGATAGCTATAGGGTTTCCTCGCAAACAAGATATACGAACGAAGCGGCAAGGAGTGTAATTCATAGGGTACATCATGTCACGTCGAGGTGCTTCACATCGTGGCCGAACTTTCACAAATGTCTCTGGCTGGAAGGGGGAAAAGAAAGAAAGTTAAAATTACAAGCAAATATTGTCAATAAATTAGACCAAAGCCTTCAAGGAACTTTGTTGTGTAGAAACTTCTACAGGTCAAGATATAAAATAATACAAAAACACCTACATTCCCTAAGCTTGAGCTTTTGGAATAATTTGTTGCTTTACAAGATTTAAGATGGTATCACTAAAGAAGAGTACTAATTTATATATTTTGCAAAGTAAAGAAGTACTCCAAAAGCTCAAACTTGTAGAAGAGGTGCCTTTTATTATTTTATATGTTACCAAGATGATAACATTGTTACACATGATGAATACTCCACAGACCACTAACAGGGAAAACTGGAAAGGTTTCCCCCTTTTCCTGGTCTTTCAGACACTAAGACAGATAATGATAAAGGCTTTAACGTGCAGTTGTACATTAGTTTTTTGTATTGTTTTGTTCTTTTTTTCACTTCTAAGGACGTCTTGTCGTTAGTTGTTTTTTTGCATTCCTTTATTCTTCTTTTTTTCTATATAAAAAAGGCCATCCATCCTAGAAATCCTCCTGCCCAAGCACATTTAAGCAGGGACTGCTGATGTGATCCATGCTAATAGGCACCTCGAGTAATAGAGTTCAACTCAAATGTAGTTAAGGGATGTTATAGTGTGATTCTACACTCCAAAAGCAAAATATGACGAACAATCTATATTATTCCCACAAAAACAAGGATATCTATCAACCACACTAATCCAATGAAGGGTGCAGGCGAGCTGGCAGAAACCATGCCCCTCCTGGAAAAAATATATATATTTTTTTTCTTTTTTAATAAGTAGGATTTCCAAATTTTTACTCATGTTGTCTTTGTTCGGTCCCCTTCCTTTTCCTTTCCCTTTGATTTGAAAAGGACAATACATCTCTCCTCCCATTTAATTGCATTGGGCCCTTCTTTTCTTGTTTCTTTTGGCTTAAGAAATCAGAAAGCCAATGACCACATCTCTCTCTCTCTCTCTCTCATATATATATATATATATACACACGATGTGCAATTTTTTAAGGCTTTTGTTTTTAATTTCCAAATTTGTTTAGGGTTTTCATATTATTGAATGTTTATTTTTTGCATCATTGATAAGAATTTAGGCTTTTGTCTGTTAATTTGTTTATGATTGATAAGAAATTTTTTTTTCATCATTGTGGTTGTGACTATCTTTTATTTATAAGAGTATAGCTAATAAATTTGAAACTATCATTTAATTATTTCCTAACATCAGAAATATTAAATCCAAAATTATTAATTCCTTTTTCAAAAAGAAACATAGTCAGAATTCAAAAACAAGAGTGATAGGTCTAACATAGAAGACAAAAAAGTTTGTGTTGCTTTTATGAAATTGCTCAAATGTTCAGTATTAATACAACAGTAGAAAATTTTAGTACCAAGAAAGAATGAAGAGTTCAATTTAAATAAAATTTTTATTGTTTTGTTTAATATACATCTAATATTTTTCATTATAAAGCAAAAATCGTAGCCCCACCTGCACTAATCCCCTCTTTGTCAAGTCATCGCACATTATGATTCTCCCATCCTAGTAGCTTCCTAGACAAAGAAGGCAACTTTATCAATCGCCACATTTCCAAAAGTTTTCTTATTAATGATGTTGGTGTCACAGTCCCTGTACTCTTCACCAAACAAAGATCTACAGAAAGCTCTCAATATAAAATGTTTCCAAGAAAATCTGTCCTCCCCATTCATATTAACTTCTAACAGTTGAAAGCCTTGTGACCAACTGACACTCTCAATCCTGAATATTTTTCAAAGACACATAATAAGCAACTTGCGCATCAATAGGAGACATAGTGACCAACCAAACGAATCACATCCATAGCTAAGATTGAAAGATCCAGAGTAAGGTCCTCAAGAGCAGTGAAACTCCACCAATTATTCAACCAAAATGAGATACATTTTATTCAACATGGCCCCTAACAATTCCCACGTCGTATAACACCAAATGAACTCATTATCACCCTCCAAACATCTAACACTGCATTCACCTCTAGGATATCACCATTCTATTATCACAACCATGCCTAGCCTGTACTTTTAGGCAAAAGCCATTACCCATTTTCCAGCAATGAAAGAAGAAATCCCCAGTAGCAAGAAGCTTGATCATCTCTTACCTAAACAAGTAAAATCTAAACTTCCCCCTTGTTAAATTCCTAAGAGGGCCTCCTCTAAATCCCCTCAAGCCTTGTAGCGAAGAAGAAGAAGAAGAAGAAGAAGAAGAAGAAGAAAAAGAAGAGATGATGGGAGTCCAAGATAGTCTACTCATGAGAGTAAGATAACCTTCCTTGAAAAGAAAACCTCTTTTCCATCCACCCCTTGCTTCTCAAATCTCTCAATAATTCATTCTCATGATCTCTGGCACTACTATTAAAAGAAAAACCCATAACTAAATAAAAAGGACTCATCCCAGTACTTGCCCCAAAAAGTTAGAAAGTATTCCATCACCAATTGGGAGTAACAACTTCCTTCCATACAAACAAACTCAAGCACTGTTTGAAGCCAAGAAAATATAAGTTGTTTTGGGTCGGTGAGACAATTCAAGCTGCATTCTTGACCCAAATCACTATAACCGGCATGTCAAAATTTTTAAACGCCTATTTTCAATTGTTTGACTACATTAATTAGTATAAACAGCCAAAGTAATAGCACATGTTATAGAGTATCACGCAACATTAATAGCGTTATTTTCCGGTATTAATTAGCAGCAAGAAATAAAACTTTCCTATTGAGTTTAAAAGAACTCTCTTTTTCAGAATATCTATGTAATCTATCGCTCTATATTTATTAAGAGACATAAAACAACAACAAATTGAGCGTTACTCCCAATATTTGGAGTCGGCCATCTGAGAAACAAATTTGAAAAGGATAAAAGATTAAAAAATTAAATTAAATTATAAAATAAATAAAATAAAATAAATATGTAAAATATGTTGATTTAATTTGTACAGATTCTTTTACGCACTCATTTCTATCCAACACCATTTTATCGTATAAACCCTTAACTATCATGTTTTTAATTAAATTAAATAAAATTAAATTACAGATAACTTGTATCTAACTTGTATCTAAATTTTTAGCGGTCTACTCCTACGTTTTGCTAGATTTCCTATATTTAAGTTTTTTATTCTCCTAACCGATGTATCTTTTGGTTTTCTTTGCACATGTCCAAACCACTTCAGACGACACTCTTGCATCTTATCTACAATTGAACTAACTCCCAACTTGTTACAAATCTCTTCACTTCTAATTCTATCTATTCTAATTTTGTCACACATCCACCTAAATATTCTCATTTCTGCTACAACTATCTTTTGTTCTTATTGTTGTTTAATAACCCAACACTCAAAACCATACAATGGTGCAAGTTTAATCGCGATTCTATAGAACTTTCCCGTCAAATACAGTGGTATCGTGTGATCACAAAGAACTGTTGATGCCTTTCTCCATTTCATCCGGCCTGCTTGAATCTTATGATTCATATTTACATCTATATTGTTATCATTTTGAATAATGAAATTTAGATATATAAATCGTTCATTTTTTGATACATCTTGTCCATCTAACCTGATCGTTTCTTCATCATTCCGATAATTGTCGCTAAACTTACATCTCATATATTCGGTTTTCGATTTACTCAATTTAACCCTTTGGATTCTAGTGTATCTCTCCATAACTCTAATTTAGCACCGATACCTTCCGTAATTTCATCAATTAGCATTATAACATCTACAAAAAGTATACACCATGGTATTTCATATTAAATACTTTTTGTGATTTCGTCTATCACTATTGCAAAGATGAGGGGACTTAAAGCCGAACCTTGGTAGAGTCCAATGTTAATAGAGAAGCTATCGCTCAAACCCCTGCAAGTTCTTATACCAGTTACAGCTCTCTCATACATATCTCCAACGATATTAATGTATTTCAAGAAAATCGCTTTCTTCATCAGCGCCCACCACAATACGTCTCTAAGGACCCTATCATATACTTTTTCTAAGTCAATGAATACCATATATAGGTGTCTCTTCTGTACTTTATATGTCTTCATCAAATATTTTAACAAGTGGATTGCTTCCGTGATGAATCTTCCTAACATAAATCCAAATTGGTTTTGAGATATATTTATCTCTAATATTAATCTATGTTCTATCACTCTCTCCCATAGTTTCATGACAGGGCTCATAAGTTAAATTCTTCTATAGTTGGAGCAATGTTGTATGTCACATTTATTCTTTTATAGCGATACAATTATACTCTTCCTTTATATTTAGGGCATTATCTTAGTTTGCTAATTTTGTTGAAAATATCTGTTAATATTATTATACCAAATTCACCTAAACATTTTCATATTTCCATGAGAATGCCATCAGGTCCTATGGCTTTATTATTCTTCATTCTCTTTAAAACCTCATTCACTTCACAGGGACGTATTTTACGTTTAAAATCTCTATTAATATCTTCTACAGGTATCTCGATATTTTTTATATCTATTGTACTCTTAGCATTAAAGAGATTATCAAAATAATCCCTCCAGCGCTTTCTTGTGTCCTCGTTCTTTACAAGTATATTATTGATACCACTCTTAATACATCTAATACCATTTAAATCGTTACCCTTTCTTTCCCTTAACTTGGCAATTCTGTAGATCTCTTTTTTTCAGTTTTTAGTCTCCAATTTCTTATATAGTTCATTATACACCTTGCTTTTTTATTCTGGATAATCTTTTTTATCTCTTTTTTTGCACTTTTATATTTTTTATATGTATCGCTACTACTATTACCTTTAAGGTTCCTATAACACTCACGTTTGATACGAATGGCAGTTTATATTTTTTCGTTTCATCACCATGTTTTCTTGCTAGAACACCAAGAATCTCCCTATCTATGCTCTTAATATTAGTAAATATCTCTTTCCACATTGTTTCCAGATTATCCTTAGTGGATCAATTTATTATTTGAATTAATTTATCTTTACAAATCGTCACCTTTTCTTTTTTCAGATTCCACCACTTAACTCTTGCCTCTACATGATTCGCAGTCCCCTTTAGTCATGTTTATTTTTTTCCAAAAGTACTAAAAATTAAACCATCCAAATTTCCTTTTCCTAAAGTTCATATTCATGGTTTAAATATACATGAACGACCTGTGCCATAACTCCTGACCATACCTCGATCCAAAATTGCTATTGAAGAAGCCCTCCCCCATACCCATGCCATAGAAAGTGGCATGGCAAATATCTACATGTATATAACATACCATGATCCTGGTTATCATGCATGTAATAGATCTATAACCTTTATGGTTTGCACAAAATGATAGAGTCATCCTCAAATAACAAAATGAGGTCCGCAAGCCCTCTTGTCCTACTAGAAACTCTAAACCCTCATCCGGTTTGACCATAAGATCAAAATAATCAGTTCCCTATTAATTAATAGAGTACAACAGATGGTGGAATATACTAATATAAACATTTAAATAGCTACTTCAGCTGTCCCTAACATTTCTGCCTAGATATGTCTAGGCTCAAAATAAAAAATAAAAAATAAAAAACAGAAAAATAAACAGTTCATGTGATGAAAACAAGCTTGAACATGAACGGCATGCATATCATATGTTGTAATCATGTATGAGGCTTTCTCTTTGCAAGAAAATTAATATCATATCCTGATAATAAATGTCTGTCCCTAAAACCCTAAATTAATCATTGTCAAGACCAGGCCAAGCGGCATAAACAATCCAACCTTGATTCCATAATTTGCATGAGAGTACAATTAAATAAATTCAATTTTCATATGTAGTTCCATTATGCACTTCTAGATCTGTTCCCTCACTATTGTCCTCTTCCCTTTCCGATTTTAGACTTTACTTCGCTGAGATCCTAATAAAGTAAGATTAATGAACCTCATAATACCAAATCAAAGAAATAGGTTAAAAAAGGGCAATATCTAAACCTCACTACCAATAGTTCTAGTCTCTTACCTTATAACGCAATCCTACTGCAATTTCCCATTCAAGAACAGACTTATTGTAAATTCGTATGTGCGATAATAAACAAGGTTCCTGCAATAAGAAGAAAACAGGGAAAAGAAATACATTAGAGTGTAGGAAATAATGGTAGAAGTTCCAAAATGAATATTCTCTCCATCCCCCTGAAAGGGTTATACCATTTGCATGACTAAATGTTCAACTAAACTTAGTGAGTATATCATAAATCAGCAAAACAACAATTGCTACTCTTTCAACTAAACAAATTCAAAAGCACAAAATTTTTTCAAACAAGCACCAAACTCACTAACTCGTAGAAAGATCACAGAATGTGCATTCCAAAATTTGACACTCCCCTCAGCCCCATTTTAAGTGACAACATTATTCAAATAGACATATTGACCAAAAAAGCATTAAATGTTTTGAGTTTGACTCTATCTTCAAAAAATCATTTTCTTTCAAACATATCCCTAAATCAAGTTGTTTCGTCTATTATTCATGGGTTGAATAGCAGAACCATTGATTTATTATGTTGAGCAAGCAAAACACTTATTTTGTGACAAGAAAAGGTGCGGAAAAAAAATCATTTGAAGTGGAATGGAAGTAGTAAACGTACCACAGGTCCAGAGATTGAAAAACATGTGCAAAACATTTATAATAAGTGGTTTTTCTCTGACACTCGTCTATAAAGCAATAAGAAGCCCAAGGGAAGAGAAGGATAAGTTATTTATACCTTTAAAGTTAGTGGTCTAGCATGAACTGTGGATGATGTGAATAATTACCCCAGAAAATTTTCAAAGTGCAGAAAAAAGTACTGAGAAAGAACTAGGGTATCTGATCCGATGAAAAGACTGTACAATACAAAAGTAATAGCAATCAAGACATTAAAAACATCAAATACAAAATGACACTGTAATACAATAATTCTACGGATAATGGTCTGACTTAAGATGTTACAGGCAAATATGGGTACTTTCACAACTAGACTAATATAGCAGCATGGTGTAAAAAGAAAGCAATAAAATTTAGAGGTATTTGGTTGGTATTGAAACACCTATATTTTACAATGGCTATCATCTTAGGCTACTTATCAAATTCCACCGGAAAAGAATATCGATGGTTAATTTGTTACTGTGATTTGTGACTAATATGAAGCTATGCCAAAAATTATACTGGCTTGCTCGTAATAGTTAGAATTTTGTGTCAACAATTATGCTTTTACTCCAGAATTTTGAGACTTCAGAACTTACCGCACCAAATCCGGTGCTTATGTTTGAACCAGAATACAGATAAAAAGAACAAGACTGAACAATCAATTGAGAAGAACAGTCGTGGAAATGATACAGTGAACCATGTTTTAATAACTACACTCCCCGACCCGAATATTCACCAAACAATAAAATTGCACCAGTTGTCCTCCCAGTCCCTTATATTAGCATCGATCATGTGGAGTTCAGCACGAATGTCTGCCATTTTAATTTATGATGGTTTTTGCTAATAATTGTAATTATTTACTATTAATGAGCTACTTGTCCATTGAATTTAGTTAAAGGGAACAAATTCTTATGTTCTAAATTAGACCCAACTTTAAATTAGGTCAAAGCAATTTCCAGGCATGCCACAAGTAAGCAACTAGTACATATAATGAAGCTTTACAGTGGTAATCTTGAAAAGGACAACAAAATGCTCGTATAGTGGTACAATTTCAACTCGACATTGACGAGTACGCAATTGAAGTAACTGAATTTGAGAGAGAGAGGGAGAGAGAGAGATGTATGTATAGATAGAGAGAGGGATTACGTCGAGTTCGAGTAAGATCCACTCTTTTGTGTTGGTAGCAGTAGACCAGTGAGTGCGGAGATCGGTGTCGAGCACATGAATTGCCTTCTGAGAAGGAGATTCTCTTGACATCCCCTTGATTTTGTACGACAATGGTTTTACTCTTGGTTCTAGCTCTATCTCCATCTCTCTTGCTCTCTCTCTCTCTGTGGAACCCCTTTCAGTTGCTTCGGCTTTCGCTCTCCGGCAACTCAGTCTCTATCTCTATCTAATGCATCAACACTCTGGAGTTCTCTCCGGCGTGGATGGTTCCGTTTGAGAGGAGATTTTTATTTTTAGGTTTCGCCTGCAAAATGAAAGGGAAGGATTTGAAACCTCAAAACTCGAAGCACACTTTCACTTCTATCTCTTTCGACGCAGAAGGGGATGTAGCTCAAACGGTAGAGCGCTCGCTTTGCATGCGAGAGGTACGGGGTTCGATACCCCGCATCTCCAGTTTCCCACATTTTATCACCTTTTCTCAGATTATTTTCACTAAATACACACAGACTATAAACCCATAGCGGTCGGATCATTTTTTTTTTTTTTTTGACACACTCTCTCCCTCCCTCCCTCCCTCCCGTCATTGGCAACCTATTTACAGGTCAAGAAAAATATTTAAGATTATAAATATTTATAGGAGTATTCTTTTTCTTTATTTAAAGGCGATGGATACAAAATATTTTAGATTATTTATTAATTTATATATTTTATAAATTTTAAAAATTATTCTCAATAAATTTGTAATTTAATAATATTATATTAATGTTAAACAAATACGTTATTTTTATAGAAATTATTTTCTTTACTTCAAAATTAATTATTTATCTCATTTTTTATATAAATACATTATGATATGCATGACGGCGTAAAGCAAAACATTTTTAAAAAGGGGAATCACTTAAATATTAAAATCAAATAAGACTTGAATTAAAACGATAAATAAGGAGTGCAATTATTGTAATATATTTCAATAATCTTGTTAATTTAGCAACTCGGAGTCGATGGGAGAGGCCTTAAAAGTCATGCTCTTAGATTAACCATGCAAATTCCTTTTTAACTTTTCATTTGTAAAAACTAATAAAGTAATTAGCGTATAATGATATGAAAATTCTTTTTTTTGGTACCTTGTCTTGGATACCGCCCGGTATCCAGAGTTTCACCCCGACTAATCCGGACCGACCGCTGCAGTGGCTCCTGTTTGGAGGGCGGGTCTCCCAACGGGGAACGCTCCATATACATGAGGGCCCGATGTTCCCGGTGGGAATCGAACCTCGATCATACTTAAGGGAACTCAACCCCACATCCAGTTGAGCCAACCCCACATCCCCGTATAATGATATGAAAATTCACGAGATTCATTATTAGATTTTTTTTTTGAATTTCAAATAATTGACTCGGTATATATGACTTAAAAAGTATTTTAAATTAAGACACGGGGATCAATATGGTGCATTAGGGATACCGGTGAGAATGCTAAGAATAGGTAAAAGAAAAGTTAAAAATAATATATTTTAAGATCGCAATATAATAGCTAAAAGAGTTTATAATATAATATAAATCTAATATTTGTGAATTATGCATATGAAAATTATTTATCTTCCATCCATCATTGTGCAACTTTAAAACCATTTATAATAATTTATAAAAATATGTATAGACTTTTAATTAACTATTAACTCGTTATTTTTTTAATTAATTTCTCACACGTAATATCTCGTGAATTACTCTCACCTTGACCTATCTTCCTTTTATATTTTTTGATAACTATAATTAAATATAGTTTTAATAATAAAATTTTTACATAAAATTGAAAAAAATATATAAATTGGGATCTAAATATTTTGAATATAAAGAATTATACAATCAGGATAATTTTTAAAGTTTTTTAAACTTTGTTATTATTAATTAAATGTAAAATCTGAAAAACTAATTGATATTTTTTATATTTTGGTCTCTATTTATAAAATTTTATATTTTATTTTAATTAAAATATATTATGCAAAAATAAAATAGATTAAGAATAAATTGAGTTTTCTAGTGATTTTAAAAGACTACATGGAAAATCGTTCATTTAAACATTTATTTATTCGGCACTTGAAGTGGGAACGTTGGATCAGGCCTTATGATTGAGATCGGAGTCAGAGTCAGACAAAGTCAAACGGTGGATCTTTAATCCGAGGAAGACCGGTCGAGCCAGGAAAGCCAAACCGGTTGGGATCGAAACCGTAGCACAAATGCCGCGGGTGGCTCAGCTCAGGGAAACCCTACCAAAACCCCCCGGAGGGAGAAAGGAGCTTCTATTTCTGTTCTCTTCTCCTCTCTCCCCCTCCCCTCCATTTCTTGTTTCTCAAGCTAACACCGGCATTGTCACCACCACGTCAAAAAGCCCCCTTTTTCTCTATCCTCGGTCATCTTCTCTCTCTATCATAAACCCTTCCGCTACTCTTCACATACCCAATCATGTCAAAGGCGTCCGCTGCAGCGCTCATGTCGGCCCTAGCTTCCGTCACATTATCACCAAATTACGCTTTCTCCGATGGCGCTTTGAGCTTCTCTCCCTTCTCTTCTTCCCCATCTTCTGCACCTCAATCTTCTTCTTCTGCTGCTCCTGAAGATCCTCAGCCGAAGGCTCAGCCTCCACAGCGCGTTCGCAACGACAATCCGAGGACGACGTCTGCTGGGTTCGATCCGGAAGCGCTAGAGAGAGGCGCTAAGGCTCTTAGAGAGATTAGTAGTAATTCAAATGCTAAGAAGGTATTGATAGCTATGTTGTTTACTATGTTCTTTTGGTATCTGGGTTTGGTTTATTTTGAGTATTTATGGTGTAATTTGTTGGTTTGGATAGTGGTATTCTTTGTATTCTTTGATTTTGTGGGACTTTTTAGAGTTTTGTTTTGTTTATCTGTCTTTCGCTTCTTACAGTTTTTTGGTTGCTGGTTTGCTGTGTTATGGGTCTTTGTGATGCATTTTGTAGGTTTTGATAGTGGGTATCCTTACTTTTAGGGTTTTGTATGAGGGCTTTGTTGCGTATGCGGGGGTTTAGTATTGCTAAACGTGTTTTCTGCTTCTATGTATGAAATTTTTGGTGGGTTTGTCGTGCCATTTCAAGTTTATACGTGTGTGTGTGTGTGTGTGTGTGTTTTTTTTTTTTTTTTTTTTTGGAAGCTTATGGGCTTTTTGTGTTGGTTAGGCTTTTGAGATCATAAAAAAGCAAGAGGAGACAAGGCAGGCAGAATTAGCTGCCAGGGCTGCTGAGTTTAAGGCTATGCAAGCTCAAGCTGAAACGGTCAGTCTGCAATTCATCAAAAACTCTTACAAATACCAACTCTATTTAACCGGTGTAAGATGCTTTTTATTGGAGTAGCAGATGCTTTTTATTGGAGTACAGTAGCTGGTATATACTAAACATATATCCTGAAGTATTTTTGTGCTTAAAGATCTGTGGTGTCTTGAGGTGGTTTTACCCTCAATTTAAAATCGTGATATGGGTTTAAACACATTCATTGTCCTTCTAAAGTATCTCCAATGCTGCCAAATTGATATTGGGTTTAATCACATTCATTGTCCTTCTAAAGTATCTCTAATGCTGCCAAATTGATATAACATAGATACATTTATAAATTGAAAATAATATGGAAATAAAGCACCACAAAGGTTCAATCTAGACATCCTTGTCTCAAAAGATCTACGAAGGTAACGACTTCAAAATTATTTTACAGAGAAATAAAAGGAAAACCAATACCTAGGGTTTTGTGCTTCTTTCTCAATGATTGCCTGGTTTCTCTCCCTCGAGGGTGGCTATAAATAGCCGTAGGGACCATGAAGTAAGTTTCCTAATGGTTTTATGAATATCCATCCATGTTCAAAAATTCACTGTAATTGAACTAAAAGACACCCTATAATTGTTTGTTATAGAAAAAGTAAGCTCCCATGTCACACCTAATGTGTATTAGACCTGAGAATGACTTTCTTACTGCGGATTGCAAAGTGCACCTTTTGTCCAGCCACTCTCTATCTTTTCCTATAGAAGATACGTGCTTGGCCTTGCATCAGTTAGCACTGTTGCATTGTGCCTTCTGATCTTTCATGGGAATCATGATGCTAGGGTCTCTGTGTCATCTCTTCATGTATTTTACACCCAATCCTTTGGTATCCTCTCGTTGTTTCTTTTACGAGGAGGATGCAGTTTCCTTTGTAGATTTTTTTATGTTAGTCTAGGTCGTAGGAGTGCATGCCCTGTTGCTCTTTTAATGCATTCTTTCTTATGCATAAAAACCATAACTTTAGTTCCTTCTTTGATACTTGTCCCTTTGAAAGCTTAAACTCAAGACAGAGTCTGTGATCAGGAAAAAGGTTCATAGATTTAGGTTTTGGAGTTGGTTTTATGCATTTTTATTTTCTTTTCTTTTTCATTAAGCTGGCCATGAAATCCAGGAAAGAGTGGTTTGGCCTAGGGTGGAACAGGAATCTGAACCATGTTGATTTGGATTAGAAATATAAGAAACTTTACCAACAGGTTAAGGTTTCTATTATTGATCAGCAATATTTAGTCTTTAGTTTAGGCACAGGGTTTGTCATGTTGAAGGACTTTGGTGACTGATTTATAGATTCTTGAGTTTTAATAGCTTTCAATGAAAAGTGAAAATTGTCCAACCGGTCATGGTATGGCAGCATACTAGTATAATAACTTCTTGGCCATATGCATCATCTTTGGACCCTTTAGTAAAAGATTATGCTGTTGAGCTGTGACAAGAACTAGTAAGCAACAAAGGTTTTGCTCGTGTTGTAAGAAATGGAACATGATTGATGGCCATCTATAGTTGAGCAATGTTTTGGTTGTGAAATATGTTCCACTTGTGGGAAAATAAATTGTAATTTGTTTGGAGAACTATTTCCATGAGAGATGTATCTAGTGTTTTTTTTACTTAAAGGTGATTCTTGTGAGATGCTTACACCTGGTAATCTACTGCTTCTTTTTTGTGAAAGGGATGAAATTTTTCGCTATTTATGCGCTGAAGTTCTTTGAAATCGGTTGCTGAAGGATGCCAATGTTTGTTTGACCAGGTTGAAATGCAATTGTACATGCCTTGTATACTTCAATCATTTTACTCTTGGAAACATATATGTCGTTATTTTGCCAATGCTATATTACTCGGGTTGAATTAGCCAGTCCAGCTGAAGTCTCTAGGGATGATGGCAACTCACTTCGTTGAATGGTTTTATTGGTGATAAAGAGCAAGAGGAGTTCTTGTAATATCTTAATAAAAAGAAAAAACCAGTTCAGGATTGAGCTGGTTGTGTTTGTTTCGGCAGCTGATGTTCTGTCTGACACTTCTTTTCCAGCAACTAAACTAAGTAACAGCTGCCAATATCTTTGATATTTGTATGCTGTTGTAGTTTGAACTTTCCACAAAAGCATGGATTCTATTTGCCTTATTTTCTAGAATAATTTGGGCCTGTTGGGAGCAGGCAATTGCACATCATCAGTAAGGCCATAGATCCCTTGATTTCTTTCTACTAGAATTCATCAAATGGTTTGTCTGACTTAAATTTTATCACAACTATTTCCTGCTTACACATACTTTGGTTGCATAAACAACAACAACAACAATAACAAACTGAGTCTTAATCCCAATATTTGAGGTCGGCTATCTGAGAGACAAATTTGAAAAAGATAGAGAAAAGAAAAATAAATAAAATAAAATAAAGAATAAAGAAAAAAAATATATATATATATATATAAAATAAAATAAAATAAAACTAAAAAGAAAAAGAAAAAGAAAAATAAATGAATTAATCAATAGATAATTATCTAAAATATATTAATTTAATTTGTGCGGATTCTTTTACGCCATCCATTCCTATCTAAGATTATTTCCTCTTCTAAACTCTTAACTTCCATATCTTTATGAACATACTTTGGTTGCATGCTGGACATAATGCCAAAGTTAAGCCTCTCACTAGCAATTTATTTGGGTTTGAGGGGGCTGTATGTCAAGGGGATAAACGTGAAGTATTTGACTTGCTTTGCCATCAATTAATAATAATTGACTTGTTTGATTTTAGATTAACTATCACTTCAGTTCCTGAAGGAGGACTACTCTTCCAATTCTTTGATAGGTTTTTGTTTAGCCTATGGGGTGAATATGGACCTTGCTTGATTGTTTCACCAATACTGTATGGATGATTTTAGGTTTTTAGTGTACAGTGTAACACAAAAACATGTTGTTCCTAGTGTTTTAGACGTCTTTCGTAATACTCATGTTGCAATTGTTTATCAGGAGAGACAAAGGGTCATTTATGATGAACAAAAAAAGCTTGCTCAGCACCAGGCTCAAGTGAAATCCCAAATGGCTCGCTATGAGGATGAGTTGGCGAGAAAAAGGATGCAGGTAGAAGACCCCTAAATTGATTTGTAGTCTTAAAAACATTGCATGGACAAAAATTTTTATCTTATATATGCAGGTAGAAAATGAATTCCATAGATCAAGGAATCAAGAGCTTGTTACAATGCAAGAAGAATCTCAGATTAGACAAGAGCAAGCTAGGCGAGCAACGGAAGAACAAATTCAAGCACAGCGCAGGCAAACAGAAAGGGAAAGGGCTGAGATAGAGCGTGAAACAATTAGAGTGAAGGCTATGGCAGAAGCAGAGGGAAGAGCTCACGAAGCAAAGCTAGCTGAGGAGGTTAATCGGCGAATGCTTGTGGATCGCGCTAATGCGGAGAGAGAGAAATGGATTGCTGCAATAAATACCACATTTGATCATATCGGTGGTATGCCAACTCATTATATTTGTTTTATCCACACGTATTTTAAGAGGACTTCTCTGCTGTGCTGCTCTCTTGGAAGTTCTAGAATTTTGCAGTTTGGAAGTTGTTCTTTCACAATGTCCAAGCATATGAATTGAGTTTTAAGTTGTCTAATTTTCTGCAAATTGTGTATTTTGACTGCAAATAGCACTCCTTTCCAGGTTTCATCAGCGTAGAAGTATTTTCTACTCACATAGAACTTTTGTCAACCACAGAAATAAGAGAATCACTATTGGTCCAAACTTTGTCGCAAGTAGTCTTGCCAAAAGCAACTGAACATAGACACTTGAACAGACCAATTATTATGTTATGCAAAATGTGATATCCCTAAAGAGTTGTTCATTGCTGTTGAACATGAATGTAGTGTTAAGTCTCTACCAGATTTGGTGCTTTCTCCATGCAGGAGACAAGAACATTATAAGATATCAGGAAACTTCATTTGAATACATGATTTTCTTTTGTTGGATAAATTCTAATTTTTCTTACAAGAATTTTCATTTAATGTAATGGTGTTGAATTTTTTTTTGTTTCAACTTTGCTCCCTTTTTATCCCCCAAATGTCCTATCCTCATTGAGCTTTTTTTATTTTTTATTTTTTATTTTTGGGTAATTGTAGGAGGTTTGCGCGCAATACTAACAGATCAAAATAAGCTGGTTGTTGCTGTTGGAGGAGTGACAGCTCTTGCAGCTGGAATCTACACAACAAGGTACATAATAAATCTATTGGTACAACTCTGAATTTTGCGTCTGTATTTAGGTTTTTGCATTGGAAGCATGGATTTATCTTCATATTGGAGTTTAGTACCTATGTTCTACTGTCAGAGTGTTGTTGCTTTGGATTGGTTTTAAAGTTTTTATATTTTTAGGTGCAGTATTCTGCGACATGCTCTCACGCACATTCTGCTTGTTCATGTTAACTGAATCATATGGCTGGCTGTATCACTCCTTTACAATAGAAAAAGTTGTTCAACTGTATGGTTGTTTTAAATTGTTGAAACATTATTGTAGTTGTTGTTTAATTATTCAGAACTTCTTAGACCCTGGACTTCTATGTATGCTTACACTTCCAACATCTCAGTGCTTCTGATTTGATAACAATATTTGTGCTACTCCCTAACATCCCCAGATCCCAAGAACAAAAAAGTAGTATTAATTATATCGAATCCTGTTTTGGAATGCAGAGAAGGTGCTAGGGTTATATGGAGTTATGTGGACAGAATATTAGGACAGCCATCTCTCATTAGAGAGTCGTCCCGTGGAAAATATCCATGGTCTGGCCTCTTTTCTCGTGCTGCAAGCACTCTTTCACGTGGTTCGGACAAATGCATGTCATCAAAAAATGGGAATGGATTTGGGGATGTGATTTTACACCCATCTCTTCAGAAGAGAATCGAACAGCTTGCAGGTGCAACCGCAAATACCAAATTCCATCAGGCACCATTCAGGAACATGCTCTTTTATGGACCTCCTGGAACTGGGAAAACAATGGCTGCCAGAGAGTTGGCCCGCAAATCTGTACGTAGATATATGTTCTTCAATATATTTTTTTTTCTTGTAAAGATTTGATCAATAACATTCATTATAACCACCTCACCTTCACAAATATTGAAAATAGAAAACCAGTTACATTAACTCGGAACCTGGATGCTAAGGGGGGGGGGGAGAAGGGTAGTTGGACAATTTATTAGCAACATATATTAATGAAGGTCTTTTGTTACCTTGGGTGGAGAGAGAGGATTTAGGTTCTTTGTGTCACTTGTTTGTTTATGCCTAGAGACGCTGCTGAAATATTATTTAATTTGGAAAAATGTGGTTTTTTTTTTTGGCGGGGGGGGGGGGGGGTTTGGTACTTAGTCATAGCTTCCATTTACTTATTCCTCAGTATTGGATGAATTGAATGCCAAATATTGAGGATAAAAGTCAATCGATTGAGAATCAAAGGATTGAGGATTGAGAGCAATGCTAGGATCTTCAAAAGTCAATCGATTTTTATATATTTGTTATGAGATTTTTTTTATTCATCTCTCTAGGCTTATGTACCATAGGTGTTGAAAGATTTTGGTTTGGTAGATTAAAAGATGGATTGGAAAGCAATCACATATTAACTTTTCTATGTTCTGTTCATATTTCTTGCCAGATAATTTTTCCTCTTAGATCTGTTCATGTAACGTTCTTACCTTCTAAATACAATTTTTTTTTCCTTGTTCTATTAACAATAGAAAAGGAATGACTAGAAAGAGTTATGACACAGATTGAGGGAGTCTTTAGAATCAGAGGACTCTTTTGTCCCCCCCCAGAAAAAAAGAATCAAAGAATTTTTTAAAAAAATAATAGAGATGTAAAGGAAATGAAATAATGAGAAATGATGCGCTTTTGTAATCTAACAACATATATTGCCTTTATTTATAAACTTGCTGGGGATGGGTAAGTAGAGAAAATAACCAATTCATGTAACACATTCCAATTATTTGGGACATGGGCTATAGATTATGCTTGCGAATCAATCTCACTCTTGCCTTGATGGTAAAATGGGATTCATTCTGTGCCACTATACCCTTAAAAAAATGTTTGTGAAGAAAGTGCATACTGTCTTTAATTTCATTTTATGCTACTGAAAACCGGTTGACATGCTTTCAGGGGTTGGATTATGCACTGATGACAGGTGGGGATGTTGCACCGCTGGGGTCTCAGGCTGTAACTAAGATACACCAATTATTTGACTGGGCTAAGAAATCTAAGAGGGGATTATTGCTTTTCATTGATGAAGCAGATGCCTTTTTGTGTGAGTAAGTCCTTTTCTTTCCACCCCATACACATGTTGCTTGAGTGTATTCACATGCTATCCTGAGTGAGAAATTTAATGCTGCTTGCCATAATGGGGTTAGATACATATACATGTATACCTCCCGCACCTGCTGGGATTCAATTTCAGAATAGCGAGTTGTAAATGCTCAGCAGAGTATACATTTTGCTTGAGAAATATACATGTTATCCCAAGTCTTAACTGGTGCCCACTAGCTATAAGTGGTGACATGATTTTTGGGTAGGGATAGTCCTACACTGGCAGCATTGGGAGTCAATTTCCCTTTTTCTCCAGAGCATTTTAAGGCCGAATTTTATGGGCATGGTGGACTTAAGTGGGCATTCTTTTCCATTGATTGGTATGTGACGTGATTGATTTATGACGACTTTCAGGCGCAACAAAACTTATATGAGTGAAGCCCAAAGAAGTGCATTGAATGCCCTTCTTTTCCGCACAGGCGACCAATCAAAAGACATAGTCCTTGCACTTGCGACCAACCGCCCAGGTGACCTTGATTCAGCTGTAGCGGACCGTATAGATGAAGTCCTAGAGTTTCCTTTGCCCGGAGAAGATGAGCGTTTCAAGCTGCTGAAGCTTTATCTTGATAAATACATAGCACAGGCTGGATCAAGAAAACCTGGCATATTTTCAAGTTTGTTCCAGAAACAACAGCAGAAAATACAGATAAAGGGATTGAATGATGATGTTTTAAGGGAAGCAGCAGCAAAAACCGATGGCTTTTCTGGCAGAGAGATAGCAAAACTGATGGCTAGTGTTCAAGCTGCTGTGTATGGAAGTGAAAATTGTGTACTTGACTCAACTTTGTTCCGAGAAGTGGTAGACTACAAAGTTGCAGAGCATCAACAGAGGAGGAAACTTGCAGCTGCTGATGGTGATAATAAGTAGACATTCATTGGGACAGGAGGAAACTTGCAGCTGCTGATAGTGATAATAAGTATACATTCATTGGTACAGCGTCTGATTTATTTATAGATTGATAGATGTTGGCAGGTGAGCACCTACTCTCTTTTTGTCGAAGCCCACAATTTCAATTTTGGCGTCATGTTGTTTTATATATCATCCCCATCAGTGAGGGAATTTTGATATTAGTAATTTGACTTCGATTTCTCTTGGTGCCAACAATATCACGGACCATTTGGTGGTAATACATCAGTTCTTCACAACCAGCTCTCCTCCGTGTGTGTGTTTCATTTGGTTTGAGCTGCAATGAATTTCTTATTACCAGTTCCATAGTGGGGTAGATTTGACGATGTACTCCTGTGGTAAGGTTTAGAGAAATTTACCAGGTTTAGGAATAAAATGTGTAAATTGCTTTGTGGTTAAAAGTGGTCAGTTTCTGGTGTTGCAATGCCATCTAACAGGGAACAAGCTCAAGGAAGCACTTCTGCAGGGCGAACTGCTTCAAATACTAGCAGCCATTTAAAGAGTGGCCAAATCTGCTAGCAATCCTACAGAATTGTAGCTTTAGCACTAGCAACAGTCTTGACATCTTTGCAAATGTAGATACCCGGAAGAAAAGAAAAATATTGGTACATAAGCCAAATACTTATTTTGATAACATACACATGGAAGCACAAAGAACCAATGCACCAAATTTTGGTTGGAAAATGCTTAATTCAAAAGGTGATTTCTAAGTTTATGACATTCCCCTCTAAGTTAATTATTGGAGACAGGTCCTAAATGTGGTGAGTTTGCACCAAACACTTAGTGATGATGATCATGCTTCTGAACATAGCGCAGGCCACAATATTTGCATATAGCTGGTGTTTCTAGGTCAAGACATATAAACTCAATTGGGTGGCCAAGGGCAGGATTACAGTCTGCATCCACAAAGAACAAGCACCAAGTAAAATATAGGGTGACAAAAGAAGGATCGACAAACATATCTATATATATAAAGAAGATAACCATATAATAAAGCAGAAGGCAATTGCTAACCTCCTTCACAAGCTACAATTCTGCCTTTGACCTCAATTGGTGGAACTTCATTGATCAACTCCATTGGAGATTTTTTACTTGTATCCTGAAAAATAATATTGAGAACTTGATTTTTAGCATTTCCACTCATAGTAAATAGCCTTGAATGAAACTTGAATGAGAGAAAAACATATCTCATCACCACGTTCTGGGTGCAATGTCAGGTTATCCTATTAAGTTAAGGTCAAGCAATGCTGGTACAAGCAATAATGGGAATCATTAATTAAATCAATTGTCAATATAGACTCTGCACAAGAACACTAATTTGTGCAATGATAACAACTAAATGCCTTATTTAAATGCTAGTGCCAAGGTACTCACCATACACATTAACTAGGGATAAACACATAATAACATGGATCCTCACATGCTCTCCCTTGAGTCAAAACATTCAAAATCAATGTTCAATACTGGAGCAATTACATCTCCTGAAGATGATAAAACCTCCATGTATAGCTCAAAAACAATAAAGATGTGATCAGCCCATGCCCTCGTTTACTGAAGTTTACTCATTGGGCTGACAAGTGACAATAACTCTATAAAAGTTGTTTATATGGGCAAGTTGGTCCTCACATTAGCATAAAACAAATGGAGGAGTCAGTAGGACACATTTCAGAAGAATCATCTAGCTGGGACAGGACTACATACACCCTGGTAATTTATTCCTAATTCCTAATCCCCAGTCTCTATATATATATATTTTCTTTCCTTTTCCTTTCCCTTTTTGTCACAAGGATATGGTGTTTGAAAGAACAAGTTTCATGAACCAGTAGAATAATTCATAACCGCTATCATGATATTGTACCACACAATTCCATCTCAATTGGAGCTCCGAATGTTCTCTTTTTGCATAGGATAAATTTAAAAAATGCCAAGACAAGAAGTACGATCTCATTCAAAATAAAATATGGAACTGGTTTTTTAAAAGTCCTACCATTTCTTATTTCCAAATCCGAATAACTGACATACTTGCTAAATTCCACTATGTCCTAGCATCCTTCAAAGATCCAAATGTTTAATCTACTTAGCATGAAAGTCAATTTTAGATATCAAACCAGTAGCAAATGGGCTATAAGGCAGTAGCACAATAGCAGTTCCTTTTTATCGACTTACGAACACAGGGCATAGGCCCAAAAATAAGAACCCCCCCCCCAAAAAAAAAAGAACCAAAGAGACTACACTACTCCTGAGACACACTACCAGACTAAGAACTCTGGACTAAAGCCCAACCCCAGCCAACAGCTGATAGTCTCCTTTGGAGGTGTCAACACAACAAAACAATCCTTGGCCACATCACAACAGCCCCAATGAGCCAATGAATGGGCTGTATATCTGCCAAGGGATCAATACTAGCAACGCTTCACTCTGGCAGGACATAAGCTTTCTACCTTCTGCAACCAGCTTGAATAAATCTTTGGTCACACTCAAATCATTCCATTCAGCCAAACAAGTTGCAAGCCAGTTTGTTCGTGAATCAATCAAGATGGCAGTCTTTGCCACAAATTCTAACAGCAAATAGTCCATGATCCAAAATAGTGAATAAACAGGAGGCTCCAAGATTCATTGCTCAACCAGGAAATTTGCACTTGTTTGATTCCATTTGCATTAATCCTATTGGGAACAACTATACACACACACACACACACATATGTGTACGTATATAAATATACATATTTCTCTAAGGACTTTAATCTTCCAAATCTGGTTACCAAAGTGAAAAGGAGAATTATTAGGATTATCAGTGAGAAATCCAAATCCTTCTTTTAGGATAGATAGGGAAGTGGAAAGAATGAAGCAGGCTAAGAAAAACACATTTTAAGGACCTTTTGATGATTCAACTGATGAAAGAAATGAAAATCATGAACTGGTATTACCAAAATTGATGACAAATGTTGCAAAGCAAAGACATGGTACACAAAAAGGCCAAATGTAAGAACACATACTCCACAGATCCTACCTAAAATAGATCCAGGACCTATTATTTACTCTACACCTAAGAAAGCACTGCAAAACAAAATAAGCACATGGAATAAATTTCTTTGCATGAGTAACATGTCTCAACCTTGATCCCCCCTGCTATCCTGACATTAGATTAACTCATTATATGTGTCACAAGGAATACTTGTTCAGATCACAGTAACCAGTTTCCCAACAAGGAATTCTTGGATGCCACGCACCAAATACCTATGCCTCCCTTGGACATTGCAGATTATATTACAATTAAGTCAAGATCATTCTTCTAATCTGAACAAGAATATCAAAAGATAGGCATGTAGGACATAAGAATACTAGAAATTGCAGGGCATGAGAATACTTGAAATATATGGACGGTCTAAAGCAGGCCTAGGCCATAATTCTCCCCCAAAATTTTGGAAAATTCTTAAATTTTCCTTCAATTGTCTTTTGATTTTTTTTTTGGGGTGGTCATTAACCGTCCAAAAAGCCCCATTGCCACTGCCAAGAGTTCCACGATTTCATTTTGTCCCCCTATTCTATTCTAGATCCATTTCTGCTAGACAAATAAGATGATATGAGAAGAATAGGCCCCTGGACTAGAACGAGCCCCTTTGGAATGATAAAATCTCCTAGAAATCTAGGCTATCACTGGATTAGCCCAAGGAGAAGCTGGGAATATCTCCAATAGGAACACCTTACCATGTGATTGGTCACTTCTCTGTTAACGAGATGTCAACAATTAAATATGGTTTTCATTTAATGCATTAATGCAGTACTCATCATCGTTTAAAAACCTAAGCTGCTTTCCATTACAATGTGTCCTGTCCAATCGCCCTGTTCTCAACCCTATTGATTAAAGTCAGCATGGCTTTTCACTCTGCAGAAACTATCCAAACAGCATTTTGATTTTTACGATATAAAATAATTTTCCAAATGAACCTCTCCGTTCCTTTCAGCCATCATTTTTCTGATTGCAATAAAGCCCTAATCTTCAGGTGTCCATCAGCATTTCTAAAATATCTAGTAAATTAACAAAACCATCGATCATATGAGCAAAATTAACAACACTAAACTTCAAATCTATTGCCAAACACCATCACGATGCGAATTAGCAAAGAACCACCGGGTGAATTATTAGACATGTTTATAGCAAAAACCCTAGAATGACCAAAAAAACCAAAGATCTACAAAAAGCGAACAAGAAAGGCTTGGGGAGAGAGAGGGGGAGAGGGGGAGAGAGAGAGAAACCTGCATCCATTTGGCAGTGTGGGAGCCAAGAATTTCCGTGCGGACAAGACTTAGGTTTCTGGAGGTGGAAGCGATGTTAGACGAAATCCCGCCAACGGTTAGGGTTTTGAAGAGACTCGATGCCATTGTAATTCCCCGTTTGCTTCCAAATGTCGCCATTGCGGGGAGAGAGAGAGAGATGTGGAAATGAAGCTCTTCGCTGTTCTTGCAATGAACGTCGAAGAAGAGGAGAACGACGAAAACGAAAATAGTTAAAAGGCATCCGCATCCGAGCTTTGTACGGAATTAAACCTATAAAAGAAAAAAAAAATTAAATGACCTGGAGCAAAAAATAATTCGATATATAACTCTATTTGTTACAGGTTAAACCCATGACACGACACGTGTGCCGCATCTTCAATACACCATAGAGAGCCACCGGCACGGGAGGGAGAGAGAGCCACAGGGGGAAGAGAGGGAGAGAAGAGTGTCACGGGTAACGAGGGGAGAGAGAGTTGTAGGCGGGGAGGGAGAGAGAGTCACAAGCGGGAGGGAGGGAGAGAGCGTCGCGAGCGGTGGGGGAAGAAGAATATCACGTCTTAAAGACACAATATAATCTCATGTCATGATTTCAAAATGCAACACGATATGTCACGAATTGAAACCACGATATATAAAAAATAAAAAATGGAATTAATTTACGTTAAGGTAATTTTAATTTTTTTTTTATATATCCGTACATAATCCATGTACATCCCTCAAGTTCATAAAAACATTTACAGTAATTATCTTTCTTTTATCATTTTAAAAGTATTCTATTTATTTATTTATCTAAAATAAATTATTTTAAAGATGAAATCAATAACACTCGTGAAGTTATTTTTATAAATTATTTATTTATTTATTTATTTCTCCAAAAAATAATAATTATTAAATTTATTGTTTTAATTTTATTTGTTGGATTGAATTTAAAAAAGGCAAAAATAAAATTCATTAAGCATTTTAATTAAAACTCTACTATTTTTTTCTTCTTTTATAAGAATAAAAATAGATTTAATTGCAAATCAATAAATTTGTTTAACAATTTATTTAGATAAATTCAAATATATTATTTTAAATCCAATTTTTATATTCTACATATCTTAAATTTTTATAAAATAAAATAAATAATATAGATAAATAACAAATGATTTTGCCCGATTTAACTATTTAAATAAATACTCATTAATCAAAAGTATAAAATAAGAACATTTGATATAATTTTACGTGACCAATTGTTAGAGATTAATAATTTAATAAGAATTTTATTACGTGAATTCCATTTTCAAATGCAGAAGATTTTTTTTTTTTTTTTTTTTAAGGCGGAATTGAGGAGAGTGATTTATGTGGAGAGTGATTTCCTAGATCAATAATATAGTATTATCTGAAAAAAAAAAAAAGTCAAATTATCTCAATTTATTTCACATTACCTTTATTTTATTTTACATATAATAATTTTTTTACTAAAGTGAAAAGTTAATCAATTTTATAAATAAAAATTAATTTTTTTGTAAAAAAGATTTAAATTATTATTATACTAATAACTTTTTTACAATAAAAAATTTAATTAATTTTAGTTAACTTTTCCAACCAAGCCCTATATTACACATACACAATTAAAAAAAAATAACTTAAATAATCTTGAAAAATTCTTGTATGCATAAAATAATGTTTGAATAATTACAGGTGATTGTACAAACTATATGCATATTCATTCATGCAGTTATGGAACTTTAGAGGATCACCTATACTTGGTATACATTCAATTACAAGGAAAGGAATCGTTGAAAAATCATAATCCAAAATGCTAATAACTCTTGAAAACCTGCACATGGCCATTTCTTCCACTGCTTGCTCAGAATGAATATTATGTTTAAATGGAATTTAGGGCCTCACTCTTGAGTAGTTTACGTGCCGATAAACTCGGGCAGCTGCTTGTTCTGACTACAGTCCTCCAGCATTCAGGGCCTTTAAGCCAGAGGATCAGCAGAAAGCACAAAATGGATGCTCTCACCATAGCAGAAAAAGTAGGCAAAGAAAACCACATTCATGGTGCCAATGGGAATGCAATTTCCCGAGCACGAGCACTGAGACTCCGATCACCTTCTCTCCCAAGGTTTCGAGTTCAGGGACTTGAAACCTGAGGATATACATATTCTCTCATCACCATGCCACAAGTATTTTGCCCTCCAAAGGGAACTGATTGCTGCTGTACTATCCAAATATATGGAATTGGTATGTATATGACTTATTTGCAACAAGCTCCTGCAAATCTCTCCCAACCATGCTAGTTGAAGCAAAATTATCCAGCCAAATCATGGTTATAACTTAGTTCATTCTGACTTCTTAAACGTGCTTTAGAATTATTTTGTACCTTCCATCCTACTCTCAGATTTTCCTGGAATCGAATCCCCATGCTACTCATAGAATGCAAGATACGATCAGCCTCATGTTTGTTTCCTACTGACTTGTAGAAATGGACAGCTGCACTCAATATAAACCTATCAGGCTCCACGGATTGACTTATGGCTTCAAAAAAGGTGATGCCTTCTTTCACATGCCCGTAGTCCATATAACCTCTTAGCATAGTTCTATAACACGCTAGATCAGGGTACAAACCAGCTGATAATAGTTCCTTGTACATCCTTTCAGCTTCAGTAATTAAACCCTCTCTTGCATAAGTGGACATTAGATGATTAAAATGAGCACAAGTAGGGGAAATTCCATTTTTCTGCATGGAGATTATAGTCTGTTCGGCTTCTAATAATTTTAGACTCTGAGAGTAAGCTTGAATAATGGCAAGAAAGGTGAAGGCATCGGGTGAGCATCCATCACTTTGCATTACTTGCAAGAGCTCCTCTGCTTCATTATAAAGACCTTCAGTAGCATATGCATTCATCATTATATTATAGCTCACCTGCAGTCACCCAGAAAAGACAATTGGTTCAACTCACAAACTACTATGTTGTAACAAAGAGTCGAATGCCACCAAGACTGTTATCATGTACATAGCATCGCAGGTAAAATTCAATTCAAACCTGTCCTGCGCATTCAAACTTCAGAACAAGTGCAAAATACTAATTCCAACTATAAACCTAATGTTCTCCACACCAGGTTAAACCCCAAAAAGGAACCCATATATCTTATCAGCTCCATCACAAACTCCTCCCAGCTTCAACTTAGATATGCTTCAACCATAAGTTTGTTCATCTCCTATAACATTATATCCTAGCAAATCACCTTCCTTAGGTTAATATGTCAATCAGCTTTTAACTCAAAAGACACTTTTATTTTTACCCCTCCAGTGCAGTTTAGACTTTGGCCATTGTTAGCTCCTTCAAATTTTGAATGAGCAGGTGAGAGAACATGTGCATACCTTTCCAGGGCTTATTCCTTCTTCCTGCATCTTGCAAAATAGGCGATATGCTTCATGACTCTTACCTACACCATTATTCAAAGATCATAATGAGTTTAATATGGTTTTACAGACAGCATGATATTGCTCAACTCCAGCAGAATTGTCAACTAAATAACAAACATAAATCACCAACAATCTGATGAAGTAATTGTGGCTACTATATTTTGGTGATTAGCACCTCAAAAAAATGGCAAACCTATTTTCTTTGTCTACTCAAGGACATTTCTCTGATAACTTTTTGGCACTCATATCAGAATGCCTAAGGATGCGAACATATCATGGAGATGTTTTTTAGTAGTCAGTCTAAAACCAGAAAAGATTTAGTTTGAAGTTTGTGATTATTGAAGGAAAAAATTAAAGAATAGAAAAAGGGTTTGCTCTAGTTTCCAAAGATAAACTACCAGCTTTTCCATAACAGCTTATAAGATTGGAGTAGGTCTTCTCATCCAAGGCAGCACCCAAGTTGCGAGCAGCATTAAACACCTCAACTGCCTTATCCAGATCCCTCCAACGACCATATACACTGCACCGAGATTGCAATGTACAATGAAAATACAGCTTGTTTCTGGTTTAAAGAACTAGTTGGTGTAATGCTTTAACTTTTCCTGAAATGACCGTATGTATCAAGCATTCACCTGATCATGGTACAGTATGTCTGAATTGATGGGGCAATGCCTGAAGAAACCATGTGTTCATAAATGCTGGAAGCATCATGTAATTTACCTGCAATAACAAGTTGCAGAAGTTTTCAAAAATGTTCTGCTTGTAAATTTGGTGCACGTGAAGAACTCATTCAAACCTGCTTTTAGCATTGCGTTGATAAAGGTGTTGTATGCTATAGTGTCAATCTCCAAACCATCATGCAAAGCCTTTTGGATAATGCTCTCCGCATCTTGGTGCTTGCCTGATAGTGGGAAATGATCAATAAACTATATGCATCATGTACAAACCACGGAACCAATAGAGCATGGCTAACTATCTAAGAACATGTCCAGGTCAGCATGTATAAAAGTAGTCAGGTCATGGCTAAATACCCTTTTGGCCCATAAACCTTGGGCCAAAATCACGTTGGCCCCTTGAATTCTTAAAAGTGTATTTCTCACCCATCAAACTCTTAGCCCCCTAGTACCAAGTGACAGGACAGAGATATGCCACCTTAACATTAAAGGCCTTTTTCTCTAAAAGTTTGAGGGCCAAAAATAAAATTTTGAGAGCTGAGAACTACAAGTGTTATCAGCCCCAAAGTTTTGGAGGCCAAAAAGGGTAATAAAGCCTTACATCATCAATGACAAGTCCAAATAAAACTGTTTATATAAAATGGAAAAGAAGAAAAAAATGATCAATGAACCTATAACTAGTGACAGACTCAACAGAATGGTGCCCCTAAGGTTAAGAGCCAAAATGAACCTTCAGGAAACGGGAATAAGGAGGTGGATATAAAAGTGAATGAAGTATAAAAGGATGAGGCTCTAATTGGAAATGTGGAGGAATAATGGAAAATCATACTATGAATTACCAAAAAGTTGCTACATCCTGTTCCATATGCTTTCATTTGAGTTGACATCTAATGGTTGTCTTGTGGCTGAGATATGGTATTGTATCATTGTTAAATCTAGAGGATTTGCGGGATGGAAATAAATCTTGAATTGGCATGCTTTGAAACAAAATCAAAGAAGGCCCAACCTATTTATTGGCCTAATAAAAATTTTATCAAATCATACCAGAGTTACTCAGAGCATTTACTATGATGCTGATGCCAACAGCACCAAGATCATGTCCTTTCTTCGTAAGCTCTTTAAAAAGCACGTATGCTTCCTCTGGTTTGGCACATTTGGAGTATGCGTCAATCATAGAGTTATATATCTCTTTCCCAATAGCAGGAGAATCTGCCACTGCTGCAAAAACCTTTTGGGCATTTTCCAGCTTCTGCATTCTTCCATATGCATTAATCAATGAAGCAGTTGCTCTATTTTCTGGTGTGCAGCCTAGCTTGATCACTTCAAAATAAAGATTCTCTGCAGTAGAAACATCTCCTGTAGATAGAACCAAAGTCAAACCCCCAGAAATTGTGACTGCCAAACTATTGCTTCAGCTTGCACAGAAATTATTCATGGAGGTTTCCAGATTAGAGAACACAATGCTTTAGATGAGAATGCAATTAGTTTCTTTTTCAAGCAGAGGAAAAAAAAAAAAAAAGCAAGTCCCTTGCCTTCTTTAATAAATTTAATAATAAGTTGACTAGCCACTGACAAGCCTCCAGCAGTTTCCACAAGAAATTTCAGAACTTCTTTGTTGATACTGATATTGTCAGCAGACAAGTACAATCTAAGCATCAAAGCAAGTGCCGCTGAGTCAGGTTCATTCAAGGCCTCAAAAGGGTATTTAGCTGTCTCAAGTCTATGTGAATGGAGTTCTGTAACTAAAGATAATGTCTGGACAAATCCACTACTTTTGAACAATTCATCATTGATACAAATATCTTGAATCAACTGCTCTGCCTCCTCTAACATTCCCTCCTTGCTGTACACATCCAAAATTGTCTTGACAAGCTCCTCATCAAGTTCAACTTGATCTTTCCTTATGCAAAGAATAAAATCTTTAGCCTTTTCAGTCAATCCCAGTTTTAAATATAAATGTAGCATGTCATAACAAGAATAAGAGTCAGGATGTCCAGTCTTCGATAAGGCATGGAATGTACTTTCTGCAGATGCTAGGTCTTCCTTCATAACATAGCATTTCAACAAGACACCATAAGAGAATCTTGAAAACCATATGCCAGCTGACGTCAACTGTTCCATAACATCCAAAGCTTTCTCAAAATTTCCTGATCTTAAATGGACTTGTGCCACTGAAACATATGTTTTTTCGCTGGTAAGAAGACCCAACTGCTTGATTTCCTCAAAAGTTCTCAAGGCATCCTCGACAAGGCCAAGTTTTCCATATATTTTAATGAGCAAACCATATATAACTTCATCAGCGGTGATGTTGTATCTTGCCATCTCTGAAAATAGGGACAATGCTCTAGAATAATCTCCATTCTTGTAATGAAGTGTCAGAAGTGTGGCACATGTATAGTTACTTGGAATTAATTTTTGCGACCTCATATCTTCATATAGTTTCAGGGCTTCATCCCTGTCACCCCTTTTGGAGCATAAACTGATAAGAAGGCTATAAGTTATCTCCTCAGGCACAATGTGAAAACCCCTCATTTTATTGAATGCAGCGAAAGCATCTTCTGCAAGATTTTCTTTCACAAGTGAATTTATGACCACAGAATAAGTAAAACTATTTGGTGCCACACCTGTATCCACCATCTGCCTCCATATTTCAACCACCTTTCCATGGAGTGATTTTTTCTGCAGGGATGAAAGCATAAAATTGTAAACTGCCACTGATAGTATAACCTTCCTTTCTTGAATGGCGGAGTAGAAAGACAACATGGCTTTATGGCGACCCCATCTAGCATATACACAGAGCATGGTACCGCATGCAACTTCATCTGGTTCACAACCTGCTTCAAGCATTTCCAAAAAGGTCTGCTCGGCAAGCTTTATCTTTCCCGCTTGCCCATATACTCGCAAAAGTATTGTGTAGACGATGACACTGGGGCGAAAGCTCAACTGTACAGAAGCTGCACGTCATTACCAGCTTTAAATAAGGGCAAACTTTTGCAAAGAATACCCAAAAAAAAAGGCATTTGCTATCGGGGAATATATCATACTATTTGCATGGTGAGATAAGAATAACCATCATTAATTGCCACTTCAGCCATACAAGGTCCCAAAGAGAGCACAAAGTCCTAATCTTGAGTGGTCCCCTTTTCTCTTCATTTTTTATTGATGGCTCAATATCACATTCAGGGATTTCGGCCACTCTAAGAATTCTAAACTCTTAACACAGAAAACAATTATTTTGGTTTTTTGGACCATTTTGATTGAAACTACGCTAGAATCTTCATGAGTCAAGTTCCTTCTATTTTTTTATATGGTATAAGACTTTTTTTATTACTCTATGCTATTTATCATCCTTATCTGTGAGCCCTTGAGTTCAGACTTTGGAGCAGTTTAGAGAACACTAAAAGGGAGTAAGATTTTACTTGTTTAGTTTCTTTCTATGTTAGTTCTTCTTCTAATAGTATTATATAAATAATGAAAAAGTCGGCCACCAAAATGATCAAATTTAGTGGTGCAGTTCATTAACGCAGTGATGTTAAAATGTTAGAATAATGCTGTTAGGATTAAAAAAAAAGAAAAAATAAAATCAATGACCACTTTGATAGTCCATTCTAAGGTGCTTTTATTGGTGTTATAAAGCTAAAGAAAATTTATGATGTTCTTGAACCAATGAAATCGGGCTAGATTGGATTATGTCAATTTAATGATTCACAGTTTGGTGCTAATTACATTACTCAAAAAAGGTTACACCACCCGTTTCTCAATAATCAACGGAATTGTAGTCTCCTACATTTTCTCTACCTAATGTTTCCTACAATAAATAAATAAATGAAATTCAAAAACTCAGGCAACACTTAAACCCTTCATTCAAATTAAAGGGGAGAGAGAGCGAGCAGCCCAACAAACCTGCAATTTCATCCAATCAAAAAAATCCCTAGCTTGTCTCCACCCCTTTTGCTCCTTCAACACAACACACATTTCCCTAAATGTGAGCTTCCCAACGAACGACCCCATTATTTTCCTCATATCATAAGCTCCCTCACTCCTCTGCGACAAGCTCCTCACCACCTTAATTGCCGCCGCCACATGCTTCCCATACAAATGCCCATTCCTATCATCCTCCAAGTACCTGACCATCTGCTCCGGCGTCCTCTTTATCCACTTCGGAGTCTGCGCCTGAGACCCCTGGTTTCTTCGCAATTGGCTCAAGTACTTGGCCTTCGCCTTGATTATTCTGCGAGCGTTGTCGTCCGAGAGAGGGGTTTTAGGTCTTTCAGATTTGGGTTTTGGGCGGCAGGGGTTGTTGCCGTCGCTTAGTGTCCATGGGTCTGGGCTTACTGAGGCTTGGATTTTGTAGGGTTTAGGGTTTTTGGAGGGTTTTGAGTTAGGAGACAGAAATTGAATTGGGGTTGTGGAGGAGAGGAAAGAAGATTTGAGGACGATGGAGTGCATTTTGATGAAAAGCTCTCTGTTTTCAAAACAAAGTAGAACGGGTTTCTTATCGTTTCTAACGGGTCCGTCTGTTCTCTCTCTCGAACCAGATTTTTTCAATTCACTTTCAGTCTTTTTCTCCCCCCCCCCCCCCTTTTTTGAGGAAAACATTGAGTAGAATAAAATTTTAATAATTTAATAAATTTATAAAATTTTTTATAATTTTGTTTTTAGGAAATATTATTTTATTTCTTGCAATTAAGATTAGTTGTGCACCTAATTCCCAACATTAAAAAAATAAATTTAATTATTTTTTATACTAAGAACTTCTTTGTCTTTTATACTTAAAGAGAATATTTGAAAATTATATTTTTATAAATTTTGAGCTTGTAAAATTGAAATTTAAAATAAGTTCAAACTTATCTTACTCCATATCAAGAGAATTTTGACTAATTTACTTAATAATATGTTTTTATATATTATGCTACAATATATAAAGTAAAATTTTATAATTCGATTTTCTTAAATAATTTTTATATATTAAATAAAATTTTAAATCATATAAGTACATGGCATATTATAAATACTAAACAATAAAAACTCATGTTTTGGGGGCTATGTCGCAATAAAGATATCGATAAAAAAAATTGATAATTTAGAAAATTATGATATTGAAAAAATTTTATTATTTTTAAGAATTTCAAGAATATAAATATTTTATAATCTTTATACAAAAAATGGAAAAAACATAATGACATGTTTTGAAAACAAAATAATTTAATTTTAATTTGGGTTATATTTGGAATACACGTTTATGATTATAAATGATTTTATTATAAAATTAAATTAAGAAGAAAGCATGATATATTTTAAAATAAAATAATTTCTTTTAAAACTAAAAATAAGAGAACATTCCATATAAAATTTATTTTTAAAAAACTCAACATTTTGATGTAATTATTCTTTGTGATTTTTAAAAAATAATAGATTTGAAACCTTGACCCTAAAAATAGTGTGAATTAATAAATTTAAGTAGTTTTTCTAACTAAAAAAATGATATTATTTATCTCGCACGTTATCTTTATATGCAATTTAAATAGATTTATTGTAGAGTAAATTACTTGTCCAGTCTTTAAAGTTTACTCCATTTTCATAAATTAGTCCCTATAATTACGATACTAACTTGTGGTATTCAAAATTCCAAAAGTATAACGAGTTGGTTTTTCCGTTAATAACGGTAACAAATTGGGCATTAACTGATGATGTGACAATAAATCTGGTTATACGACACTAATTTGTCATTGACTGGTAAACACATTTCAACACCTTATTAATCACGTCAGCATTTTGCTTATATGACAATGTCACTTTCTTATCTTGCTGACATGGCTATTCCACATCAGAAAAAAAATTCTTTCCCTATTAGAAAAAGAAAACTCATCTCTCTCTTCCCATTTCTCTCTCCTCTCCTCTCACCGAAAAGAAAGGGCCACATCTCTCTCTCTCTTTGTTTTCTCCGTCATTTCCTAATTCCTCAAAATCAAACATATCTCAATCTCAAAATTCAAGTGTCAATAAGAGAACAAAGACTTAAAAAATAGAGGAAAGTAGAGGTAAGCTTTTTAAGTCCAATCAAACAATTGAAGCACCGACATCGAATTCGACTCAACAAGTTCAAAATTTTATTTCTACGAGTCCTTTTTCAGCAAAATCAGACATACTTAAATATCAGAATGATCAAAACAAAATAGAAACCTCAAAAGTAGAGAATAAATATGTAATTTCGATACCAAAATCTCAGGAAAAGTCGAACCAGACATCAAATCCGATGAACTCGCAAAAATCAAAAGGGGTTTCGGAGAAATCTATGAAATCTAATTTTACTGAGTCATTATCGAAGAATTAGAACAGTGGGAGTGGTTTTGCTTCTAGAGGAATCGAAAAGCAGGGGAGAGAGAATTTAATAAATTCATTGATGAGTCGTGATTTTTATGATGAAGAGTGGGTTATAGATGAGTCTGATCTATTTTATAAACCTGGATCTTGTGCTTTGATTGATGAGCAAATCAATTGTTTCCTCAATGGTAGGACACCACTCATGAGAAACTCAAATGGAAATCTAAGGCTGGCAATATTCCCAGGTTTGCCCTCTTTTGGTGCTCATTAATTTCTTTTTTTTTTCTTTCCCTTAGATTTGTTTTTGGGTGTTCAATCTTGTGGATCTATTCTTCTTTATTTTGTATCCTATATAAATTCAATTGGTGTCTTAATTTTCACTCAAAAAATAAAAGGTATTTTTAAGAGATCTCAGACTCCATTTTTTTATCTCAATTTTTGTGATATATTCAATTCTTTACTTCTGGATTCTGTTTCATTAATATATGTTTTTGATAAATTGTTGTAATTAAGTTGAAAAGAAGTAAAAAAACTACGGTCATATGCTTGGTAATTTTTCGGGGGCTGATTCTACTCTATATATATTAATTTTGATGAATTTAGTTGAATATAAGTAAATTTTGTAGAGTTATATACTTCATATGAATATATTATGAGTTGATTTTTAACTCTGTCTTCTCCATCATTTCCTAGTTTAGGGTTCCGAAAGTTAAATAGTTTGCAGTATCGGAATCAAGGTTGGCCTCAAAGTCGAAGCTGAGATCTCCTTTCACGTCCTCCATTTTTTCCTTTTTTGTTGAGGATCAGTATTTGAAGATTTTAGAAGGGGTTCAGACTTAGGGTTTTTGGAGCACCAAGAGAGAGAGAGGGGGGAGAAGAGTGTTTAGCGAGAGAGGAGAGAAGAGAGAGAAAGGGGAAGGAAAGGAGAGAGAGAGAGAGGTGGCCTTTTTTTTTTTTCCGATAAGAGGAGAGGAGAGAGTAAGGGGGGAGAAAGAGAGAAAGATAGAGATGAGTGTTTTTTTTTCAACCGGAGAAGAATTTTTCTGCTGATGTGGAATAGTTACGTTAGCAAGATAAGAAATTGACACTGTCATGTTAGCAAAATGCTAACGTGGCTAATGGGGTGTTGAAATGTGTTGGCCATTGAGTGACAAATTAGCATCCGTATAGCCAGGTTTATTGTCACATCATGTCACGTTATCTGTTAATAGCCAGTCTATCGACGTTATTGATAAAAGAACCAATTCGTTACATTTTTAAAAATTTGAGTACTACAAAATAATATTCCTAACTATAGGAACTAATTTGTGAAAATGGAACAAATTTTAAGAACTAAGTAAGAAATTTACTCATTTATTGTATCACATACAATAACACTTGTCAAAATTAATGAGATTATAAGAAACGTACAAAACATGTATAAATATTAAAAATATAAGAATTTTTATATAAAATTAATTATTTTATAAAACTAATAAAATAATTATATTTTATAATAAGAATTTAAAATAATTAAATATATAATTATTAAGCATAAACAAATAATATAAAAAAATAAAAATTTTAATATAAATATTAATTAATTTAATATACTAAACCGTTTTGAAAATAATAAATATTAAAATCGAGAAGTTTCATAAAGATCACGTAAATATTGGATATCTTTTCCTTATTTTTTTTGATAGAAAGAAATTAAAAATTGATGGCACAAATCATATGTTACACGGAAATGGAAAGGAAGAAACGAAAATAGTTACGAAATTATAGAACAAAACAACACTTTATAAACGGAAACGTAGGCAAATAAATAAAAATATAAAATATAAAATTTTTTATATAAATATTAATTATTTTATAAAAATAATAAAATATTTATATTTTATAACAAAAATCTAAAATGATAAAATATATAATTAAGATAATTAATATAAAAATAAAAATTATAATTAATTAAATATGAAAAATATGTAATTATAAAAGATATAATAATTTTTATATAAATATAAATTAATTTATTTTAAAATACAAAAACGAAAAGTTTTGCCCAAACCTTTAATACATTTTTAATTTTTGAGGATTTTTGTAAATTGACCAATGCGAAGAGAAAGATGGGTTGAGGGGAAGAAAAAGCCCATTGCTGGCCGCCAACGCAGGCACACGGTACACTCTGGTGGACTGACCTGGTTTCAAGTTCCATTCCCATGGCCGGAAGTGGAGGCGGTGGAAGTAGTTCAGGTGCAATGAGTTCTACCAATCCCATCCCTGCTCCTCTTTCCCCCGCCCCCAAAATCCTCCTATCCAAACCTGGTTTAGTCACCTCCGGTCCTGTCCCCGGTAAACTTGTTCGCGGTGGCGCCTCCGGCGGCGACGACGACTCTCTCTCTCTTCGTTCTCGCCTTCCTCCTCCTGGATCTCTCAACCTCCTCTCTGATTCTTGGGACTTTCACTTCGATCGCGTCCTTCCCGTACTCTCTCGCTCTCTCTCTCTCTCTCTCTCTACTTTCCTCTTCCGCTCTTTTGGACTAATCTGTCCCTCTTACTCCCTCTGTCTGCGTAGTTTTTGACTGACAATACGGAGTTTACGGTTATTGGAGTGATCGGACCTCCTGGAGTGGGAAAATCGACCATCTTAAACGAGCTTTATGGCTTCGATGCAACTTCATCTGGTAATTATTTCATTCTGTTTATTTACTCCATCGTCAAACCTTTTTTTTAATGATTGGGTTTATTTACTTTGTATGAGCAGGAACATTGCCACCGTTTGCAGTACAGTCGGAAGAGATTAGAGCAATGGCGAGGCACTGTACTAATGGCATTGAACCTCGGATTTCGGCTGAACGGCTTATACTTCTTGATACTCAGGTTTTGTGCTAATAACCTTGTTATCTTTTCTGGAATTAATAAAGCTGTTGTTACGGTAATGAATTTAACAATCCTTCTTTCGCTTAAATCAGCATTGCACCGATTATTTTGGAAATGACAGTGTCTCTGTTGTGGTTGTACACTTTGTAACTTACAATGATATACAAATTTATAATTTTTTTCACGTTATTGTGCCCGTGTGGTGGTGTGCCTGTGTCCCGTGTCCACATCCCTGTTTCATAGATTTAGATTCTTTCCCTGATTTGATGGGTTGGGAATTTTGGTCATTGTCTGGCGTTGTATTTTTTACACCTTTTGGACTTGCGGACTAAAAAAGATGTGAGATGAGCCAGCTCCATTGACTATAGAAATGCTGAAATTAAATGATTGATACTTGGGCATTAAAACTAAGTGATTGTTATGTAAGCAGGGTGGACTTTAGGGTAGTGAATGAGAGGTTGAATGCTATTGGGCAGCACACTGCATAAATTTCAACGTGGCATGGCTGGCCTTGGAGAAGCCCCTTCCTTTTAGTCTCTGAGGCCTGTCAATGTCCTTACAGCATAGCAAAGTAGATAAGATAACTCTCTAATTGCCACACTGAGGCTCTGAACCATTGTTCTCAAGATCAGTTCTAAGATAATGAGGTAGTTCAAGCCTGTCGGACTGGAAATGATTGGCAATCCCAAAACGTGGATTGTATCTCATATCCCCGTGAAACAGGATTCTTTCAAACTTCATTGAATGGATTCTTAATGTTTTTAAATATTTGCCTACTGTCAATTGCACTATTCAATCTAAATATAGCCTTAATGTTTTCAAATGAATAAGTCATCTATTTATTCAGAGTCAGTGCTCTCAGATGGTTGGATAACTAGCAACAGCTAACATGAAGAAGACGGACTTAGCTATTGGTTAACATGAAGAGTGAAATTAATCTTAGTTAAATATAGTGCTTGGCACAGTACAGGAACAAGGACTAGGCTTTCATTGGCCACACTGGAGGCTTGAGTTAGTCTTTACTGGGAATGGGAATATGGCATTAGAACAGTGTATTTGGTGCGGCGAAACAACATATTGGAAAATAGCTGCCTACCTGATGACCGAAAGCTAATGGATGGGGACATGTGATGACTGTACTGTGGCTTTAATGCACAACACTAGATACGCTCATGTAATGTGGATTATCTTCATCTCTTTGACATGTTTCAAATGGTAGTTTCGTTTGTTAGGGCAGGGGGTGTTCATTTTCTATGTTCATGGAGTGTGTTTTGGGAGGGTCATACCCAGAAAATGTTAAAAAGAAAAAGAAAAAAAAGTCCAGTGCTAAATACAAGCAAACAATTAGATGATGTGAGTTGAGATTTCATCTTGCTTGTCTTTTACACATGCACCTGGACAAGATGACTGTTTATATGCAACCTTTCTAACATATAGTTTCTCAATTGTAAGCCCCTGTATCATTTAAAGTTGGTACAAGAGCTATTTTATCGAAAAGGCAAACTCAGAGTCTAGCTCAAACAAATTAAAAAAATTTGCACACCCATGCCAGGAGTCTTAGAGATCCTTAGATGGAGTCAAGTGACTGCAACGATCCAGTAGTGAGTCTAATGTCTGTCGGACTCCTTCACTTGGCAAAAGAGTTGCATGCTGTTTAATAAGCCATTCCGTGTTGCAAAATCATGATAACGTTAAGTAGGGGAGAGCATGGGCAGGGTAGGGTAAAGGCCAAAACCTGCACCCTACCTTATCTTTCATCGGTTCCAACGTTTATACCCTTACTCTACCTGATGAGAAACTCTACCCTACCCTTACCTTACCCTACTTTTACTGGGTAGCGTACAAGGTAAACCTGTAGAAACGGTCATTTTCTAAAATTTCATAAACTTTTTCTTTCCCCTTGAAGCAATACTTTAATAAAATTGAAATTTGAACTCCAACTCTTTAAATAAAATTTGTCACTTTTTTATATTCTTGAAACTCAACTGATGCTAATTCCATTTTTTTTTAAATGTACTGACCGTAATTTAAATTCAATAAAAATTATGATTTTTAAGTCATCACCACTAAAATTTAAAAGAAAAATGTTATTGATCTTAATTTTCCTATTAGAATTTATTTTTTAGAGCAATTTACATGGGGTAGATTTTTACCCTACCCAATCAGAACCTATGGTTGGTTCTACAGGGTACGGTTCTACAGGGTATACCCTGTACCCAATAGGTTAGATCCTATACTCTATCCAATCGTTTATCGGTTCTAAGTTTTGTACCCTTACCCTACCCTATGAGAAGGTATACCCTACTTTTACCCTACCCTATTGCACAGGGTTAGGGTCAGGTATATGTTCACCCTGTCTGTTTGCTCACCCCTTGTTTAAGTGTGTCTAAGAACAACAAATATTAAATGCTGAATTTTAAGGGGACCAAAAATTTACACATCAAATTCCAATCTAGAAGGACTTTGATGAATCTACTAAGAAAAAAAGCTCAATGAGTTTGTTATACTGATTCTTTATTTTTACAAAAATATAATCATATTCATTCAAAAGACCTTAATATACGTTAGAATTTAATATTTTATTTCTCAACTGCCCATTTTATAGTATAGTGAAGTTCTCTCATTTGCTTCTAAAAATGAAACTCTAATCTCACTTTTATTATAAAACATTAGGTGTTAAGCATAATAGATCAAGTTTAATGTACTACTCTTTTTCTCACGAAAGTGGATATATGATGATAAATATTGATAATGAAGAACTTTGAGTCTGGTATTTTTAGTTCAAAATGATCACAATAGAACTTATAATGTGATCTGAACTTATTTTTACATATTTTATTCATTCACCTGTTTTGATAAATAGAGTAGAGAATAAAATGGTACCTTAATGGTGTTAGGTTTAAAATAATTTTACTGGTTGTACATTTTGTCAATTCAATAGTTTTATTAAGTCGTCGTCAAAATTCAGCACTTAATTTCCAGTATTAGATTTTTAGCTTTTACCAAAGAACACCTTGATGTATGAAACGAACTAAAGTACACTACTCTTAATTGAAATAAAATACTGAGAAAATATATCTCATTTTGGTTTTGACAAAGGGTTTTACGCTGGCTGTCAATCTACCACACCTCTTCTCCTTTACCCAGGCTTGAGATTGGCCGTGGCAGAGTTAAAATACTGAGAAAATATAATTTAAGGGAAAATAACACGTCATTTTCCATGCTACCTTAGCATGATCCCACAATCTCCTTGTTCCTGAAAACTTGACTCCACAGGAGTTAATCAGTCTAGGTTGTTCTTCTGGCTTCTTTCTCTGTTTTTATTGCATCCTGCTTTTCCTTCTGTTAGTAATAAATAAGTTTATGATGTCGAGCGTTGAGGCCGTTTCTAGTGTTCCATGGCAACCTTCTTCCAGTTCCGATACTTGTAGCTCTTCCATCTTTGCAATTCCCACTTCTGCTTCTAACTCTGCAACCTTGATACCTTTTCAGTGCTTCTACTATTATCCTTGATGAAAATAGTTGTATACCAATAAAAGTTCCTATAAAGAAAATTAAGAGAAACAACATTTTTTCTTGTGACTTGTAGCCAGTATTTAGTCCTTCTGTTCTGGCTGAGATGATGAGACCAGATGGTTCGTCCACAGTTTCAGTTTTAAGCGGTGAGTCTCTGTCAGCTGAATTGGCTAATGAATTGATGGGAATTCAGGTAAATGGAATATATGACTTCCTATTCTATGATTTTTGCATCATATGCTTTTCCCGGATCCAGTGATAAATGTTAATGATTGAGCCTGAAATATCTGATGACTATATGTGTGTGTGCTGCAAGGAGTTCTAGCTTGGTGTTCTCTTGGCTTCAATATGTCATATAATTTTGGTGGTCTCGGAGGGGGTTAATGACATCAATATGTGGCGCCTGATGTTGACGGTAATTCTTTTGTGGTGTTACAGATTGCTGATAGCACTCACTTTTTTTTGAAGGAGCATATGCTTATTGATGCTAAATTTCGGCATTATGCTATGCTTTTGTTTCTTGCTTGAAATACCTTGAGTCAAATAATTTTGTACATTATTCCATTGTTATATTTCTTGCGTGAACTCTTGAAAACCGTTATATACACTTGTTCTAACTATTTCTAAATGGTTCCTCTGATCAGAGTGGCATTAGGATTGTCTGTAATTCTCTTCCCTTAATTAAAAACATTTTGAAAATGAAAAGCATTAAGGAAGTTCAAACCTTGAAGCAGCTAATAGGAGCATAAGGTACTGAGTGTTTTACAGCTTATATGGTTTCAGTTTCCGTCACATTATATACACATTCACATCTATTAGTTCCATCCAAGCTGAACACACAATGCAAACCAGGATATTACCCCCAGAAAGGTGCTGAATTACTTATTTAGTTTCATCTACTTTATTCCACTATATTTCATACTCTAGGTAAACTTAGGGAAGATGGGTGCTCTATCTTTATTGTCAGTCAAATTAACTGTTCATAAATGAAACTCAAAAAATTAGGTATTGATTAAATAAAGGGTGAACCATAATATATATATATATATATATATATATATATATTTGAGTGTCATAGACAACAGTTCGGGTGAAACCACAATAAGAAAAAAGTAAGTCAGTAGATGTCAAATCAAAGCTCTACCTTGGCCCGTGAAAAATTTAATTAATTTCACTTTCTGAGCCTATGAAGAGGAAGGCTGCTTTAAATAGGACAGAGTATAAGGCATTTGGTTAGATCAGCATATATGAATTGCAGAAATTGAGCCTTGATTTGAATTGGAAGCTGCCTGTGCAATTTCATGTAACTAGTTATCATTTTAAAGTGGACCCTGAACTCAAAAGAGTACCTTAGTAGATGATGCATGTTTGGAAGTCAGAAGATGCTTATGCTTCAGTCCAGAATAAACTGCGTGAACATTTTAGGATTTTTTTTTTTTTAATTTGTTTTGATGTTATTCAATGGCATTTATCCTTTATATCACCTGTATTTATGCACAGATAATGAGCTTATTGACAACTTTCCTTCTTTTTTTGCTTATGGCATATGGTTTGCATTTTGAAGAAGGTTGTCTTCCTCTCTTTATCTTCTCTTTATCTTCTCTTTATCTTCTTGCAGGTCGATTTGTTGAAACACGGTATCCCTGATCCGTCTACAGTAACTCATTCCCGTTTACAGGGTTCTAACTCAGGGCCTGAAAAGGAGAATAAAGACAAAGATCATGGAGGTGGAGAAGAGTACATGGCAACTCCAGTTTTTGTACATACAAAGTAAGTTATCTTCTTTCTGCACAACTGGTGGGGAAAAAGAGGGAAAAAATGAATTGGAGTCAAAGAAGCATCTGAAATATTAATGACTGGAGCAAATTGATTGCATGTTTGAAAAAATGGCAACTTATAATGTATACCTATAACTAACCACTTAATTTCAAACAGTAGTAATGAGGCCGGCTGGTCCACGGGCTTAGGCTATGAGAGATGCAGTTAAAGATTCTTGAGAGCTCATAGTCATGTTAGCCAATAAATCAACAGGAAGAATTTTTGAGATGGGTGGTAGTTTAACCATGCTAGTGTTATATTAATGATTAATTGGATGAGATAGTAATTTTCACATTTGTGATCAGCAAGGCAAGCTATTCTCTATATCCTACATTTAGGAAAAGCCTAATGGAGTTATTTATAGGAAGATCGGAATGTACTATTTTAGGAAGAAGAAAAATGTGCAAGTTCCAATAGTAGGATGGCATTTCAGGTTGTTTATAATAAGTGTACACAACAATTGATACACCACCTAAATTTGTACGAATATTACTGGTATATCTTTTCTCTGCATTATATTGTTGAAGGCTGTTACATCCCATGGACATCGGTACATGGATTGTATAACGTGTTGGGCTAGATTTATAAAATGACCTAGCAAGTAGAATTAGGTATTCTGTAAATGTTTTGTTAAATTGGCATTAAAACAGGTTCCATGAATAGTTAAAATGGGCCACTTGTTTCTTATCAGCAGAATTAAAACAATTCATCAGATCTTTGCAGCTTAGGTGGCCTCTGTCAGTATCTTTTGTGGTAGTCTTTAGGAGAATCAATTGCTTTCCAATGCATTCCATGATGTCCATGCAGGAGTAATGTTGGTATTGTCTTCACTTGTCTCATGTGGCATCAAACACCATTTATTTTAACTAACCTGGATTTACTCTGTAGACTGGAAGGTCAAGATATTTCTCCACAAAGATCTTCACAACTGAAGAAGGCACTTTCACAATACTTTAGTTCCACATCATTCATGAGAGGTAGTAGAACTAGAAATGCCGGGAAAGGGCAAGTGCGTTCCTCAGTGTCTCCTCCAACCCTGGCTAATGACACAGATTTAGATACTTTTGATGTGGTGCTGATACCACAAAAGTGTAGAGATGACTCCCCAAAAGCTCTTTATGAAAGTCACTTGTCCGCATTTTGGAAACTGCGTGACCTGGTATATAATCCTCTCTCTCATGCATGCCCCGTGATATTAACCATTGATGGTCCCTCTTAGTTTGTTCTTGCAATCTATATGGGTAGAAATTTTATTTTGAATGATTTTTTTTTTTTTTTTTTTTTAAGGTTTTATCTATGAATTGCCCATCCTTTGCAAGGACAATGTCTGAACGAGATTGGCTGAAAAATTCAGCCAAAATATGGGAATTAGTGAAGAACTCATCTATTATTGCGGAGTATTGTAAAGCACTTCAAAGTTCAGGCATGTTTAGGCGGTGATGTAGCTTCCATGATGCTTCCTGCGGCAAAAGAAGCAAAATATGGGGTGATGTATACTCATTTGAGTAGCCTGCCTTGGTCTTTCTACACCTCCCTTCTGGTTTCATTCCTGTTGGGTTTGACATCGTTGCAATTTGTTCATCCTGCCAATTTGCAAATTCCTAAGCAACTTTTGAGAGAGACTTTTTGGTAAAAAAAAAGAACTTATGATTGAGCCCCTTTGCTTGTGATGATAACTTGAGAAACAGGTTGCTGGATAACAAATATTAGTGCACTTGATTGGCAAAGTCTTCAATGTCCAGGTTGCAATTTTGTGCTCCTTGGTGTTATTTAAGTGTAGACTTGCGAGTTATGTCTTTCTCCCTCTTGAATAGTAAACCTTATTTTCCCGAGGGCAGAATAGGGAGCATAATGTTGAAAATAAATGGGTTGTTTTGCCAGTTAGCTTGGTTCTACGCCATGCCAGTCTCAAAGGATTCAATACATCACCTAGTCTTTGGGTCCATGGTACCAAGAGCCTCTCTCTTGACCTAAGGTGTGGAGTTTGAACTCTTATCTCCATGTCTTAAGGCAATGCCGTTCTTTATCACCAAATGATAATAATAATAATTCAATACATTCATTGCTAAATCAAGGTTGTGAATAACATAAACCTGAAGTTTGTTCTGGCTTAATGGTATCGACACACTTTGCTATGCTCATGATCTCATTAATAATTTTTAAAACTGCAACCTAAAACAATTTTAATCTGATAGGCACACCAATATGGGGATCCTTACACTATTATTAAGCCCTAATTTAAGTCATAATCATTGCCTTTCTCCACTATCCCATACGACACAATGATAAGGTAAAGAACTCAGGTATTAAGAGATAAATGTACAACTTCAAATCAATAAACATGTCAAACTGGTACAAGTACAAAGTCGTATAAAACTAAGGGTGGTGGGAGCTTGCACCCATTTCCCAAATGAAACATGCACCAAGCTCTAAGCTCTCCTCCAAAAACACTTCTCCACGGCCTAACAAACTGCAGAAAATTCCCAAGGGTTTATGAGTCTTGGATGCTCGTATTTGCTGGCAGTGGCACAAAATATCGAGTAGGATTGCAGAAACGTAACCATGGAACGCTAAGTTCTTAGGCCAGAAAGTTGGAAAGAGCCTTAAGCACATAGGGCACTGCATTTATCTGCCCTTTAAGGTAGCATTCACACATTCTGGATATGGATTCTTTAGTACCATCTATTCAACCATCACATCTGCCGTAGCTTCAGCAGCAGGCACAGATGATTTGTTTTTGTTTTTTGCTGCATATTAAAATAAACAAATGCCTATTATGTTTTCATAGAACTAAATAACTTTTTTGGTGACAAGAGAACACATAATTTGGATAAGCAGAAGCAAGAAAAAAAAAATGCAAAACTATGGGTGAAACTTGCCTTTCTTCTTTAGCTTTTTAACCTTCAGACTCTTCTTCAGGTGAACTTTTGAAGGGGTCTTCTTAACATCTTGTGATGTGCCTAACAACAATTAAAATAGGACTTTAAGTGAAGATGCCAAGAGTTGGTAAGGCACATGATAAGATGTTTTCAATCTAGATCAAACAGAGATCCTAGTGCCAAAATGAATAGATAACGGTACAAGAAATCCCTGAATCATGAGCATGATATTATGAAGCACAATTATATATATATCTTAAAGAAACATGTACAAAAATTACAATATGAGGCATAATTATGAAGCCAATTCATTTAATCCTTTCCATCGGTTCAGGCTACCAATCCCTTAAGAAACATTTTTTTGGTGCTTAGCTTAAGAAAAAATGAAGGTAATTGCCATAGATATCACACAGTTGCACCAATACTCCATAAATGTTTAAAATGTACCAGTATTAAGTTATCAATGATATAACTTTAAATCTTCTTCTAGTTGGAAGTAGAAATCTGAGCAAAATGAAAAATAGCATGCCGGATATAAAATTTCTCAGAATATAATAGAGCTCGGATTTTAATCAATCTAGGGCCCTAAAGAGTTACTTGGAGGGAACAATAACTTGAGAATGCTAATCCAAAGAACAAATAATTCCCAATATTTTAAAGAAAACAGATACTGTTATTGCTTTTGATATATTTTTAACAACCATGTGATATAGGGAATGGGCAATAACTGAAATCTATAAATATTAAACAGGAAGCCATTTGATAAGTTCCAAATATTAGGGTGTCATGTAGGATTCGATGCCACTTTGGGGATAGGGAGATTAAAATGTATCTCTTTTCTTCATTATTTGATAAATGTACCTAAAATTATTGATTGCATCTATGTTGGACACTGTGTCAGACATGACATTGGGACGTGTCAAAACAGATACACAATGCCCCTAATCCGATCTTGATCATCCTTACAAATACTGAACACTCCTAGGCCATTCCTTCGACCTTTAGGCACTTCTAAAAATCAGGGAAATAGTTAACGCAGTTGTTATTTACACAAGTGGGAGATTGTTCTATTTAATATATTTGTGAGAGTTTCTTTTTCAATGGAAAACTAAAATAGTAGTGATATATAAAAATACACCAATATGATTCATTTATGGACAAAAATTTACAAATATAACAAATGTGTGGGAAAATAAAATTACCTAAGCATTTTCCAAATTTATGAAAAATTTCCATAACCCCATCTGTGTATTGTGTTGTGTCAGGTTCAAATCCAGGCTGGATTTATCAGCAGATAATATCCCAGAACTTTATTTTTTTGACAATCTTTTAACAGAAAAAAATGCAACATGGTTAGACCTAAGATGATCAAATAAGTTATGAGTATTGGCCAAATACTTTGTTGACTTACACAGTTATAGTATGTTATCATCAAATGAACCTGAAATTATGTATTATAGGTGTTAGCAGGTACAGAAGATATTTGTTTCTCGATCAAACGAATTCCTGGTCAAGGGTCAATGAGCCATCTCCTTTTTATCATCTACTCTGAATGATAACCATAACCAATAAGAAATATAGCAACATAATAAGCTAATCTTAATACAAGGATTGGCCATCATCCAAGTGCGAACAATACCCACAACATGAACAGTTCCCATCCTATAATTTGGTTGATGTGTCTAACAATATCGGTAGTTCATCATTTTAGCATAGAAGTGGGACCATACAAGAAAGAAAGATTTCAACATTTAAATGGTCAGCATTTCAATTAAACTGTCAAAACCCAGAATTTCCAACCTCATGTACCTGTTCAATTATGATTGAGCGTCTTCTAGAGAACCTAAAGAACCTATTCCTCTTTTGCTTTAAGGTGTGAGCAAAAGCATCAATAAGGTCAATTGAATAATTGATGCATGAGTTTAGATTCAAATGCCAAATTAATGTGTTGTAAACCAATCCAAATCACATTCGGAGAAAGAGCGAGAGAGAGAGAGAAAGAGAACCTTCAGCAACAGCCATTTCGACATCTTGCATGGTGATTAAGCTCTTCTCAATAGCTTCCTTTTGTTCCTGCTCACAAAGTGTAATATTATTCATCAGTACCAGCAACATGAAAGAGAGAGAGAGAATAGTAAGAGAAATACAAACCCGACGCCATTTTTTCATGAGTTTGCGTTTGCGCTTGCCGGAAAGAGAGATGGGCTGCTGAGGCTTGTTCTTGATTTTCTTAGTGACTGGGTCTCCCTTTATTGCCCTCCTCCTTTCTGCTTTCTGACTTCTCTTTATTCTCTGTACTTCATTGAACTTCGCCATCTGTATCCTCTCTCTCTTTCTCTCTCTGCAAAACCCTAGCTCTGGTTCTTCATTGGCTTTGCCCTTATATTATGCGAGAGGTGAGACGGGCCTGTAAAATCTTTTCCACTGCCGAACCGAATCCCAACCGGGTTCAATCGTCAACCCGGATTTTCGGCTCGACCGTCCATTAGATCCGACAAATTAAGATTTCAATTTGATCATCTTTCAACATGGATTCGTCATCTGTCCATTTGTCCTGAACCAAATTTGAGAGATGGGGAGGAATGAGATTTGTGAGAAAGAGACAGTCGAATGGAGTGAAAATGAAGGTTTGTGAGGAGGAACGAGGCTTGTTGATGGTGGCGGAGGTGATGTTTCTCCTCTTGGTTCTCACATCTGCTTTTTGTTAAATTTTGTTGCAATTTCTTCTCCATCAATTCAATTTCTGAGAGAGTGGATTTTTTTTTTTCCCCCTAACAGAGACTATGAAGGGTTTAATCACGAATAAGGAAAAAGGATAAAAATGTCATTGAGGAGAGGACAACAATTTCAAGACCATTATTCTGTCGCAGTCATTAAACACTCAAAATCAAAAATAATTTCAATAAATTCCAAAATAGAGAATTTTTTTTTTTTTTTTATAAAAACATAATTAGAATTTCTCCCGACATATGATAGCAATATACACATTTATTTTTCTCACTAGGACAAATAGAGTAGTGTACTTTGAATGAATATTTATTTTCCTGCAGAATAAAAAAATTAGAACTAATATAATTAGGTATTTTGCATGATTTTTGGGTAATATTACTCGTGCTTTTCTGCTTCAAGAAATCCTTTTGGTATATAAATGGACATTTAAGTAAATATTTATTAATGTTGGGTTTCAAGTTTAGGGTTTCTCCCGGTTGCTAAATCTTCATTAAACGCATTACACGTTGTGGAGTGCGAATACAGGTGAGGAGCTGGAAGGGAGTATTGATAGAGGAGAAACAAAAGCCGAAGGAGGACCATAGGAGAAAGAGATGGGGAAAAACAAAAAACACCAAACACCAAACACCAAACACAGATGTACTTTTAAAATGCACATATTCTTGGCCTAAGTTTTAAAGGCAGAGGGTAGGGGGAGATAGTCCCCTACCTTCTGAGGAATTTGAATCAGAGTTGAGAGGGAGACAAGGTATGAATTTGTGGGATTACTACCGTTTTCCCCTCGGGGGCTTCCGAGAATGGATTTGGTTGTTTTGAAAGGAAGGGTAGAGGTTTCGGTGATGGATGAGCCTTCTCCATATCCTTGGGCGAAGAAAAGCTACTCTCTAATCCGGAGTGGCTTTTGACCATGTTGGAGGTTCGCATTAACCTTGGCAATGAGGACATGGTATGGCAGGCAGGTGATTCTTCAAAAGACTGAGAACCATGATTGCCAAGGGGCTTAGGAATCCGCCTTTGTTTCCGGTGGAGGAGTCGGGCACTTTTGGGACATGTCTGCTGACTCCTCTGGATGGCTTTCGTGTTAAGGCAATGCTTGTCTGCTTTCTCTTCTTGTTTGCCTCTTTTGGTTTCCCATAGGTCAGTTAATGGTCGGGTCCGTTTGGCCAGCGTCTTGTGTCTTTCCTGCGGGCTCCTAGTTTCTCATGTCGGGGGTTTCTCGAGCCATTGATCCATTATTGTCAATCCTGCTCCCCCCTCTTTTCTCAAACAAATAAAAAAGTCGCACATTTATTAGACCACTGAGGGATACCAATTTTTTCTCCGACCAAGAGTTTGGGGTTCTCGATTTCTCTTTCTTTTCTTTTTTTTTTTTTCTAAGGGTTTCTTTTTTTTTTTTTTTTTTGCTTCTTTTTTGTGTGTGTGTGTCCGCCTACATAACATTTCATTTCTACAATATTTAAAAAAATAAAAAATAAAAAATAAAAAATAAAAGATCATGTATTTGACTGAAGAATAAAATATGCTCAGATAATTACATACAAAACTTTCATAAAAAGTTCTCAAAAGCTTTAGGTTTTATATTTGCATCATTTATTACATAAATATGACCCTGACCTGATTCACACCACGTATGCCCTTGTGCCAAAAGAAAGTAGCACTGCATCATGGTCCGGTGCAAGGAAAAGATGAGGTATGCAGGATAAGCAGTTGATTTCACTACGAACCTGAAAGCACTTTCCTAACTGAGGATTAATTTGCTGGAAGATATCTGATACTGATGAGGAACCATAACCACAAACACTTTCAAAGAATTTTAGCTTCAATCTCCTCAAGACTAAGCCCCTTTGTCTCCGGTATGATGAAAAATATGAAGACCAGAGATACCACTGCAATTACTCCGAACGCGTAGAACAAAATTCCTGCTCCAAGCCATGCCTACAAGCACAAAGCAAATGGAATAACCAAAGCAATGTTCTACTTCTCAGACAACTGTAAAAGAGAAATGGGGACTGCTCCCGGTGCTTTGTGGCAAATATAGAATGCCAGGATTCCAAAAGAAAGTAAGCTAAAGTCGCAAATTTTCTTGTAGGCAAAGTTTGTAACAAGTGGATAATTGGAGTTAACAAAATTAAATTAGGAGATACATGTCATAAATGTAAGACTAGAATATCACACCCTTGCATAAGAAGCAGAGATATTTATGATGAAGTGTTCTTTCCTCAGTAGTGTCATTATTTGAAATCTCTAGCAATACCAAGTTTCCTCAGCCTGATCTTTGTATGAGAAAGGAGCAAGGGGAATGATGGAACCGTCTTAAGGAAGGGTGATAGAACTGAGGATATAGTATGACTACGTGTATGCAAAAACATGAAGTATGCTAAAATAGTGTTGTTTGGTTTTATCCTAAACATGATATTTTTGACTTGCGGTTATAATGAGAATTAAGCATGGAAATGCAGAAGTACAGAAGGACCAGAATTTTGTTAATGAGAATGAGGTTGCATTAATTAACTTGTTCTTAAAACTAAAGAACAAACAGGGAGAGATAACATGGCATATGAACTCCATTAGATAAGCTGGTATAACCTTCATTAAATCCAAAAAAACAACCATCATTTATCTAGAAATGCCCGTGTAATGTTAGGGTTTGTGCATATGCCTGGAATGTGGATCCCTGTCAAAGTTGAATGTATTTTACCAATTTAATACACAATGTTTGCTAATTTAAATAAAACTCTATTTCATTTGTAAATTAATTATTGAAATTCAATTTAATGTAGACACTCCATGTGTTTGACTTGGCCAACACTGAAACACCTGTTTTCGCACAAAGGTAGCTCACACTGATGCTCAGTTTTATTCTCCCAGTTAGGTCAAGCGAAAAACCTAGCATTTTTCAAGAACTTCAGTCTTCAGTAGGAATTTTCATAGACCTAAAGCAAATATTATCAGGGGAAAACCTTTTTAACTTTAAAGATCAAAATGACTAAACATAATTAGCATGGCCCCAGAGTTGTTCTGCTGATATGATCATAATGGCATGGACAGAAGAAGTTAACATTGGCTTGATCACACATGCAAAAATAAGGGTTAAAAAAGTTCAAGAACAGAGTGATTGGCATTCACCTTCAGCGGGGAAAATGAGAATGTCACCAATGCATTTGCACCAAAGTTCACAAGCACTGCTATGCTCAGTCCTCGACCTCTTAGGCGTAAGGGGAAAACCTCTGATATCATCAGCCAACCAATGGGACCAAATGATAACTGCAAAATGAATTCACATGATACATTTTCACCGTATTCTGATGAACGACTACATATAACATCATAGGCAGGGGACTATATTAGAAAGATTGAACCACGACCTAGTGATGGCTCTAATTCCCTTCTCCTCCTCCTCCTCCTCCCTTATTCGAATGAAATATTTTCATTTATAAAATTCACAATCACAGATGAATTAGAAGTTTATCATTCTCGCTATCTAAAATGTCAGTAACATGCAGTAATTATGTCAAATACCAAGAACAGGAATCATTTTTATTTTAATGCACATAACAGAGAGTATTATGCTAACTAACAAAGAGTGATAGCAGCTTCGGTCTGTACTCATAATGAAGCTTTGAGTAATTCTTATGTTATGTAAGTTTAAAATTAGTAAGAGCACCGCCAGGGGGGGCTTAGAACAGATCCTAGTGACAGGAAAGGAAATCTACATGATCTAGACTCTAGTATCAAAATCAACCATACAAATCAGAAAAAGAAGTTTCCTCTCTAAAGAGTTTTCTACAGTTCCTCTTCTTCCTGACAATCCCAAAACATCTAAAGAGATAAAAACAATATTTCCCTTTAAACAACACTTGGGACTTCAAACTTGAAGAGCCCGAAAGAGAATTCAAATGAAGAAAAATGATGGACATAATCACATATGGAGCCCTAGATGTTTCATCATTTTTCAGATTTAGTCCCCCAAAAAAAGGGGGAAAAACCCCCATGCAACCTAGACATTTATAATTGGTTATATTTCTGGTTCATGAAGGAATTATTTAAGGTAAGTTGCATGGTGCGGTCAAATATGTCATGTGAGTGCTCTTATGGTCCTAATGAGGTCTCCACATGGCCAAAATATATTCCGAAAATTGAATTCATAATTTTTTTTATCTTAATAACAATAAAAGAAAGTTGAAAATATCTGGACAACAATTAGAAAAAAAAGGGATGAAGATGATGACAAGAGGGAGAGAAATTGAAGGTTTCAGAGAGAGAGAGAGAGTGCACATATAGGAAATCAAGATTGACCATAAATGTCATAAAACCATCCAAATCCCAAGGTCCAATTATCTTGTTGTGGAGGAATGCAATTGCCGTGAGCATGAAGGTATCAATTTTCTAAGATTTTGCAATATCATAATCCTTAGCTATCACATGCACTCTTGTCCAATTCCACCTGTTATGCATGTGCAAAAGCACTTTTTTCATGCATGCTGTAGCTTAAACAAATTAAGTTTTTCCAGGTATAGTGGATCCTTACATTATTACTCTGAGTCAAATATCGCACCCTCAAGTTCTCCATGCAATACATCATTCACAAAGCAAAAACCATAAAATTATCAACTTAAGCTATAACAGGGTATAGGCAACATCAATGTGATGAGTACTGCACCACCTGTGGTGCACAGGAATCGGATCTTCTAGTACAAAAGTTTGGCAACATCTGATCTGGCCCCATCTGTGGTTCCCATCCTAGCTAAATTTGTCCACAAAATAGATCAGTGTATAACATGCTTATGATGTAACCTCTACATGAGGAAATTGCCAAGCATTGAGAATTTGTATGTGGATATTTGAAACCATATTTCTAAAACGTAAGCAATCATCTCTGACATTCATAAGCTTAAAAATTAAACTACTCACAAACATAAGGATAGGAAGTTAACACAATTACCTGGTAACACCCCACATACAATAGTAATCCAACTACAGCCACAACTGGCGCATCATCCAAGAAGAGGTAATACGATCCCAGTAAGAACAATGAAACTACCTGTAACAAAAGCAGGCATTAACAATATAAAGTAGATTCAGAAGTCCTTTTATCCATATTTACACAAATAATTTTCAATATAAGTCAGTTGTCCCCACCAAATATATCATGATTCAATAGGAATCCTGGAAAGAAGAGAAGGGGCTTACCATACCAGAGACACCACCAAGAAGTAAGGGTCTTCTTCCAAGTCTATCAACAATAAGAACAGCTACACCAGTCATGATCAGCTGGAGAAAAAGTATTAAATAGTTCACAATCAGAATCCCTTGGCTTAGATTTACATAAAAGGTGAGTTTACACGTAAAGAAAGGCATCACCAAGCCTGGACAAAATATTTGCATGCCCCATTGCCAAGCGATAAACTCGATATAGACTTTTAATTTGTGGTAGATCCTTGATGCTGATCATATTGGGTTGGGAACCATTGACAAATTAAAAGTCTTAAGCCTTAACTTTTGAATGGACCTTAGCCTAAAATATTTGGTTAGATCAAGGAAAAGGAAATACATTTGTGGTTCTAATGATGTAAAAAGAAAGATATTAGCAGGAGAAGAAGCCTTAAGTTTTTGCATCGTTCAAACCCAGTTAGATAGGGGCCAAATAGACCAAAGGGAACATGCAAAAGCAAAGAGATCCATCAGCTTCCTACAATTTTCTAAAAGAAATTCCATAAACTCTATTAAGCATAGTCATGAACATGGATGTAAATGGGGTGGGTCAGACAGGGCCCAATTTTTGGCACTCCTGGCCCAGCCCCTGCTTCAGGGCCAAGAATTGGCCTCCAACCTCGTCCCTGAGTCTGATTTAACCCCTGCCCCAAAATCCCTGCCTACATTTTCATCCTTTTAGTTTTATAAGACAAAAATTCATTCAGGAAACTTAGCAAACAAGAAGAATGCATCTATCTGAGAACCAATAATCACAATAATTACAGGTTGTAATGGAGAAGATTAGCAACAAGGAATTAAAAAAGATAAAGGAGAATGAAGGTAGTCAAAGGAAGAAAGCTTCAGGGCCTTTCTCTGCTCTGCCTTGGGAAGAAACCACACTTTTGTGCCTGTTTCAACCAGGACTCATGATGTTGAATTAGGAAAACAATGAATGTGTTCATTCCTCGCTGGGCTTTGAAGGGAAAGGAAATATATTTGTGAGACTAGTGATGTAATAAGAAAGACATTAGCAGGAGAAACCTTAAGTTTTTTGCATCGTTCATACCCAGTTAGATAGGGCCAAATAGACCGAAGAGATCATGCAAAAGCAAAGAGATCCATCATCTTCCTACAATTTTCCTAAAGAAATTCCCTAAAGTCAATTAAGCATAGTAATGAACATGGATGTGAGCCCAACTTTTGGTGCCCCTTGCCCAGCACCTGCTTCAGAGCCAAGAATTGGCCTCCAACCCCATCCCTGAGACTGATTTAACCCCTGCCCCCAAATCGCTGCCTAGATTTTCATCCTTTTAGTTTTATAAGACAAAAAATTCGTTCAGGAAAGTTAAGCAAACAAGTAGAATGCATCTATGAATCTGAGAACTAATAATCACAATAGTTACAGGTTGCAATGGAGAATATTAGCATCAAGGAACTAAAAAAAATAAAAGGAAAATGAAGCTAGATAAGGAAGAAAGCTTCAAGGCCTTTCTCTGCTTTGCCTTGGAAGAAACCACACTTTTGCACCTGTTTCAACCAGAACTCATGATGTTGAATCGGGAAAACAATGGATGTGTTCATTCCTCGCTGGATTTTGAAGAAATGGTCCGAAGTTGGAGATTTAATAACAACAGTTTTTCTTGTTGGGATGAGAGAATATCTTTAAATTTGGGTAATTCCATGAAAATTCAATTCACTGGATGAAGCATTAAAGCTTGCATTTGATTTGGAAAAAGTGAAGTAAGTTCATGGGTTGAAGGAAAGGAATTTGAATTCAAATTTGAAATTTGGGAGGGTATGCCAAGCAGAGCTTCAGAGAGTACAGCAGAGAAAGAGTGAGAGGAAGCGAGAGAGGAATGTTCATAGGTGGAGAGATTTTTTTTTTGGGGGGGGGGGTAGGTTCTAATAATGACAACTTAAATTTATTTATGAATAAATATATTAAGAACATATGGGGGTAAGGGGACATCCTACCTCCATGGCTTCCCCTTACCTGCTGTGAATGTTTAAATCTTCCATACCTGCTCCTTCCAGTTTATTTTATTACCTCCATTTACCTACCTCTAACAAATCGGAGCAAGTCTTATCATCTTAATACCCACCCCATTGACATCTTTAGTCATGAATATGAGGATAACCTATTTAAAAGATAAGGAAAGAAATTTAATTGGAAGGCCGAACCTTCGGAAAGGAAAACAGCAGCATCAATCCAAGAGAAAGCAAATAGAAGTCATTTCTTGTAGTCCAAGATCACCAGAATTGATTCAAAATGTGCTTAACTCATAGAAAATGAAAAATCTAGCAAATAGACAATGGAACTTCTAATAAATCAGAAAATATATTCTTTCAACAACAAATCCCATGATTCACACCTAACTTAGCCAGAGAAGACCAACTATGAGCAAATTAAGGCATATTGATATAATGTACAATAATAGCCAAAGAATGTAAGGAAATGAGTTATTTCTACAAATGCATTTTTAATACAAACAGGGATTTTTTTTTTTTTGAAAACAGAAAAATGCATTTGAAAAAATAATGGCTAGCTAATATTTACAAATTATCAACTTCCAACAATGCAAGAATAAACATAACATACCAGGTGCAATCCCAAAAATGCATAAAAGAACGTATGGACTAACACTTCATAGCTTCTTACACATAAAGCATTAATATATTGGAAATTACTGTCAAGAAGTCATATGACTTTCAAATTTAAATAAATGTCCACCTTCAGTACACCGAGAAGAATTGAGACCCGTGTTGCATCAGATGCAGCAGAGAATCCTGCACTCTATCAAATTAAGCACCATCAGAAACGGCATGGTCTTTCTCATACTGTTCATTATTGTTAATATTATGTAGCCTTCAGAGACTTAACAAGTGTACCTGAAGGATTGATGCAGCATAATACAACACACTTGGTTGCCCAGTGATCTGGCATACAAGTAGGTTGCCCTTAGTTCAGGATAAAGAAAAAAAAAAAGAAAATGGTCATAAAGTAGTGCTAATTAGTGAAGATACCTGCTGAAAAAAGACCAATCCTACACCAATGGTAAGGGCTTTCAAGAATTTTCCCTGGAACATTTCCTTCAGGGTAATTTCTTTTTCTTGACCAACAACAGCAAGATCAACCAAAATTTCGTCCACTTCTGCAGGAGCTGATTCACTATTCCCTTGACCCCTAAGCCGGCACAAACAACATATAGCAGTTTCCTTTAAATTCTGCATATCGCCTTTCCCTTGTATTGCACACAGAAGTATCCATCGAGGTGATGCTGGAAGCCACCACATTCCGATTCCCATGATAATGGATAAAGGGGAACTTGCTCCGTACATATAGCGCCAACCAGAAACTACGTCAACTAAAAAGCTACCAGCAGTATAACCTACCTGCAAGAAGTCCAAGTACTAAGTTTTTGCAAACTTCTTGGAAGGTTCTGCACCCTGTGAAGATGCTAATATATAGAGGACAAGGACAAACAAAGGGAAAAAGAAAAAAGTATTTCAAAGTCATATGACTTCCTGCAATGTAGTAAAGCACAATTTCTCAAGGTAAACTTAAGCACTTACAACCATCCCCAAAACAATAAAGAACTCCTTGAGCGAGATCAGTTGACCTCGGATCACACTTGGAGTTGTCTCAGCAATGTACATAGGGGCAGCATGCATTGCCTGGATATAAAAAAGAATGTCTTGCATCAAAATCTTAGCAAGTAACAACTGAACATCATGTGAACAACTTAACAAAGTGCCATCAACCTCATAATTCTACTATTTTGGCAGATTTTACAAATAGATGGAAAACAAAAAAGTCCTGCAAAACTACTAAGAGAAGATTGAAGTTCTCAGACTTGAGGTTGTATTATAATCTAAACAGTATGAAAAGATGCATAGAAAACTGAGACATAAATCTTTTCCAAAGATTTGATCATTTTTACAAGTTGAATTATTCCTTTTTTTTTTCTCTTTCTATGAAAGTGATAATGAGGATTTGACATGCATTGAGGAAGAGGAACTACAACTGTCAACCAAGCTTGTGTCTAGGTTGTAAGATACAAGTGTGTGAAGTAGACATAAAACATATCAAGTAACATGTAATTTTGATTTTTGATAATGCAAGCAACAATTGTGCATGGATACTCTTTAAATCAATGAAAATGCCCATTCTCAAAGGAAACCGAAACGGTAGTGTGTCCTACCAATCCAATTCCTATACCATAGACAAAACGGCCAACCACCATCACTACATAGTCAGGAGCAAGGGCTGTAACAAGAGCTCCAAGAAGATACAACAAGGCTGCCAAAATTAGCTCTCTTCTTCTTCCTTAAGGCAGAAATTATGAGAAAAACCAATCAATAAAAGCACCATAGAAAGTCCATTCAAGCTCAGAAATTAGTGTAAGAACTAACCTAGATAGTCAGCAATGGTAAAAGCAAGAGCAGATCCAATCAGGGCCCCATATAATGAACCACTAGACTGCAAAGTATAACATCCAATTCAAAAACTCCGAGTATGGATACAGTTTTGCTCATCAGCATCATAAAAAAATAAATAATAAATAAACAGATAAATAAAATCATGTAGTTGCAGCAGAAACTGACCAAAAAAGGCTTCTGTCTGTGAGTGCGCACACCTCAAACTGAAGCTGTAAGCATCGAATATATACAAGACCACACCCTCAAAATACTCACATGGCAAGTGTCAATTAGTCATACTCTATAGAGCATGCCCTTTGTCCATTTCTCGAATATCCAGTACTTTTCAGTAAATGTTGATGACATTACATAGTAGATTTGGATATTTTCATGTTTTGAAACTTTTTACAAGCATTTGAATTCAAGGTAAACCTCATTAATGGCCAGTTGATTACAAAATTACTAATTTAATGAGTTCAAAGTTCTTATACGCAAGATCCCTCAATGAAATGTGGAAATTTATCATAATGACACAAGCCAACTCACTTAGGCCTTGCGCATCGAGTCCATGGTTATTGAGTTGGTTTTTCAACCATCAACTCAAGGTGATGCCCATAATTGAGCCGTGTGACAAATATCATGCCTTTTCTACCCACGTCTTCTAAAATCTTCTTAGTTTTTCGCTAGTTCTAGGAACATTCTCAATTTGTATGTTATTGGCTCTGTAAATCTGTGCACTCAGGTTCCTGCCTTGCATATGACAAAGCATCTTAATCTATTGTCTCGTCTTATTTTTAATCGGAACTATTCCCACATTTCCCAACTAAACTCATCTTTAGTCCTTTCTTTTGTAGTCAAATTATTCATCTATTGTAGCATTTTCATCTTTGCAGAACCTTTTTTTTTTATCACCCTATTTTCCACACTCTAAAGCATGTCATATTTAGTTATATTCTATGATATACATAGAAAATTTTCCATGCATCAATCCTTTGTGTTTACTATCCATTCATGTCCATACTTCATAATGTCCTAAGAACACCAAAATTTTAATTGCAATAAGAAGTCAAAAACTCACAATGAGACCAATTTCCAATGAAGACAAGTCGTACCATGAAATTCCACTGTAAGTGCTGGACTGCAAGGAGGAGAAAACATTATTAGGCTTAAAATTTGAATTGTTATACATGCATTTGCAATTTGTGGGATAGTTTTATGTGTGGTTAAGAACATATGCAAACATGGAGACTGTAATGCAATGAGTATCTAGCAACTAGAACTAAAATTGATAAATGATAGCCAGCTAGAACAAGTTAAAAGAAAGAATATTGAACCAAGAATCACACCATGTGCCAGATTATAGCCAGAATAGCTGTCATCAAAGCAAACCCATACTTTTTCCAGGATTTCTAGATCTTATGTCGTTCCCATCCTTTTCACAAAGAAAAAAGAAATGATTACATGCTAGCAAGAACACACTATGAGCTGAAAATAGAAACAACCTCAATCTCCTATCACGAAGAAGTGAAAACAGGGACGCATTGACAATAGTTGTGGTGGTGGCGAGACATGGTAAGACCTTTTCTTATTATTTTATTTTATTTTATTTTTGGGAGTGGAATTGATAGTTTTAAATGTGTGTAAAAGAAAATGGTAAAAAAGATACTCTCTCTCTCTCTCTCTCTCTCTCTCTTCTTTCCCCCCACTGAATGTGGAACCACCCTAGTAAAAAGATCAATGGGCATGCCGCATGTGCCTTCTTATTGTCTTCATCCATAAAATAAAAAAATAAAAGAATTATAGTCGTAAGTGAAAGATGGCTAGATCAGTCAACAGAAGTCTCAAAAATCTAGAAGGATCTGTATAACAAGATAGAATTAAGTTTAAAGGTATTAAAATACAAACCAAAACCGTGGAAATAAGCTGTTCTTACAGGCAAACAACCATGGTTCGATTTCCAAATTACAGCAGCAAAATTTAACAAAGAGTAAACATTAAAAAGAAAATAACATTGAGGAAAACATGGCCAACTTTTTTTTTTTACATACAAGCCAGAACAAACATCTATCACACAAAAGCAATAGCAGAACCTTACATATTTTAGTTGAACGTGAGTAGGTTCAAGTATGTATATAAACACAGGCATGTGCTCCAGTGATTTTGTCATACAAATAAAGCATTTCAATGTTAGTGTCTAGTATGCAGTCGTGTCAAAACTTTTTCCATTGTCGATACTTTGGAGACACCAACAAGATGGGCAAATGAAGTCAAGTACAGGAATTTGGTCGAACACATACCTCTATATTCAGTAAAGCACAAGATGTTGAACCTATGTCATAACCATACAAGAATCCTCCAAGTGCAGGAAACAAGAATCTGAAATTATGGAATCACCAATTAGACAAGGGACAAAATATATTTTTCTTTAATGCTGAAATGCCTGTCAATATTTCCATCTGAAGCAAGTCTGCAACTTGCACGGAAACTTTAGTCATGAAACCAAACGATCCTTATGAATTTACACTAGTATGATCTTCCTATAATTTTGACATATTGCTGTGTCTACTTCGTGTGATATCTTGTGTTCTTATTCATATATGTGCTACATACTAATTAGTGGGCTACAAGAATGGTAGCCATTCACCGCGATCCAGAATTTCAGGTAATTCAACCCCTAATTTCTTATCTCTTTTCTTTCTTATTCTTTTTATTCAGAGTGTAAGCCTCAAAATCATAAAGACTGGTCATGAAATCCAATAATTAGGAAAAACAATGCGAAGAAACTCACGGTAAAATTACAGCAGCAACAGAATAGGTCTTGGAAGCAGGCCTTGCATCAACAAGTGGCTCTCTCAAACTTTCAATCTCTCCCGCCTAATTACAAACCAAAAAACAGAGACACACGCTAGTAGATAAGCAGCAGACAATAATTTGAAGCAAAATTACAGTCAGGAAATCGAGTTTGAACAATCAAAATCAGCAAGACTCTAATTTGATTAGTGTAAAAGCAATTACCTTTCCACGATACGAAAGTGAGGGTTGCTCGGGATCAGAAGCTGCTGCTAAAGCCATTGAGAGAGAGAGAGAGAGAGGGGGGGGGGGGGCTAGAACCAAATGGAAGCAATTTGTTTGCTTAGGAGGGAAGGAAATAAGAAGCAGAGAGAGAGAGAGAGAGAGAGGGAGGCTTTGGATTTGGACTTGGAGGGTTGGTATTGGATTTGGCGTTTTGGGGGTCAAGACATCTCTTTTCCATGTCGGAGCGGAGTAGCTCAGCACGTTTTGACAAAGAGAAAATGGAATATTCAAAATTCTAGGCTATCAAGAAACGGCCCTTTTTTCCTTTTTTTTTTTTTTTTTTTTTTTTACTTATAAAGCTTATATAATTCAAAGAAAATAAATGAAATTCGACAAAGTTTCTTAAAATTTTCAATTTTAAAAGAATATGAGAAAAAATGTGTATAAATTCAAAAATCTTGCATATTTTTTTTCCCAATAAGTTTTAGAAGAGAATTATTAATTAGATATTTTTACTGCACAAGGAAAAAAATAAACTTGAGTAGATATAGTCATCTAGGATAAAAATATTAATACAATTATTAGCATAGATTATACTCCTATAACCTATCTTTCTCTCGTCATTTAATTTTTTTTTTTTTTTAATTATTATAAGTATTGATATTTATGGGCCGATTGAATATTAATTGAATTATGACCGTTCAAAATTTGTAAATTTTTAGATAAACAAAAATTTAGATAATTTTTTTATTTAATCACAAAAATATATTTTTTAACATAATAAAAAATTTTCAGATAATTTAATACTAAATTTGTATTTAAAAAAAAAAATTCGAACAGCTTCAAAATAAGAAGGTTAAGTAAAGCACATGCAAGTCCAACCCCCTTCCAGAAAAAAATAAAATAAAATAAAAAAATGGTGACTGTGACCCATAGAGTAAGTTCAGGAGAGGCAGTTCAAACTTGCGATCCATATTTTAAAGAGCTACGTAGGCAATGCTCCGAAACCAGTTGCTCAGATTTTCTCACGTAGCCCATAATTTCTAGCATGGTTTCAAGTGAATATGGTCCATTCATATCATTGAATTCGAGACCCACAACTTTGTTGCCTTCTTATTCATTAATTCTCCTGTCCTGTCCGCCGGATACCATGAGTTGGGAAAAGAAATTTTTGATTTGGATTGGACACTTGTCGGTTGGTGCTATGCTCTTGAGTTTGAATTTAAGATATATATTTTAATTAAATTTTAAATTTAAAAAAATTTAATTAAATTAATTAAAATAAAATTTTAAAAATCAATTAATTATATATAAAATAAAAAATTTAAACGAATCTCATTTTTTTGTTCGTGATTAAGATTGAAATTTCCTATATTTTGTATGTAGAATTTAGTTGAAAGTCCTAGATTTATATATAAAAATAATATTATATAATTTTTTTTAATGTTTTTCAATTGAAATTTGTTGATATTTTTTTATATTTACTAAATAAATAAAATAATAGAATTTTGTTGACGACAAATGAAATCACTCTTAGGATCAGTGATGCTTTCAATGAAATATTGATTTTCGCTCAAATTAAAACTAAATAAAAGAGTCTGCAAATATGTATGCAAAGAGAAGGTGTTGACTGAGTATACAGGGGAAAGAAGAATACTAGATATCACATTTCGATTGTTATTTCAGCAGAATAGTTGCTAAATTTTCCATAATTCTTGTAGTCAAGATTTCATTGGACGTTCAACGTTCAATGGGTTTAAACAGGCAAGCATTTATTCATGCATCACAACCACACATCTGGAAGAAGGAAGATATATATTCTAAGACTTGGTAGGTTGCCAAGGCTGGCATCTGGTCCAATCCCGCTGCCCAGGGTTAAGGCTGTGTCCCTTGGAGTGATAGATGAACTCGTCACCCTCACCAGAGAAGTTCTGTTTGTGTTCAACTCCATACCTCTTTGGTTTCAGCATTAGAAGCTGCAATGAAATATGCAATTTTTCACTCCATCCATGTTTTTGTGTAAACTAATTTTGAAAGTATTGTTTCAAGATACTTGCCTCATCCGGTTATGAAATGGAGCCAACCATGCCATTCGGGTAGCACCTGAGAAGGGTGGCACCTGAGAAGCATTGTAACGACCCTTATCCGCATACTCAACCCACCTATGTCTTCCTACAAAATCGTAGACCAAATGAGCAATTGTAATTATCTGCATGCCTATTGAAAGCTTTTAGTTACATTGAGAAAACACATGATACGTTTGGGTGATAATTAAAACCAATAAACCACCACATGAACAGAAGACCAATGATCAAACAAACTCTAGAAGCTATATCTCAAAACAAACTGCTTGCAGTGTAACAAAAACTCAAAATTCTAATGTGATTTTTATTTAGCTTTGGAATATAATCACAAATTGTGAACACACACATAAAAGCAAATTATGAAAGTAACACTCACCAAATTGAGTGTCTTCCAGTTTCTCATAATATTTGTAACCAAATTGGTCAATACCAACAAGCCTTGCCCCAATATTGTGGATTTTGGTTAGCCTAAATCATTCCAAAACTCAAATCAGCAAGAGATGAGCACTAAATTTCTTGCATGAGGATCATCATCAAGATAGAACATCAAGAAAGCAATAAATGAGCCTGATAAATAAGAAAAGAGAACAATTGGAGGTATTGAATAACCGGGTTAAATACAGAGACGCCATTACTATGAAAAATGAATGCTGAACTTTAAGTTCTCCAAAAGCGGGGGCTAAAAGTTTGATCTTTCAATGGCTTCTTTTTCAATATTTAACTCATTTAACATCAATTTTCAGGTTAATGGCCAGACTGTAAGCCAATTATACTTGCAGACATAATTCATGGAATGCCTATGTCAACAGAGACAGGAGACTATAACAACAAATAATGTAGGGGTCCTAGATAAGCATAAAAAAACACAACGCCAATAAAATTCTGGCCTCTTGCAATGGCCCCTATATTCACTAATTGAATTAAGTTTAGACTAACAGATAGTTTGTCTAGTGGGAAGAACGCTATATCATTTTACCAAGATTTGGGTTCGAATCTTAGGAATGAAAAGAATTACATTGGGAGAACTCCCCCTTAAAGAGGGTCCGACAGCAGCTCGAGCTGAATTAATTGGAGTATGACTCTAAATACTGATTAGTATAAGAATAAAAAAAAAAGAAAAGAAAAAAAGAAAAAGGAAGTTTAGTTGTTATTTGTGTATAGTGTCAAAACAAACAACTAAAAGTTTAGATAGTAAAAGTTAAAATTCAAACACATCCCAATTTATCTCCAAGAAAATGCACAAGATGGAACATAATGTATGGATAAAGTGTTTGATAAAATACCAAAGTTAAAAATCTTATACAACAATAACAGGTGCTGCCCCTAGTTTGCAGTCTCTCATGAAAATTAAAAACAACATTCTCCAAAAAGAAAAACCTAAATTGCTATGATAGTCCCTAGAAATTAATAGATAGAGGGACAAATGATTCTGAATTCAACTACTCGTATTAGGCAAAAAATCTTCCCTATTTGGTCTCCCTACACATTCCTCCATGTTGTGTTTGAGCGGGAAGAAATTTCTTTTCTTTTTTTTGGGGGGGCGGGGGGTGTGGATTTTTGAAATTCTTATGCCCATGTTCCTTGTTAGGTTTTCTAACAATTTGGAAGTCCAAGGTGTGTTGAAATGACTTGTGGATTATAGTAAGGTACCTCGGGCCTCAATAATTAATCCACCACATTGTTTTAAAATCCACGGATGAGAAGATGTGAATGTTCACTTGCACGCGCGCATGGGAAGAAACATGATCTAGGGTTCCTCCTCTCTTATTATCTAGCAATCTCCAAGTCTCTCCATCTTTACCATCATCTTTATGCCTCCACTCTCCACCATCAATATCAATCACTCTAAATGTTTCCCCTCTCCTTTCTCTATTCTCCCTCGTAATACCCCTGCTATCCCCATCAAGACTAGCCCCTCCACCATCATTCACAACTCGCAGCCCCCCCCCCAAAAAAAAAACTCACAAGGAAAAAGGTTGCAATTACAAAAAGAAGGGTAGAAGAAGTCACAAGTTGCTCATCAAATTTCAAATATTTGATACTACGATTGAAGAGTTTGTGGCTTGCAACAACCCCAGCATGCCAACATTCATTGTCCAAGAAGTCTTCAATCCACACACCCTTACTGAAATCTGGAAGCTTTCTCTTGCCAAAAATGAAACTCCAACCAGGCCTGGTCCGAGACAACTTTTATCATATACTAGAGATTATGGGTTATTGACAGAACTTTCCTTCACAATGGTAGTAGAGACCATTTAATTTTGATTTTTATAGGTGACACTAGATGGCAAAGAACTGGCAATGGCAAGAATTTAGGGCCAAGAGTTTTTAAGGTCTTAGCACTGACACAGTTTGTAGCCACCACAAAAGGGGTTCTGTCGGCTTGGCATAAGATTTATAATATTGTTCTCTTAACAATAGCAAGAATTTAGGGCCAATAATTTAGGTAACGAACTTGATCTTATTGTTCTCTTAACTCTTTGATCTCTCATTACCTAGTTAATTTTTTGAAGGGGTTTAATCAAGAACGTGATCTTCATACAGAAGATAGCTATCAGTAAGATTTATAATATTGACCTAGCCAAGAGAATGTTGTCACTTGATATCTGGGACCCAAAACCATTTGTTTTTCCATTACTTGGCATATCAGAGCACATGGAATAGACTTTTTGGATCCATGGTGAACAATGAGCCTCCCTGGTACACTTAGAAGATTTTCTCGATACAAAGTTCCACAATTTCTTGGGAGCACTAAGCAAGCTAAGGTTTCACAAAATTGAGTAAGGATGACATTGCTCCTACCTGAACAGAGTCCTAGTATTTTCCATGGGACTTTCTGGATTGATCTCACATGACAAGATTATATCCATTGACTAACTATGGTGTCAGGCATCATGGACCCTCAAATATTGTCTTTACAACACATCAAACGACATTACAACATTTCCTTTTTGGTCCTCCAATGAACTTTTGTAAAACTCTCTTCTTCTTCTAAGGGCGGCATGCGCATGGCATGGAAAGGTCATATTTAAAACTTTTTCCTAATTCTTTCCCACCGCTTTCCCTCCAAAATTCAATCAAGACAGCAATCAACAATAATGAAGCAGGGATAAGAAGCTGAGTCAAAACCATGACTTAAGATACTGCAGAACCTAAAAAGGTGCTTCACCCCATTACTAATTATTTCTGCTTCCTATTGTTAGGCATATCGGCAAATATAAACTTTCAAATAAAATGAATAGGACATGCTAATTATCAATGAACAGCTCTTGACCTAAATGTTTGAATGTCTCTTAGCTCCTTCCACTATCATCTTCCGAAAAGCAAATCAAATGCAACTATGCACAGCACAATTTTACTCAGACAGGCCTCTTGTCCCAAACCAGTTATGTTAAACCATGTTTGAGTTGGGGTTGCCCAAATTTTCCACTAGGTCAACCTAATACAAAATTTGTCCTTTATTAGGGTTTGAGACTAAGACAAACTGTGGAAAAAGATAAATGTAGTAAGTGATAAATATAAAACTTGTCCTTTATTAGGGTTTGAGACTTAGACTAACCGTGGAAAAAAGATAAATGTAGTAAATGATAAATACAGTGCAGCACAGCTCAAAGGCATCTATCTGTACCTTCAGCCAAAATGACGACACAGAGTTCATATCAATGAAGTGAAATAAACATCTCAAAACTGACCCAAAAGGAACATAACATAACTATCTGAGCTCTCTCAAACCACCTATTACCCCAATCCACCCATCATTTAGCTCCATTACACTTCATAAAGCAATCTTACTCCTTACTTACCCCCCAACCAAAGTCATTCTCCTGACAAAGCTTTGATATATAGCAAAGCTTCATTTGAACCTTTTGTTTTCTACCTGTCATAAACTCTTTCTATCATTTCTTTTCTCTTAGGCGTCTCGTTTGGAATGCAAAGCATTCTGTTCAATCCCAAGGTACACCAAACATTAAGCTAATCATAAAACTCCCATTGAGACCACTTGATTGAAGCCAATTCAAGGTTTTCCCACTCAAAACACTTTCTCCAGATTGCACTCACATAAAGGGAAGGGATAAGCAAGTCCAGTGGTTTTAGTTAGTTAAAGAAAAGAGCAAAATTCAAAATCCCATCATGCAATAAAACATCAACGCTAAGCATGATAATGAGAAAAGAACATAAATTTCAATTCATAGCATGCTATTTATTGTCCAAAAATCAAAAAGATAATCACCGAGTTCAGGTCATTCAACAAAAAGAAACTAGTGGATGGAGTCACCCTTACAAAAGGTTCCCGTCGAAAATGCATTTTCTGTAAATTAAAAGGGGGAAAAAAAAAGAATCAGTGTTATTCGAATTTTAAATAACAGTAAGTATAAATAAGAAAACAAAAACAAAATCAGATCCATAATAGATGTCACTAAAACTCCAAAAGTATGAACCGTCAATTAAAATAATAAAGGAGAATTGAAGATTGATAGACAAACAAAGTACCCTGGATTATTCTTTAGGTTCATATGTCACATTATATCAAATCAAAACCCTAAAAATGTTTCATTTGGTACTTCGAACCGTATACCGAGCAACAAGATGAAGTCATCTAAAACTGAAACCAAACGGAAACTTTCAATTTTTAATTCACAAACAAAAGAAAAAATTCGAATTCAAAATGTGAAAAAAGAACATTTATATTTAGGGTTCGGGATTGACCAAAGATTACAATACAAGACAAATTTGAGGTGAGGAAACTCCCAAATTCCATCGAGATACGCTTGATTCCATCAATCAACAAAGAAAATCTGCTCAAAGATGAGAGAGAGGAGGATAACTGACGTGAATCCTTCTTCCTTGAGTTCTCGAAGGAAAGGTCCGACGCATTTCTCTCTAATCGTCTTTATCGCGTTCTTCACCACCGTCGACGCCATCGAAGCTTCTCCCTCCCTCCCTCCCTCCCTCCCTCCCTCCCTCCCTCCCTCTCTCTCTCTCTCTCTCTCTCTCTCTCTCTCTCTCTCTCTCTCTCTCCCCGTCGGTGGAAATGAAAGCCGGATTTCGAGATTAAACGGAGTTTTACGATTTACATTTATATGGTACCGTTTTGGCATATATTAAGATACATTTTATATGGTACCATTTTATTTGACAAAGCAATTTATGAAACAACATTCGATTTTTGAATTTAAATATATTTTGTGAGAAAGAAATTTATGGTTGACATATTCCCGAAAAAAATTTACTGTTGTTTGATACTTGGTACCCATTTAGTAGAGTTTTTTTATTTTTTATTTTTTTCTCCTTATTAAAAAAATAAAAATTAATAGTTTTTAAAATTAAGTTAAAAGTTGTTTGTTATTTTTAATTTTAAAAATAAACTGATTTCGTAATTTTTGAAATAAAATAAAAAATAAAAAATTAAAAGTTAAAGTTAAAGAGAAAATGAACTGTAAATAAATTTATGATATGGATATATTTGAAATTTCATATTTTTCAAATAAGAAAATAAATAGAATAAGAGAAAACAAATTTCTTAAAAAAATGACATGTTTTTAAAAGGAGAAGTAAAAGTTCTAAGAAGCTTTTGTTTTTTTTCATTAATAAAAAACTTTTTTTAATAAGTTTTTAAAAAAAAAACTGTTTGGCAGACTTTCCATTTAAAAAGAGAAAAGAAATTGAAAAAAAATCCTACTAAATGAATACTTAACATTAATCAAATTTAAAAGAAATTTTAAAAATTCTCCATATCTATTTTTTCTCTCATGTGTTTTTTTTATAAGATAATCCGTAAAGGGAAATCGAAGAAAAAGAAAGTTTTACCTTCGCCTTAATATTTTTATAATTTTAAATTTAATGACTATTTTTTTTCCATAAAATGCATTTACATTTTTGACTCAATAACTATAAAAAGATAAATTTCTTGTTTAAAATATAATAATTAGGTAAAATTTTTGTAGTCTATTAATTGGATTTATATTTCATACATATTTTTAAATAAAAATTCTAAAAATAAACATTTAGAAAAAAAAAGCTTTTGAATCTCAACCAAGTAAGCATAAAAAGAGATTAAACAACATTAAAAATGTTTTAAATTCGGAAAAAACTAAAAAAAAAATTAAGTACCAAATAGGAAAAAAAAATTGTTGGAATTATAATAAAAGAGAAATGAAATTCGCCAAAAAGAAAAAACAATTTAGAATGAATTAATAATTTAAGCAAATTCCAAGTAATAAATAGAACAAGATTGTCACATCTGACAAGAACTTACAGACGTGGCAGACTTTTATTTGTCCAAGTCAGCAGCGGTGACTCGCAAGGCACACCCAGTTGGCTGCCATCTGACAAAAATCAAAGTGGTCGAGCCCCCATGCCTGAACCGAACGGTCATCAGCGTCAGGCAAAACCTCTCTCTCTCTCTCTCTCTCTCTCTCTCTCTCTCTCTGAATTAGGAATCCGATTTTGGAAACGAAGATATCCGTCAGGTACTCTTCTCACGAGGGTTTTAACTTCAATTTCTAACATAAAAGTAAATTCCTTTCAATTTGACCTCACCATCGTTCTGTCTTCTGAATCTTTTTTTGAGGTAACAAATTTCTAGGGTTTTCATGGATCTGACACGGCTCTGAATTTTTCTCCTTTAGTTTCTAGGTTTTCACTGATATTAAAAAATGGAAAATTGAGAAATTATTAGAGAATATGAACTAATTAACGCGGAGGTTAATTTCTGAGACTTATATTTTATTTTATTTAATTAATACTCCTTTTTGGATGGAAAGTGACTGTTTGATTTTTTCTTCCAAGCCCCTTTAAGCTTCCTTTACGCAATTCATTCTTTTTTTTCCCCCATTTTTGTGCAAATTACTGCTATTTTTTTGCTTTAATCTGCAATCAATTGATTTCTTCATTTTGTGGTTCATGATTTTGTTGGGGGGGTGTTCCCCCCGATAAATATTGCTTTGTCGTAGATAAAAACAATCAGAATTTGTTTAAACTTTTTATAAAAATTAATGAGCCTTGTATTTGTTCACTTGAAATGAACACATAGTCTGCCTTTTTTTAGTTGATTGATATGTGTATTTTTTTCCTGAACTGAGCTACATAATGGCTATGGCATTATTTTGGGGGGATCCTTATTGACTTGAAGATGCCTTTGCCCCTATCTTACTTGATATCTGCTCTTTCAAGGAGATTACTGGAAGTGATCAGACCCTGGACAATCTGGGTGTATTATGACCAAATGTTGGATGTGGTTTGCGGGTTTTTTTTTTTTTTTGGGAATGAATTTCCTATTATTCTTTTTAATTTTTAACCGAGGGTCCGTGCTTCTCTGAAGTTTAACCGATTATAATTTTCAAGACTCTTTACAACACCATTGCAGAACATTGGTACATGATTATTTTGGACGTTGTCCTGGCCCACCATACTTTTGGCTTTGTTTCCTCTTCTTTAATTAGGTGGCAAGACATACTTTCAATTAAGTGAAAGATGGCACATGCTTTAATTGAATTGGCATTGTACCAATGAGATTGCCCTTCTGTCTATGTTTGCAGATATAGACAATTGACTAATGTTTTTGCTATGGTTCACAGACAAAGATGATGAAGCTGCAAACCTATGCAGGACTTAGTCTAGTTGCAACACTGGCTATTATATACCATGCATTTAACAGTAGAAGCCAGTTCTATCCGGCCATGGTTTATTTATCAACTTCAAAGATTAGTTTGGTGCTTCTGCTCAACATGGGTCTGGTGATCATGTGCATCATGTGGCAGCTTACCAAGAAATTGTTCCTGGGTCCCCTTAGAGAAGCAGAGGTGGAGAGGCTAAATGAGCAGTCATGGAGGGAGGTCATGGAGATCCTCTTTGCAATCACTATTTTCCGGCATGATTTCTCTGTTTCATTTCTCACCATGGTTACTGCTCTTTTACTAATCAAGGCTTTACATTGGTTGGCTCAAAAGAGGGTTGAGTACATAGAAACAACTCCATCCGTGACAATGTTGTCTCACATCCGCATTGTGTCTTTCATGGGGTTCCTCCTTGGCATAGATTGTCTCTTTCTGTACAGTTCGATAAAGTATCTTCTACAAACGCGCCAGGCTTCGGTGTCTCTTTTCTTTTCATTTGAGTAAGTGCTTTTTGCTTATGATCGGTCCATAAGGTGCATGGCATGCATCTAGTTGGCAATAATAAGTTTTCATGACATGTTAGTTTCTTTTTGATGGTATAGACCGCCAAATCAATATGACTTTTGGACTAAGATTAGATTTCTTTTATGAACAAACTTTATGAAATCTTCATTTTTTACTCTTAGTTTTGTTTTTAAAATTTTGGACCTGTAAATTGCCGTGGGAAAAAACGAGTTGTGTTCAATTAGAAGGAGAGGGCTTGCGTGTTTTAGTTAAACAGAGGCATTATAATAAGAATTCTTCAAAGGTTATAAAACTATGTAGTTATGTAATTTTTATATATGAGTACAAGTTTTCAGGAAAAAGTTTGGGTCACTTTGGGCATTATGAGAAATTTGCTATTTCCTGTCTTTGCTGCTTTTATCTTTGGTATTGATATAGTTTGGCTAAAAAATTACATTAATTTGTTCTTTACTTTTTCTCTTTTTTCTAAGGGAATAATCTTTAATAAGAAAATAGGACAAAGATGTAATGGTTTGAGTTATATCTTAGAAAATAAGGTACTCGTATTTTATAAACATGAAGACTTTAAAAAAGAGAGAAGAATATTTCTTCCCAGTCCTGTAAACTTCCTAATCATGCTTATATATATGCTGATAGTGTTATATTGGTGTGATTGTTGTCTTCCTCGAAAATATTTCTTACTAGGTACTTGGAACTTCCTAACTGATAATGTTTAACTTGGTGAACATGTTATTTTGCTTATTTTGAAAAAAGGACATTGTCTAATGCCTTTGAAAGTTGCACAAACTCTGGAGCTTAATGCTAATGGTTAAGACGGAAGACTAGTTTCACAGATTTAGATAATTTAAATATGCTGCATAGTTTTGAATTTGAGTGGTTGAATATATGTTCACATTTTAACCTTTTATGATGCAAAAAACTTATCTGGTGAAAAGCATATGTTCTTAGTATTCTTTACCATTGGAAAGGGAAAATATTGGTACGAACATATTGCTTGCCTGAAGAGAGCCTATCATCCATACATTTTTCTACATATAACACTTATCAACCAAGGTTTCCTAATGGTATGGAAGAGAAATGCATCATTTTTCGCTCTAAAACTGTATCTTCTAGCGTATTGTGGCACCGGAAGCTATGTTGTAGTTTGGATGATTTATGTGAATAAAAGCATAGAAGTGGTGTGCTCCTTCCTAATCTTCCTCTTTTCTGGATAAAAATAATGTAAAGTTTTACTTTTAGATTTCATGTATTAGGTGTTGGAATGAATCTCTTAGCTAAACTTTAGAATGGGAATGTGACTTATGACATTATCTTCTGATCAGTTGTTAAATGGGCAACAGCATTTAAGGGGGATTCTCTTCAGTAAATATATTCGATTTGATTGCATATGTTTCTAGATGTGCATGGAAATAATGTCTGTGAATGCATAATGTTGACATCAGCTTTCTTAGGTCTTTCACTTTATGTTAGCTTTTCGAAATAATATTAGTTTTCAGGTACATGATTCTGGCAACGACAACTATGTCAACATTTGTAAAGTATATTTTCTATGTGAGCGACATGCTTATGGAAGGACAATGGGAGAGAAAAGCTGTCTACACCTTCTATTTGGAACTTATTCATGACTTGCTTCACTTATCTATGTATCTTTGCTTCTTCCTTGTGATCTTCATGTAAGTAATTTAATCTACCTCCATTGTCTTTCCCAGTGAAAGGCCTATGATGAAAGTCATGATAGGCTATTTTCTTTTATTTGTGCCAAGACATGTGAATGTGCATGTTAGAAGTATCTTCATCTGGTGCATGTTTGAAAATCTGAAGGAATATGACTTGTGCACTAACTTCAAGTCCCTTACTGTTGATGCAATGTTTGAGGGAGACCTGGAGTTTTATCACAACCGATGTAAACTTGTATTGATTGGTTTAGTTAGATCTATTGAAAAAGTGTCTTCCTACTTGACATGAATAACTAATTGACCCAGATAACTATATAAAGGAATCTTCTTATCAGGTCCTTGTTCCAACAAATCCTCTTTGGAAACTTCCAGCTGACTAACCTGGTGTATTTGCCTTGAGACTTTTCCCCTCCACCTGCCAGCAAGTTGAGCTCACTCTTGTTATCAACCTTAGAAGAGTATCATTTTTGAAAGATCCCTTCCATCCCTTTAACACTTGGACTATAAAATATTAAATGCTTTGTGAGAAGTAGTTTTATCAAGTTCTGTTTTCGTAACAAAAGTACTTCCTAGAAGTTCTGCTTGGTTCAATTCTTTTTGTTAAAAAATCGTTTTTGTACTAAATAATTTTCAATACGCCATAGGATAATGTTTACTGTATAATTCATCAAATTTGTTGTATTTTTTAATTTTTTTCAAATAAGAAGTGACATGTTCTTGTTGATATTTGAATTGATATATGGTATAGTGGATTTTAGAAAATTAAATCATGCTTACAGCATGTTTGGTACAATGGGAAAAGACAGAGGGGCTGAGAGGGACCAAAGTTGCAAGGTTGATCATAGTTTTTTAGGAGGTTCATTAAGATTTTAAGGGTTAATAGTGAAGGAGTATTGAGCACTTTTCGTCTGCAGCAAAATCTTTTATTTTTAAAAGTTTATTACTTAAGTTAATTTTTATTTTTTGTGTCTAGTTATTTGGCAAGTTGTTTCTATTTAAATATTTTTAGACTCATTACTGGGATTATTTAGGAGTTTCTGAATTTTGTTCTTGGAAATAGTTTTTATTTTTGAGTTTTATCTTCTATTTAAAAACCTGTAACCTTATTATGAGTGATAATGAATAAGACTTTGAATTTATCCCTTGAGTTCTCTGAAACCCTAAAAGGTGTGATGCTTTCTTGTCTTAGGTATGATGCCTAAGGATCTACTAGTGTGATGCTTGTAAACTATCCTCTTTCTTCCCATTTATTGCTTCCCCCCCCTTTCAATTTAGTTGTTTATTCTCTGTAGAACCAAAAATTTCTTCATGAAAACAGCTTGTAACAGATTCAGAATTCTCTGCAGTTACCCTAGTTTCCTTGGCTCTTAATCTTGCCCCAATTCCTGTAAGTTCATCCTACAAGAGGGGCATACTTAAGTTATGGTGCATGCATGCATAATGTTTTTGCACCAAATGGTGTAATATCCTAAGGTAGGAGAAATTATTGCTCCTTTTGGGGGCATAATAACTACCCCCTCACTTGGCTTCCTGTGCAAAAACATGAGGTTTCCTAACATTAACCTCTGTTTGCATAGTCATAGATATCTAAAGTATACCCCGTGTTATTAACCCTTGTATTGAACATGCCCTTACAGTCAATGAGGATAAGCAAATGCAAGAAAAGGCTTGTTGTCTTTTGATTGAGATAAAAAAATAATAAATAATGCTCTTTTGATTGAAAAATTGGTTGCACTTATACCACATTCTTACAAGAAAATCACATAAACTGTAACTAATTGAATAAACAAATCTAACAATAAATTAGATCTTATTTATCTCTTGTGTTATGAATTCATTGTTTAAATCTTTGCTTTTATTATATACCTTGTACAAATGTATCTTTTTTGAAAATGACTTGCATGGCTAGGCTTATGGTGGAAGTGAGATTGATGGTTCTCGTATTTGACAGTTAACATCTGACAAGTTAGAGGGGGTTTATTCTGTCCTCCCCTGATATTAGTTATGCTTGACTGCTGTTGTTGCTGTGTTATTGTTCTTTATTAATTGCTTGTGTGCGTTATTCAACTGACGTTGGTGCTGGTTTCATAGGAACTATGGTGTGCCATTGCACTTAATTCGGGAGCTTTATGAGACATTTCGTAGCTTCAAGGTTCGTGTTGCTGATTATATTCGTTATCGGAAAATCACTTCGAATATGAATGATCGATTTCCCGATGCAACACTTGAAGAGCTTAATGCGTGAGTTTTTCTACTTTTTCATGCTTTATCAATTTCTAGATTTTACATTATATTGATCTTGCTGATTAATGCAGAAGTGATGCGACCTGCATCATTTGTCGTGAGGAGATGACTACAGCCAAGAAGCTTGTTTGTGGACATTTCTTTCATGTGCATTGCCTCCGCTCATGGTTAGAGCGCCAACATACTTGTCCAACTTGCAGAGCCCTAGTTGTTCCACCAGAAGGTGGGGCAAGTTCAGCTGGAGGGCAACATGGACCACATTCAGATGCCCATCAACGTGGTAAATATGTTCACTCTTTTTTTTTTTAAATTTTTTTGCCTGCTTTATGCAATGTGTTTTCATGGAATTTTGAGATGCGGAGATATGATATAACTCTCTATTATTAGCCCATGACTTCTTGGGCTGATGTTTAAGTATTACTCTGAGATGCTGTTGCATGTTCTCATCATGTTCGGCTCTAAAATGAAATAGTTACATCCCCCACTGGTTGTAATAATTTAGTTAGATTGAAGATGGCTCTTTAGGTGGTTGACTATCATTTGGCCATTTATTGGAATAAATTTGCAGTATGTAGCTGGCTAGCTAATTCAAAACTAAAAATTCATGTTAACTGGTTCCCCCATGTAATAGGTATTGGCACAGGAGGTATGTCTTCTCAGGGATCAACTGATGGCAGGCCGGCGGGTGATACCCAGCACAGCTGGCATCAAGCCAGGCTTCAAGCTGCTGCTGCAGCTGCTTCAATATACGAGAAATCTTTTGTTTATCCATCTGCAAATTCTCTAGCATGGTATGCATATTCTTTATGCCATTTAAAGGTCAGATTTTTGTTTATGGAATTTGTCTCATGTGCTAAAAAATTCCTTCTTTTTAGTCTCCGTTGTAAGGTATTTAGAAATAACTTTGGGGCTTGAAATTTTTTTTTTTTTTAATGCTCATCTAGAGAGATCTTCGTTGCTATGTTTGATGCTTTTCATATGAGCAAACCAGACTGGACCAGAGTATTGCCCTGTTTGGAAAAACCTTAACTTGGCTCAACTTTCCTCTTTTTTTTTTGTCCTATTCTGCTTTTAACATTTTTCAACCAAAGTGAATATAAGGGTTTCCATAAAATGGAGTAAAATCATCATTGATCAATAATCTTTTGCATTGAAAAGTCTTCTTAATCTCAACTCTCTCACACGGGCCATTATAATGCTTGCAAATATTGTTTGTTCTTCTGTGGCAGAGTACTATTTGGGGAGAGAAGAGTGTGCGAGTTAGTCAGTGAGAACTAAGGATGTTGCCAATACTAAATAAAGTCTTATGGGCATTGCATGAGTAAGTCCTGGCCTTCCATAAGGTAGAAAAGGAGGCAAAATGTTAGCAAAAGACACAGCATTTTAACCGAAGACATTCCTTAGGAGTTCAAATTGCACTTTACTATAGGAAATCAAAGAAATGTCGAGCCAGATACTCCTTTGTTCCAAAAGAGGTTGTTTGCCATAATCCTTCGTGCTCGCTAAAGTCTAAAATTTAATGAAAATAGGTCCAAACCTTTTCAAGTGTTGTCTATGGAGTAGTGGGGAGAGGCGGCTCTACAAGGTGCACAGGTCCTAAATAAGTCTTGCAATTGTTAATTAGGGATTGAGTTTCCAGAATGACCTTCTTTCACTACTAATATTTCATTTTGTGAGTGGAATAACTGTAACTTTCATACTCTAGAGCAGTCCCCGGGTCACTTTCTTCTTGGGACCTGGCACCTTAGTCCTAGGTAACCTGATGGTTGTGGGAATGGTTTTATGTTTCAAAACATGTGATTTATCATACCAAGTGCTATGGAAACGTGGTCAAAACTTAAAATGGTAAAAGTATTGGTTCCTTTCTAGCTGGGTTCACCTTACATAGCAAATTTAGAAAATAGGATGATATGACACGAAATGGACAAAGGCATGGATTTGTGTTGTACATGATGTGGTGGTTGTTTGCAGATGCTGTTCTTTTTAATTTTATATTATTTTTGAAGACAGATTAGTGGTCTTGGTTGCTGGCAGTTAGCATCAGCTGCAAACTGCTGGAAGGAAATAGTTATTTTTTCCTCGTTTGGATTGAAAAGCATCAAGAATAGGCGCAGCTCCTGTTTGGTTTTGTAGGTGATCTAGGAAGAAAGGAATGATTATAAACCTTGGCAGAGGGGGAATTACTAGTGTTATGGTATTACTATTTTAATACAATCAGTTTGCCATATATTATGGCTAAATTCCTGCATTTTTTTATTTTATTTTTTTAATCAGAAGGATGCCTTCAGATTCCTTTCTGGGTATTGACTTCCTTTGTCTGTAGTCGTGTTATGTACATACTGCTTGTTCAGGTTTCTCTGTGTTTGTTGGAAACATTTCATTAACAAAAAAGGGCCCTTTGTGCTTATGAGCCCTACTTTTTTCCTCATTTTCAGGTCCCCTGCATATACTATGCTTCCGCGTGTGCAAAGAGCTTCAGTCAACTCTGATGGTGCAGCCACTGTCGGAGAACAAGCTTCTACTAGTCAACCACAACATCAACACTTCTTTGCCCCTGGGGTAGCTGCGAATTCATTTTTTCCACAGGTAGCACCCAGTGCGTTTGCAGCTTTTCAAATACCTGCTGCCTCTGTGGTGAGTGGGGATAGGGCAGGAGCCTATTCAAATATTACTAGCTCTGAATTGGAATTTCAAAGAACTAGTCTTGAACAACAGATTGAGGTACAGTAAACTCGTCATTTTCATGGTTGCTTTTCTTATTAAATTAAATATCTAAGATCAAAACTCAGTTAGACTTCATGACGTATATATCTCGATGCAAACATTTTCATTCTTTTATTTGGAAATCAATTATTCTAAATATCTCATTGATGTGATTCATAGGTTAATCCCCTAATGGCGGCCAATAGTTAGGTGGAAGGGCTTTCGTTAGAGAAACTACATGCTTTCTGTATTGGAACTAGAGGAGATTATATTTAATTCCTTCTTTTTTTTTCTTTTTTTATTTTTTGGTTAGCTCCTATCCATGCAGTGCTCATATACCGTGAACCTCAGATGGACCATGCCCATCAAACATTGAATGAACCTTATCCATTCCATTTGCCTGTTGTGAGGCATGTTTACTTTATATCATTATCTGTTATTGCTATGTGCCATCAGTCCTATCTATATTTAAGCACAAAAGATGATATCTGCTAAAAGGGATATTCTGTTTAAGAGCCATTCAGATTAAAGATTTATTAAAATTTGTGTTTCTTGCATGGGATCGTCTCTATTTAAGGAAGTTTTTAAGTTTGGACTTAATTGAAGCATATAAAGTTTGCCTGTAGCATAAATATAGCCATGGGAATAATCTCAAGGACTATTGCTGCCATTATTGTGAAGCTGTGGAAATCTAAACATGTAGCTTATGTGGGAATCATGTGCAACCACATATGCTTTTTCTGAGTCAGTAGCGTTTTTGTTGGACCTCTGATAGAAGCAGGAGAAGTGAACTGCCTCTCTGTATTTTATTGTTTTTTTGAAGAAAATTTATCCACATTCTCCCCCTAAAATCCAGGTCCTCCGAAAGCAGCTAGAACTCCTACCAAAGCCAAAACCTGGGGAAGGAACAGAAGCTCCTAAAGAAGTTTCTGATGTGAAGGGAAAGAGTGTTGCATCTTCTTCACCTTCGATGTCAGACTGTGGCCGTCACGGAGAAATTGAAGAGTTTGATTCATAGGATCGGATCTGTGCAACTGTAGAGTTGGCATGAATGGCAGAGATAGTTGGGTAAAGTGAAACCAAAACAAATAGAGTGCATCGTTGCTTTTTGGAAGCTGTTTTGAGGTGTCTGATGGATCTTTCAAAGTAATGTTGTACTAATTCCACAATTTAGCATATGCCTCCTTGTACAGAAAAAGTTCCTAAAGATAATCTGATTTGTGTTAATACTGTTTTTTAATGCCGATGTAAGATGGACATTTTTTTCCTCTTCTGATCTGATGATAGCCGATCATTTCTTAGATTGTCAGTGTTGTTTGATTGGAGCCTGATTTTCTTTGATAAGACAAATCACTGCCGTTGATTCTGTTCACAGTGCTGTGGACATGTTCTGCAATGGATTATGCGAGTGCGGACCCTTTTGGGATCACTACACTGGGTATTGGAAATTGACCAAAGAATTGTTGGACAAGGTCTTATTTCAATTATGCGAGGACGCAGAAAAACCCTATGGAGCAACTGAAAAAATTGGCGGAGTCTTTAGGACACCCAATTTCTCAAGAGGAAGGGAGTGAAGGGTTAATTGAGGAAATAACAAAAATATGTAGAACTCCACAATCTGGGATTCAAAACAAAGACATCTTTAGAAAAAGTGAAGCTAGAGATTGAGAAAATCTTTTTAGTGAGGAAATTGTGAAGCGTATTGATCAGTTAACTGACCAGAAATTTGGTCTACGATTGAAGGTTTATCAGTGTCATCTCTTAGAATTTTTTCTAGGCCTCTTCCAAGCAACCTGCAATCTGATTCCAAAATTCATTTATTTTCATTGAAGCGGAAAGATTAATTGGTAAAAGAGAGAGTACGTTCGAGTTGCAGAAAATATCTTGACGTTCTGTGATTTTTCTGCAGTCCTTCAAAAGGATAGAGAAAATTCTTTATAACTTGTGATGAGAGGGTGCATTAATATTTTTTAATGTTTATATTTTTATAATTCTAATAATGCGAACGGCAGGAGGAATGACAATTTCTCTATTTTCTAAAATAAGACACGTTATGAAGTCAGCTTGTCCTCAAGTGGGAACCTTGGGAGTAATATGAGCTCTCAATGGGGTCTTCATCACAATCGTGAATTCCTGCTTCTCGGACAAGTCAACACCATCACCATCAACAGCCGTCCATTCAAAATACCAAATCAGATTAGCTACAAAATATTCCAAATGCAACATGGCCAAACTCCAAGCAGGGCAAATCCTTCTCCCAACACCAAAGGGCATCATCTTAACTTCCCTGCTCCCCGTCACATCGAATCCTTCCCCGGCATCATCAAAATATTTGATGAATCTCTCAGGTTTGAACGCCATTGGATCATCCCAAACTTTTGGGTCCCACCCCATCTCCGCCAGCATGAAATTCACAACACCGTTTCTGGGTATAAGATGACCGTTGAGCAACGTCTCTTGGGTCACTGCATGAGGCAACACAATATGATTGGGTGGGTGTCTTCTCAGCCCTTCTAGTATCACAGCCTTCAAATATGGCAATTTCTGCAAATCCTCCTCTCTCACCGACTCTTCACTAATTACATTTCTCATTTCTTCATACAACTTGGATTGGATTTGTGGGTATTTCACCAAATTCGCCATAATCCACTGCAAAGCCGTCGCGGTAGTGTCTGTGCCTCCGTCCAGAAACTCCGAACACAGACCTACCATCTCGCTTTCATTGAGCTTTCTCTTCTCGTCCGGCCATTCCAGTTCTAATACCGTGTCTGCGTAGCAAGTCGCGGTTTTCTTCTCTGCTTTTGCTTTCTTTCTTTCTCTTATAAGAGGAATCAGAACCTCCTCTTTACTCTTTCTAATTTCCATTAATTCTTTCCACTTACGGTGAAAAACAAATTTGTACAATCGGGGGAAGAAGTCAAGGAGCTTGAATTTGCTTAAACTCAACAGAGCTCGACGTTGGACTCTCTCGATTTCTTGTATTTGATTTTCGTTAAGCTTGTCCCCGAAACACATAACAACGAGGAGAGAGAACATGGAGAACTGAAAGTGGTCGTGTACTAGCACTGTAGATTGGGATTGTGAAGAAAGAGAGAGACGATTGATGAGAATGTCGAGAACCCATTTGCGGGCGTGAGAGAATTGTTTGATGCGAGTTGGGAGGAGTATCTCCGCCATGAGGTTGCGGCGGAGAAGGCGCCAAGTGGGGCCATATGCGGCGGAGGTGATGTTGCGTTTGTTGATGTTGAAGATTTTGTTGGTTGGGAGTGGAAGAGAAGGTGGCCTGTTGGAGAAAACCGCGCCGTTTTGGACGAGAGCTTGGTGGGCTAGAGAGTGGCCGGTGATGAAGATGGCGGGTCGGTTCCCGATTTGGACAGAAATGATGGGGCCGTATTTGGGAGTGAGTTGTCGGACGGTCCGTTCCATTTCGGGTAATGATTTGCGGAGCCATAATATGTTTCCAATAATGGGAAATGCCGGTGGTCCTGGTGGAAGTTTGGGATTGTTTTTGATATTTTTGAAGAGGGACTTGAGGAGAAAACAGAGGCATATTGAAGTAACTACGATGAACCAAGTATCCATGTCTCAATATGCACGAGAGAGAGAGAGAGAGAGAGAGAGAGAGAGAGAGAGAGAGAGAGAGAGAGAGAGAGAGAGAGAGAGAATGTTGGATGAGTTCACTTTCTGACTTTTAGGCCTGCCGGGGTCGGGGTATATAAAGATGAATAATTCCTAAAATTAAAAGTTCCGGTCTTTCCACACTATTACTATTAATTTTTGGCAACCTTGGAAGACTGGAGTTCGAAGGTCTTTCCAGCTTCCAAGTTCTAACAATGATTGAAACTGATTACTTAAATTACTACTATAATTAAGAGATGGCAATGGCAAATGTGTGCTTTGTTTACTTCCAAAATATGTGCAAAAATGGTCATCTTAAGTTGAATTTTCACAACATAGGAAATAAACTAGTTCGAAGAATTTATTAGGTTTATTTTAATTTAAAAGAAGCAATATACAGCTATTAGAAGTAAATATATATATATATATATATATTTTTAATTCTTGAAGTTATTTTTCCTAACTTTTAACTTTTCCTTTTCCCCATCATTAACTATTCCAAAATCTCCTTATTTTTTTTAGAATAAATTATCGATATCCGGTAATTATATTGAATTTAATTAAATTCAATTTGAGTCGAATTGGGTTTTTAAGAGCAAAACTTTTTCAATAAGATCTATATGCAGAGGAAGCTGCTGCTCAGAGAGAAAGGGTGTCACGGCGGAAGCTTACCATGCCGGGGCTTATATGCCCCCTTTGAGCTACAAGATGAGATGTTGGACTTATAGATGGCCAAATGTGTGGTGTGGCACGAAATCTAATTTCTTGGACTTTTTTTTTTTTATTTCCAAAATTTCTCTATTTCAAATCATTGTCAAATTTCTGCAACTGATATAAAATAATGTCATGACGATTTCCTGCAAGCAATGCAATATATATATATATATATATATGTATATATTATCAAGATAAGTGAAATCTCTCTATTTCAAATCCAATTTTTGTGTTTGACTATTTTCATTCAGGTGCCATTTTTGACATGTTCTAATCCTATGTATATTAGTGATTAGAATGGGGTTTGTATTATGAATTGAAGTTTGAGTGTCAGATCAAGAATTGTTTCTTATAATTGAAAATGAACCCTAAATCAAACAAGAAATAAATCAAATAGAAACTATCATAATAAACTAGAAAATAAGTAAAAATTATGGGAATAATAAAATAAAAGTTAACCACTGAAATGAGCATGCTTGTGCTAATTGGACTTTTTTTTTAATTAATGTAACCATCTTTTATGTTATTTGATTTTTTTTTTGTACGAGCATATGCAACCAAACGGAATGGGAAGAGAGGATAAAAGTGGGAAACTCTATTACTTGAGTTGTTCGGACATTTTTTATGTTATTAGATAACTCTTAATTATTGATCCAATGATTGATTATGTATATTTTTAACAAAAATCTCGAATTCAATTCTTATACATATGAAGAAAACAGATGTCGAGAGAAATTTGTCTCTTCTTATCCCAACTTGACTCGAATTGAATTTAGTCAGATTCATTATGATTATCGGGTTCCGATGATTTATCTAAAAAAAGATAACCATTAATTTGACAATATTTAGAGAGTGACAAAAATGTAAATATATGTATTTTATTCTATTTGTCCTTAGAAGATGAATTTAGCTATTAATATACAGTTTATTGAATTTAGTTAGCTAAATTTTCACGCAATATGTTTTTGGATTTTTTTTTTTAAATTTAATAAGACAAAAAATTATGCTTTTCATGGGTATTGTATGTCAGGGTTATAAGAAATTGCTAGATAAATGTTTTTTTATTTATTCCTTATATAATAATATGATTATCTAAAGAAATTAAAATCTGAATAAAATCATTTATATTTTTCTAGGCAGAAATAACAATCATTTAGTACCCCTCCCTCTTTATAAATTATATTTCATTTAGTAAAATAAGAATTATAGTCATGTATTTTTATCATATTTGAAAATGATCTAATATCATGAGTTACCCTTCAGCATCGGAAACTTGGTTCATTTAAATGACCCATTTAAGGGGGTTAATTTAGTTTGAAACTTACAGTAACCTATTTAAGAGTGTTATCCTTCCAATATAGTCTATTCTATGCACAAGTCATGAGTTAAACTCGAAAACTTGATTAAAAGACTTAATATTATATTCTATTAAATCAACTAACCGTTGATGACCTACCATGCTACGCTCCATTGAAATTTTCCATGCTACTAGCCAATGAAAATTTCCAATTATATTTCTTTTTTTTTTGTCACACGATATTTGAACATCAGATCATAAAATTAGAAAAAAAAATATTGGTATCACTAAACTATTCTTTTGAGAACAAATTTTCCTCCTATATCAGGTCAATATCCTTGAGATGATTGTGTATTTACTAGCTATTGGTAACATGAATAAAAAGATTTGTGAATAAAACTGTTTCTCTTAATTTAATTATTTATAATATTTTTAAAATATTAAAATTTGATATTTGGAGAGCTACAGAATAGATTAGTATCCAAAATTTCAAGTAATCTGATTCAAATAACCTAATATTCAAATTCAAGATTTTAAAAATTTTAATATTTTACCATTAAACTCACAAGATAGACACACAGGTCTAGTGTTTCAAAATAGATTCTTATGTATAAAATTGAGCACTATCTTAATTAAAAGTTTCAATCAAATCATTTTCTTTTTCTTTTGGTGGAAAAATCATTTTCTTTTTTATTATCCAATATATAACATTTTGCTTACAAATAGTTTTTGATTATCCAATCATCTGTTTTTTTTTTTTATTGTTTGAGAGGATCTTTTATATGCAACTTGAACATAAATGTCATGTAAATAAATATATTTATTAATCATAGACCCTGGGTTCAAGTCATGATAATGAAAAAAATAAATTTGAAAAAGCCAATCTCTTAATAGTTCAATAATACTCGAATCGAATTTGTCAAATAAAATTCGAATACTGATCGGTGAAAATTATAAAAAAAAAGAAAAAAAATCTAATTTTTTTTTTTTATATTATTTCAATCGGTATTCGAAATCATATTATAACTAATCTGGTTCGGAACTTGCGATGACTAATTTAAGGGGGTTAGCCTCCCAATATAATCTTCTCTATACTCAAGTCTAAAATTAAACCTAAAATTTTAATATTATATCTCAATAAATCAATTAATCGTTAATAAAAAAAAAAAGAAAAAATCTCACCCTTACGCTCCAACTTTCACATCCGAGCTCACGGAGTAAAGCCCACCGTACACATTTTCACGATGAAAAGGTGTGCTTGGCTAATTAAGAATTTCTTTTTTAATAATCTATTGATATTTAAAATTATATTTCTTTTTTTATTAATTCGATTTAAATTTTATCAAATTTAATTTAAAAAGAATTCTGTTAATATAAATTTTTTATTTTTAAATTTTAAATTTTAAATTTTAAATTTAATTAAAAATTTTAATACATTTATATTCACGTTCCATTGATTTGGGTAATTGACAGAAACTTGATAGAGCAACGGCTAGCCCAACCTTTTGGCCCATTACAGGAAATCCCTCTAGAGAGAATCAAGTCGGTCTTTTTTTTTTTTTTTTTTTTTTTTGTGTGGTAGAGTGAGAGAATCAAGTCAATGTCCTCGACATGATAGTGTCTACTCGCTAATTTGTAACGTGATGAGAAAGATTTGCGAACAGAATTATTTCTCATATATAATTTAATTATTTATAATTTTTTAAATATTAAAATTTGACATTCAAAGAGTTACAAAATATATTTTTATGTATATAATCGAATACTATCTTATTTAAAAATTTAAATTTCGTAGGTCTGAACCAAAATATATATCATATGCAAACCACCTTTTTTTCGATTATCGAATATATAACATTTTACTCACATATAATTCTTAACATCTCTTATTTGGATAACTTTTCATTTGAGAGAATGTTTTATATGCTACTAAAACAGAAATATCATGTACTGACGCCTAATCAGTCTAATAATACGATACTAGATACAGGTGTCAAGATAATTTTACTTTTAAGAATTTAATTTGATATAAAATGATATAAAATAAATTTAATTAGTATCAAATATCAATTATTTTAAAAATAAATAAATAAATAAATAAACCAACAACATGCCTTAACGTCGTACTAAAAAAGAAATCTTAAAGGATGCTACTGTTACAAATGCAAACACCTGAATCACGTGCTCTAGATGGATTGCTTCGCGAGAACAACGTGCCTTAACTTGCAATAATGTATTTTAAAAAAAGAAGAAAAAAAATCAAATATTTTATATAATTTTTGTCATATTCATTTTGTTAATTCACACATCATGTTACATGTTTTTTGATTTAATATTATTCTCTCGTTAAAAAAAAAAAAGTTTTTTTTTTTTTTTTTAACAATTTCACAATTGTTGGAAAGGAGCATCCACATTTTACTCTAGCATATAAATATGAAGGGCTTTTCACATCTTCCTGTAAGTCTCTCTTTCTGATCGAAAAGCAACCCAAGCAAAAACCCTTTTCCTTCATGGCGTTGTCCGTTGAATCCGATCAATTGTTACAGGTCCAGGAAACCAGCAAGGAAGTAGAGAGGATAGAAGAAGTAGCACGAAAAGAGAGAGGGTATGAGAAAGCATGTGAAAAATGGAGCCACATACTCTCAACCCTAAACAGAGAAAAGGGTTGGCTTGATGAGGACATGGTGACGTACCAAGGCACTTGGCTCTCGCCACTGCTCACCCTAAAGAGCATAATGCTAATGCAAGACCTCTTCACGGCTCGCCCGGATGACGTCCTTCTCGTGACAAGTCCAAAGGCCGGTACCACATGGTTCAAGGCCTTAATCTTTTCGATCATGAACCGTTCTCGCTTCTCTCTCTCCTCTCACCCTTTGCTCACTACTGGTCCTCACCATTGTGTCCCTTCTATAGAAGTACATTACCACAATAAAAACCAGGCTCTTGAGCTTGACACCGCTCCAACACCGCGAATTCTGGCCACCCACATGCCATATCCATTGCTTCCAGACACAACCAAGTCTTCTGATTGCAAGATTGTCTATGTATGTCGTGACCCAAAAGCTGTTTTCGTCTCTCAATGGCACTTCTTCACGGAGGTGAGGGAAAAACATTCACTCCCGCTAATTCCATTCCATGATGCGGTAAACATGTTCTGCACCGGACTAACAGAGTTTGGACCGTTTTGGGACCATGTTCTAGGTTTCTGGAAAGTGAGCAAAGAATCGCCAGACAAGGTGTTTTTTATGAAATATGAGGACGCAAAGAAAAACCCTCTAGATTCTGTGAAAAAATTGGCCGAGTTTTTGGGACATCCATTCTCTGAAGGGGAAGAAAAATCAGGTGCAGTTGAGGAAATAGTTAAGTTGTGTAGTTTTGAGACACTAGTCAATTTGGAAGTGAACAAAGAGGGGATACTACAAGTTACTCCACAATATGGTGTCCAAAACAGATTCTTTTTCAGGAAAGGTGAGGCTAAAGATTGGGAAAATCATCTAAGTGAAGAAATTGTGAAACGTTTTGATGGGATATCGGAGCAGAAATTTGGTCCTATTGGATTGAATTTCTAACGATATCTACTAAATTTATGTGTGGTTGTATGGGTCTTGTGGTCTCTTTGCATCATTGTACTAGTACCAAATTTGAAATAAAAAGCACATAAAATAATCTTTGGTCCTGTGGCAGTGAGATCTGGTGTGACTCATTAATAGAAGCATCGTCTCAATTTCAAATAACACCTCATTTCATCTTGATTAATATCGCACCCAAAGACACCTTATAGCTAATATAAAATATATAAGTATTGTTTGCTTTTATGACCTCAGATTCGGATGAGTTTGGTGGATTTCTTTCCCCCTTTTTTACCCTAATCTAATGTACTAATCAGTAGTCACCGAATGCACTAATCAGTGGTTATCGGACCCGGTCTTTCATTCAATGACACCAGGGTTCCTCCTCTTGCGTTCAAAACCCGATGTCCCATAGATGTTTAGTTGGAGCACTAATATCCCTTAACAAAGACCTTGATTTAAGTTTTGTGTGTAATAAAAATAGATATTGAAAGAGTTTTGATCAAACCAAACCCAAATTAATCGAATTCAACATAATTAACACATATCAATAATATATTTATAAAAAAAAAACTATGCCCCCTCCCTTATGTACGGCACCCCAGGAACCAAAAACAATAATCATTAAATAACAATCTCCCGATACAACAAGGATCCCCACCCACCAAACATAAAATAATTGTTTTAGTAAGACGTGACACCAGATCTTTTAATCAAGTTCCCGAATTTGACTCGCGACTTGAGTATAGAAAAAACTACGTTAGGAGTATAGCTCTCTTAATGAGTCATTACAAATTTCAAACTGGATTAGTTAAAATATGATTCCGGATATTGATTAATATAACGCGAGAAAAAAAAAAAAAAAAAAAAAAAAAAAAAAAAAAAAAAAGCAGCATCGCTGCCTTATAACTATACAAAAGTTTCAAGCACCCAAATATCTCTGATCCAACGGTGGCCCAAAAACCTATAACCCTAAATAGATGCCATACAAATTCTGTTGGCAAGCTCGATGGGTACTAAAGTCCTAAGGAAGGTTGGGCCCAGCATCTGTAGGGCTGGGCGTGTGGGCTCCTAGAAGAGCTTCGGCTCAAGCAGCACCTTCCCCCTCCCCCATGTAACAGGCTCGGTTTGAGTCTTAGTATATACCAAAAAAAAAAGTATTGCTAGAAGTTCTCTCTAATTTATAAAGACTAGATTAAACAGCTGAGCCAAAAGCAACACATTAAGGAATTAAGAATTTACTCCAAACTAAATATAAATGTACCATCTAATTTCATTACCTCGCATAAATCCTGTCTTTAATTTAACAATTATGGATATTAGGAAATGATCAGTGAAAAATTTAACTTATGTGCATTGTACAAAGAGAGACCTTCCATAAAGGGGAAAAAAATATAACCTCAAGTACATGTTTGGTAACAGTAAAAGGCTTAAAATAGAAAGTTCAGTAATTTTGTCGTTCTGTTGTGAGCAAAATCCCAGAACCTAAGAGCACCTTTCAAGCCGGTAGCTTAAGCTTCTCATCATTCTTCCAGCTGGAAACATGATTGAACAAGATGTTAGCCCTTTTCTCATGAAATCAAAGTATCAGAACAAAAAAGAACAATCCCAAAGAGACACTTCAGTATTTTAATCACATGCATTCATTCAATATTTAAGGATTTTCGTAGGGAGTCTAATGCTCTCAAAAGTCTTTTGATGCACTCCACTTCATTCACCATGGATGCATATAGAGAAGAGAGGGTGGTTTAGAAGGGGCAAAGACACTGGAGTTCACCATATTTCCTTATTTCCAGTGTGAGGTAGAAATGAAGTACATAATGAGTTTCCTCTTTAGAGACTTCATAAGTTTATGGCTCTACTACAGTTGATTTTGCCTACTAGGAAGCTACTTTGATATGATCCGGACAGGATTGACTCTTTCTAACAACTTTACGGAATCAGTGAAACTAGTCAATATGATTGTGTTGCAACTCTTGAAATAGGAAGAAATGCTAGGTAGAGTTGTTGAATTTTTAGGTGATTTGGAGTATCTACCAGAGATTAATTGGTGGCCCAGGATATGGACAAGAAACACAGAATTCAGTTAGACTAGAGAAAAAGGAGGAAAAGTCAACTCTCTTATCAAAACAACCATCATAATGATAATAATGATTACAATGATTATGATGATGATGATAACAATAACAATTAATAACAATAACAACAATAATAATAAAATAGATATCAAAGAGCACGTCTGACACCACAGCAAGGTCTAGAAAGGTTGTTTTCCTGAAACCATAATCTTCATGAAAGAATCTAGTGGCTTTATGGTTGCACCAAGGCCCACCCTCAAAATAGAGTAAGAGAACTAGGAGAATGTCTTTGCATTCTTGACTCTGCAATTTAAAATTTTGGCATGCTTCAATTCCTTTCCTTTTAACTCTAAGATATTCTTTTTGTGGAGGTTGTTTTAGACACTATGATTCTGTAATTAAAAAAAAAAAAAAAAAAAAAAAAAAAAAAAACACCTTATTCTAAATCGTTGACTTTAATATGTAGGTTGCACTTCTTCAGTGTTCAAGTGGTTTTACCATTGCTTGTCAACCAAAAGTAAGTGCAGAAAGTTCTCCAAGAATCTAATGAAAATCAACAGTGTAACTAAAGTTGCTTCTTATGCCAATTTTGCAAGGATTTTTAGTTTTGTCACTAGTTCTTCACACTAAAGAATATAGAAAAAACCTAGCAATTACTGTGTAAAACAGAGTATGAAAAACTACCTCTTTATATAGTAGTAGAAAAAGTCAGCATAAAGAGCTGTCTGGATCACTCCCGAAATCCATGCTGTGTATTGGAAAATTATATCATATACATGAGAAATTTACCTATTTCTAAAGAAAGATGGAACAAAAAAGGGAAGAAAGCAGAACTTACGGATCCATCGATATTGATTATTTTCCCATAAGAAACGGTAGATCCAGTTGACTATATATAAAGCACGGTAAGCACTGCAAAGGACAAACAACATCAACAGAGTTTGTAAACACTTTTTCCTCCCAAAATAATTCAATTCAGGGCGCAGATTGATAAAATCTGCTTCTAAACCGAATTTTCTCTACAGAAGTTTACACCAACCAAGTGTTTAGTTGCATAAGCTTGATTTTACAAACTAAACAAGTAGGATCAAACTTTGCTTCCTCAATTCAAAAAGTAAATTACACATATTTGCATACAATATTCAAGTTTGAATCATTACATTTGTTAGCTTAAAATAAAGTAAATTATACATGGGAGATTGCATAAGCTCAATATTTTTAGTCTAGCTCGAATGAGCTTTTAATGTGCCAATTGTCAAGCCTAAATTGAGCTTGTATTGCTTTGGTCATTTCACAAACCCTATATATTGTTCACTTCCCATTTCCAAACTGTCTGCAGGTAAAGAATAACAAGGAAAAAAGAATAGATCTTTGAAGAATTTTCCAGCCAAGGGCAATTGAAAATTGTGCCCAAGTGAAGTTTGAAAGTGGAGTTCAATATTCAAGAATTTAGCTAAGAAAGATCACTACTCCCACAGATATGATCATATTCATTGACCATTTCTATGGAGAGATTGCAACATCATGTCCCATTAAGACTTTCTCAAAACATGTTAACAAGGAATATGATATCCATTATAATGTGGATGCTTTACTTGACCCTTAGCTTGGTGGAAAAGTTGTTTGCATATCTGAAGGGTTCTGGAAATAATATCTTCTTAAAACTGTCTTATAATGGAACCTGATATAACCACTACATCTGATAAGTTTTAGGCAAGAAATACTGCCGGAGGCATTAGAACTATTTATTTTATATTATTCGGTTATTGTTGCTGCCAGTTATTTATTCCTAGAAGGCAGTTAAAACTGCTCTAAAACTGTTCTAAATTGTTCCTATTTGTTTCAAGCATTGCTGGAAGAATGTGGTATCAAAGTATTTAGAAAAATCTGGGTTTTGTTTTAGAGATCTAAGGACCTATAACCCAGCAACGAGACCTTAATTCCTAACAAGATAGGCAAGACAGGTAGAAGAATGTAGACTTGTTCCGAAAGCAAGTACCAGAATTCTCTAGACCCGTAACTCAATCCTTGGCAAGAACATTACATGTCAACATCTTGCCCATCATAGAACCCACATGCTCAATGGCATATTTTAGGCATAAAGTAACCATCAGTGCACTGGCAAAACTTTTGTGATCACAATCAACAAACAAGTGAACCACGGATTCTCTAAGCTTCCACAGCCTCAATAAGACAAGGTATAGTTAAGAAAAGCATCATACTAGCATCCTAATATTTTCTGGTACTAGATGAGGATAAAATCAATAAAGAAGCATAATCTAGATCTGAAGAGTATCGGAAGGATGGAATTGAGAGTGGATCTTGAAGCAATGCCAAGTTTGTTCCATTATGACCCGAAGAGCAAGGCTGTGTACATCTTACCCTCCCTAAGGTAAAAGGAGCTTCATGTACAAAGTTTCACTTTTTTCCAGGTTTAATGAAATTATATGACGTTATTGACATGAATGAGATCATTAATCTCCACAATATGGAGAAGGAAAAAAACTTTTATCAATCTCTAATCTTTTTCATATCACTATCTACTATCCAGTTGACTTCTCGATGATACTGCACAAATCACAATTGTTCTTGCTATACATTGACTGAAATTATTGTTGGCCTCAATAAATTGCCGGAGAAATTAAAAATACGAAGACAAAAACATGCATAAGATTCGGTAAAACATAATCATCAGAAGCATAAGGATTGACACAAAAACCCAGAAACCGCAAAGCATACTTTTGCAGTTTATTCTTACATAATAGATTGGTAAATCCTAAAACTGTACTATGGTAACTTGATAGTTTAACAAGAAAGATGTAAACAGTTTCACTCTTGCCAACAAATTCCATTCATGAGATTTTTCCTTTCAAATTCAATATCTCATACAGTGTATATTTCATGGTTTGCTTATTAGTAAAAAAAACTTACATAATTTCATAGCGCATGGTTTGGTTGCTTTATCACTTACAAGAGAAGAGGAACAATTACACCGAGAGTGAGATATTTTATTTAGTGAAGAGAAAATAATGGGGCTTGCACTGATTTGAGGAGGGGGAAGTTTTGGACTATCACATAAAATAGGATGATGTGGCATACATTAACATTCCAAAACAATGGAGGATTAATGGAGGTACTTTAGCAAAAGCTGAGTTAGAAAGTATGGGTAATAAAGGGAAATTTCCAAAAACAGGGGTATCAAAATGCAATAGGAGGTAAAATACAAGAGCTAATTTGTAATTTACCCCAAAGTATAGCACGGATTGAATATCCCTAGGCTTGAATGAGTGGAAGAGAGAAACTAAAAATACAGTAACCGACAAGGAGATCAAATTTTGAAGATGGTGTGAAGGCTAGACAAGCAGCACCTTCAAACCCCACACTTATTCCACCAAGGCTTAGACGCTAAAGCAACTTAAAGACTGACATCAATTTCCTGTAAATATCTTATCACCAAAAAATTGGAAACTGAAAGAATGTTCAAAATCTCTAGTTAACACCACCATGCAAAATTCAAACTCAATATTATCTGATGAAGAGAGCAGTGAACTATAGAATAAACCAACATCATTATCACCATTTCCCACTAGTCTCCCTTCATGTAACCCTTCCTTTAGTATCACACCCACCATTTCAATATCATTTCATCTGCACATTCTCAGACCACAGCCAACCAAGGGTAGACCCAGAGCATGCATCGCCCACCACCTCCCCCCCTCCAAAAAAAAGAAGGGGCCCAAAAAAATAAAAATGTAAAACTTTTAAGAATTTGAAAGGAAACTGCAATTTTCTTAAGTTTTTCTGTTTGTATCTTGAAAATTTCCAAGACCCCCCCACCCAAAAAAAAGAAGCAGCTCTTCTCTAGATCCATCCTTGCAATCAAATTCACGATGGTTGCAATAAACAGAGCTGCAGTAATCAAAAAACAAAAATAATAATGTATCCACAATTCAATACTGGGAGCAACACTTGTTAATTAGAGAAAAATTTCTCTCCACAAGGTAACCCAAAGTTTTATGGTATTGCTCCAGGGGGTTCTGTGTGCCACTACAAGATTGCCAATGACGAGAGGATTCAAGGGTCTCCCTTGTGATGTAAATTTTCGCCATCTTCCAGAAGATATTGTCATTGATAATCTTAGATGGCTTCCTACATATTGTATTTTCAAAAAGTCTGTTAGCTACAAATGAAGGGCCTTTACATCAATACTTGATTTTCTTGGCCTCTGTTGTAAAATAAATGTGGCAGCCAGGTTGTAGTCCAGTATTTTGAAAGTAGAACAATATGACTAATATTTACTGGAGGCAGATTACAACAATATTCAAGTCTCAAGGTCATCTTGACTATGAGCGAAGGTTCGGATAGAGATCTTGCAGCGGGGAAAAATCATTCCATGCTAAAGAAGGGTACAGAACAGATTCTTTGTTTCAAGAATTTGTGAAAAATAAAGAGGATGTGGATGATATTGAGATGGATTGCAGTTAGAGAGCTTGAATGGTCCAATCAAGAATTCATGATACAGAAAGGATGAAAAAATTTGTCCAGAAAACTTTATTTTGAAAGATCGGGTATTGCCAAACAATAGGAAAATTTTGGTGAAAATTTGTGCAGTGAAACAGGCTTCTTCCCAAAGTGAACCATGAAGTATTGTAAAGGGGAGCCTGAAGCAAAATGCCCTTATAACAATAGTGATCATGGGAATGACAATCGTCCAGAAATTAGTACTTTGACTAAAACAAGTAGATCCCTGCAGCAACATCTCCCCTACGTAACCAAGATAAATAAAGAAAGAAAACATTTTTTGTTCTAGTAGTAAAGGAAGAAGACCTTAAATCTTGTCATCTTCAATAGGTCAAGTTTGATGCCAAATATTACATAGCAGATATTCTAATTGATGACTGTCCCCAACCAATAAACCCACCCTTCCACCATGGTACAAGCAAGATTTGATCATAGTATGTATTGATACCATGTCAAGAGTTTTTACAAACTAAACTAGCTAACTTGTAATTTTTACCTTGTTTAACGATTATGAATTTAGTTATTATGAAGGATCCGCTTCCTTAATAATGCATCTTGTCTACCATATTTTCCTAACAAATTCTTTACTGAAACACAAGATGTCACCAACTTTTATCACTACACTACCTCAAAGGAACCTCAACAACACAATAAATATTATGGCAACAAAAGCGAAGTCCTTCTCAAAGACAATTTTCTGAACAAACACCTCCCATGCCCATCTTCCCAAAAATTCAAGTTTGACAACATACGATTTGAGCAATCAAAATTTCTAGAAAGAAGAGAAACAACAGTAAGGATTGGATCTGAAGGATGACATACCCAAGCAGGAAAATGTAATTCCCAGTTAGGTTGTCAATGTTCCTTGACCTTTGAAGTAGTAACAACTGGGGAAAGATCGCGACTGCTTCAAGGTATAGGGAAAATGTCCATAAGACCTATCACAAGAAGGTAAGAATGAGATCAAGGTTGAGTAAATCATCAAGAAATTTACAAATCAAATGCAGTTGTCAAATTATTTAAGAACACTGAAATTTAGCACAACAAATTATTGGCAATTCATAAGAAAGGAAACATAGTTACCATGGCAAAAAATGCTTCAACAGAACCACAAATAAATGAATAAATAAATAATACAAAAGGTTGAAATTAGTTTCATTATTTCTCTAGCCAAAAGATGGTCTAATTTCCACATTCATAGCATGTGTTATAAAACTAATGGAGATAAATCCTTTCATGGAAGCATGTTACCCATAAGTTGTATATCTTCCCCCAAAAGGCTTGCCTCTAGTGCCGTCTTTTAGTGTTTTTTCTGAAATCAACCATCCTATAAATCCTTATTTCTCTAACATCTCTTTGGGGGGAACAATTTTAAAAGGAATTTGGATTTCGACAAATCTGTACTGGAATTGGAATCCAAAACTAGAGTATTTCAAATGACACCCCTTAGGTGTCATTTGAAAATTTACTTCAACGCTTTTTAATATCTAAATTTAAAAATCACATAATCAAATTACAATGATTACAATTACATATGATGAATAACAATCACACTCTAGGCCTTCCTCTCTTTGAAAAAAAAATAATTTGTCTCTCTTTTGAAATAATTCAACTTTCCAATCTTCTCACTTCTTTTTCTCTAGAAATGATTTTAACTTTTCAATGTCTATTTCTTTTCTTTTTTGAAAAATATTCAATTTTTCAATTTTCACTCTCTCTTAAAAAATTCAACTTTCAATCTCTGAGATGATCAACTTTGCATAGCACAGGCATTTTAATTGTTAATAGTCATTTGAAATACAATACAAAAAAATTCACATCTCAATGTAGTCGTTTAATGTTTCCAAACAAAATATTTTGAATTCTGATATTTTAAACAAAGATATTTGAAATTTTCATATCTGAAATCTAAATATAAATCCAAATATAAGTTGTCAAACACAAAGTAAGTCTTATTACCCTAAAAGAACTTAAATTTAACTGCACAAAGCACCCTTGAATAATCAGAACTCAGGGTTGAAGAGCCAGAATAAGACTATATTCTGGAAGGCCTAAAGCATTAAGATACATGGAGCATTTTTTATACAAGGGAAACAAAAAAGGGATAAATTTTACAAAACCAACTTTTTTGTGTTTATGTGAAGAGTATTATGTTACTATGCATCATGTTTTCTCACAAAGGGGGCAATGCAATACCACGATATGTAACCCGTTGTTACGTCTGGGTAACAGATTACCACCCATGCGTTCCCTTCCTCTCCTCTTCCACAGGATTATACATTTAAGACATCAACATATTTTACATAGCATGATTGCTAATTATCGTTTCTCATTGTACTATACTTGATCACAATGGGCATGAAAAGCTATAGCAGATTATTCTAGTCAAGCTCATTAAGTAATTCTCTGGCAAAATCCCTAGGCCTCTTAAATGTATGTTGAACCATAAGACAATAATGAACGAAAATTCCTCTAGAAGAATTGGTGACATGACAAGAATACAATTCAAATAAAGTATGAAATACATTTACCTCCATTACATCAAAAGTGCGGTGGATCAAAAGAGCCAACACAAAACACACGAGAACTACAATGTAATGTCGGAAGGTATCTTGATCCTTGTTGTATGTTTGCTTCACCACTTTATGGTATCTCATATACCAAACGATTCCAATTGAAGTTCCAAGAAAAACTAGCTTCATCACAGTGTTGTAAAATGAATAATATTTTGTAAACAAATCAAGGTACCTTGTGACAAATACTATGACATAGAGTTCTTGGGTCTTCAGTGAAATTCCTGAGACAAATACCCATGTGCAAAATTGTTAAGTGAATACTATAATGAAGACCATTTTTCAACTCAATTGATAACTGCTTTTATGCGCAAACTCCAGAGTCTAAGCTGTTGATATGTGGTGCATATGGGATAATTTTGAGCCGGATAATGAATCGGTTCAAGATTTTGAAATCCAACATGATTGGCCACAAAACCGCAAGCATAAGGTACTCAATATGAATAGTACAAGACCGGTACAAATCTCAAGTTATATTGTGCCGTTTGAGTACAAATAATAACTTCATGAGATCGTTGTTTAGTAAGATTTGGATACAAGAACCTGGTCTCAAATCATGTTCTATCACATTTCCATCCACAAGGGAAAAGAAAAAAAATAAAATAAAATCTCAAAGGAAACACATGACCCATTCCATTCCCACAATCAACTACTAAGTTTTGATAGAATTGATTCAAACATTTAGATATGAAAACATAAACAGGTCATATCTGACTCCAAATGGTCAATTTCAATAAATAAGATCTATATCCAAACATTTAGGGAAGCGACTCTATCAAATTCCAACAAAATTTGTTTGTTCTTTCATCATCTAATTCTGACCAACAGATAACAATAATAATAATAATAAATGACTTGCAATAAGATAATTTAAAAATCTATCGCCTCCGAACCACCTCTGATTCCAACAATTGTAAACGAATTAAATATACAATAGAAACCTAGAATTGAGAAACAAGACTTGGACCCAATAATTAAAAAATTATTTCAAATTGGGCTTTTCTTATTAAAAGCTAATATTTCAAACAAAATTTAATTTCATAGCAAGATATTCTTCATCACGAAACAGTTGCAATTAGACGCACGAGAGTGGAATGATCAAAACAATTCATCCATACCAATACACAAAAAGATCCAATATACCCAAAACCCAAGATTTCAAAAAAGTGGAAAGTGTAGTTAGAGAGAGAGAGAGAGAGAGACCGGCACAAGACTTCGTGGTGCGAATTTTGAGGAGGAGGACAATGATGCTGAGGAGATGGGTCATGTCCCCAGCAAATCTGAACACATTCATGATTTCTTTCGTTTAATCTGTAAATGTTGTGATTGATCGAATGTTCTTCCTCCCCTTTCTGGGATTTATCCGTGATGGGAGGGATCTATCTATCTACGCACGAGGCTTTTAGACCCAGATTTTGTGTTTTTCTTCCGTACGGGAGTTCAGTCTTTATCACACACACGGAAAGAGAGAGAGAGAGAGAGAGAGAGAGAGAGAGAGAGAGAGAGAGAGAGCTCGCGCAGAGGTCAAGTGAATGACGTCTAGTCAAAACCGAGTACGTTCTCTTCTTTTCCACACACACGAGAGGCCCAAATTCGAGGATATATATATTTCTCGTACTTCAGATTGCAGAATGAGATAAAACTCCTTAATTAATAAGAATTATCATTAAAACTTAAATTATTATCTTGGAAAAAATAACAAGTGCACGGATCACTGAAAAACAATGATTTTCCAAAAATATTCAAGTGGAACTCAAATCTCAATTAATATTGATGAAGTGCTATTAAAAAAATCCAGCTAAAGATTATTTTTAACTTGGATGATCAAAAGATGAAGGGTCCTAGTATGAGCCCAAGATCTAGATGAGAAGAAAAAAATATATAGATTTGATTCGGCATAAGTAATACACCAAATTAATTTTTTCTTCGTTCCGAAACTTATGACCCAGATTTATAAAAAGAACAATAATATTTTTCATATAATTATTAAATAATTAAAATTTAAGTCAGTATTATTAAATAAAGATATAGATATATGATCATCCGATAATATTTATTTGTATAATTTATAGTATTTTAATATCTTATAGAGATGCATAATCTCTTTGTTAGGAAAGATAACAATAATTTCTATTATGGGACCCTCCCATATCATTTATTAGTAAAAGTAAAAAGAGTATAAAATGGATGGCAAAAATAGTTAAATTAAATATGAGATTCAATATGTCAAAAAAATAAAAAGACGAGATTCAATAAATATGGTGGCGATAATTTTTATTAATTGAAATATTACATAATATATTCCATTCAAATTTTTACACTTTTTGACTTTGTTTTATTTAAATCCTTCGTCAAGTTTTTCTCCTTTTAATTTTGGTCTCATGAATGGTTGTCCATTTATTTTTAAATCACAGGTTTTTTTTTATTTAGGTTCGTACTCTTTTTTATTTTTTAATCAATTTTTTTTCTTTTAAATCCTTCGTCTTTTTTGAATACGGTAATTCTTTTATTTTTAAATCATAATTTTTTATTTTTTTAATTTAGATCATTACTTTTTTTATTTTTGACCTTTTTTTTTCACTTACATCTTTTGTCTTTTTGGGACATAAGTTTTTCCCCTTTTATTTTTTTTTATCCCTATGGACGATCGTTCATTTATTTTTAAATTGCAATTTTTTACTCTGTTCCATTTAAGTTCTTACTCTTTTTATTTTTAACACATTTTTCTTCTTTTATGTTTTTCATCTTTTTATGATATAGATTTTTTTCCTTTTATTTTTTTACTATCGTGAATAATCATCCATTTATTTTTAAATCACTATTTTTCATTTTTGTTTCATTCAAATTTCTGCTATTTTTATTTTTTGACTCAATTTTTTAGATGTTGGTTTTTCCCCCTTTTTGCCCACACTTGTCTATTCATATCATTACTTTTTTTGACCCAATATTTTTTTCATTTTAGTTTTTCATCTTTTTTGAATATAGGTTTTTTCCCTTATATTTTTTGACCTCATGGATGGTCTTCCATTTATTTTTATATTATAGTTTTTTATTTTTTTTCTAATCAGATTTTTACTCTTTTTATTTTTTATCCTTTTTTTTTTCCTCTTGAGTCCTTTTTTTATAGGTTTTTCTACTTTTATTTTTGACCTAGACTTGTAATCGGGCCGGGCCCGGGTAGGTTCAAGCGCTGTTCTGGGAACCGCAGGCCGGGCTGGCTGCGATTCCTAGGCCAGTCCAGGCCGATTTTGAAATTTTTTTAATTGAACCGGCCTGGTGAACCGGAACCGACAGGCCGGTTTATACCGGGCCAGGCCGGTTTGAGCCCAAAAAGAGGTGTAAAATTGAAAAAAAAAAAAAAAAAAAAAGAGGGACAAAGAGTTGTTGAAACCGGCTGGGCCGGTTCCTGGTTCCAATATCTGTTGAATCGGTCTGGCCCGCTATAGTACTTGGTTCGGGTTTGCGGGTTACTGTAGCTCCAGTCCGGTTCACGAGCAGGGCTTTTTTCGGGCCCAAATCGGCCCGAGCACATCTCTATTTTGACCCCACAGATGGCTATCCATTTATTTCTATTACTTTTTTGTTTCACTTATTACTCATTTTTTATCTCATTCATTAGTTTTTTTTTTCGAATTCCAGTCGTTAAACTTTTTTTTGTTAATATATATTATTTTTTAACTGATTTAAACAATAATTTAATTCAGATATGAAGTTAATTATAAATTTAACAAATATTTGTATAATGAAAAAATATAATCCACATTTTATAGACATCTTGTATGTTAGCAGAGGCAATAACTGGTTACATGAAAGTTGTCGTTCATATTTAATAAGAACCGCATAGAATGATCATAAATATTTGAGCAGAAAACTTTGCCAATTTTAATAAGAACCCCGGAAGATTTATTGAAACCGTAAATTCTTGAACTTTTTTAGTTTTTCCTTGCATTTTCCTAAACGAGGGGGTTGTTTATTTTACTTGATTTTCAAGAGTTAGATGAGCTCTAAAAAAATTAAATTTTCACATAAGATTGTAAAGCTAAATCAAATATGAACATAGAGCTAAAAGACATTACTTTGAAAATTTTAACATGTTTATGAAATTAAAACATTTGGTTCAAGTGAAATATTTAGAAATATATGAAATACTTAAATAAATAAATTTTTAGGATAATTGACAATGAACATTAAATAGTATATACATAAATATAAATATTCTTTTCTCTTTTTGTTCAAAGGTAATTGAATTGCGCACTTAGGACCGAACCTCACGTGTCTATTGCAAAAGGTTGAGGAGTAGGAAAAGAGTAGAAGGTACTAAAACCAGGGGTTAGGAAAAGAGAGGAGAACGAAGAGGAAATTTTTTTGTGTGGATGTTGATATAAATAAAATGATATGTTGGGAAAATAAATAATAGGCCACGAAATGAAAATGTATAGTTCTATATGAAATTTATCAATAATTATATCGATAATTTTAATCGACAAACAGTCGATTTAATGGGATATGGTGTTAAATCCCTCAATCAAGTTTCGAATTCAAAACTTGAGAATGAAAAAAAATTATATTGAAAGAATAGTTTCCTAAATAGGGCCCTTGTAAACGTTCAAAATAAATTAGTCAGAATATAATATGAAATACCCGTGATAGAAATAAAAACAAATATTGTTAATTTAAAAAATAAATCTTTCATAAACCCAATTTTGAGATGAAAATAAAATGAAAGTTAGGACATAAGTGATTCTTCTATTCCCTTTCCTCTGTGTCCTGATTGAACCTACAAACACTTGAAATTGGCTATCCCACCTACATTCATTTTCCATACCCCCTCCCAAACACGATAAATCTCCCAACTCATGCCTTCTTGATTCTACATTTGATTTGAGATTTAATTTATTGCATCTACATTTCAAACAAAACTCTATACTTATCCCCAAAAAATCCAGAACTATTGAGAAATAACGAAAGAGATGCAGACTGAGACGTCGACGATTTTCATTTTTTTACTACCACAAAAATATAAACTAAGAAGTTACTGAATCAAGTCCTATAATGGGAGATACAAATTTGTGTTAGGTCCGATGAATAATTTTGTAGATGCACGAAAGAGTCAATGATTTCCAATCTTTGCCAAAACAAAAGATTCATTTTTAGCATATGATTCTATCTTTTCCTCAGCAAATTACATTTTTAGCACTTCCATTTATTTAGTTTGAAATTCAAATAAAAAAAATATAGGTTGGTGATGAAAAAAATGAATATATTAATCATTACTAAATATTAATCAACCTATTTTTTTATGATTTAATATTTGATTCGGAATGAAAAATCGAAGTAAGCTGTAAGGAGAACACAAAAGTAAACTTCGATGGACTCCATTCTCAGGGCGGAGCCACCTATAGTCTGGGGGGCCATGGCCCCCCAAGACTTTTGATTTTTTTTTTTTTCATAAAATTTTAACTTTTAGCCTCTATGTCTAAAAAAAAAAAGTTATGATATCTCTAAATATTTAAAACAATAAAATTTTTATATTTTAAAATTTTAAAATAATATTATATTTGATATTTGGAATTTGTGAGATTTGGTCGGGATACTCTAAAATTTAAAATATATGTGTATATATATAATACACAAATTTTAAATATATTATTTTTTTACCTTTTTAAATTTTTATTCTTTATGTCTGTCCATCAATTGTCCCCGGGAAGGAAAAAAGGGGTTGGCTGCTATAATGACGCAACTAATAATAGCTGATAAGAGCAAACAAATATTTTTGAGATATCTCTTAAAAATTTACATCAATACATTCTTATATAATTTTTTTCCTTTTTTTTTTTATGTTGACGTTGTGAGCAACTGACATTTTTATCAAAATCTTTCTCTGCTATATATTATATTATTACTATCTCTATATATTCTTATCAAAGTTTTTACCTATTATGTAATATTTAGTTGTCTCATAACTTAGTTAATATTTTTTTTATAATTCTATTACTGTATTTTAGATATGATTAATATTCTTTTTGTACATATTTGACTGTTAATATTTTATTTATATGATTTATATATGCCAAATATTCTATCAATTATATTAAATAAATGCAATATTCTCTATTTTTCATAAACTCAATAGTCAAAAAATATTATCCATAATTAGAGTTATAGTTTGAAATCTACACATAGCGGCCCTCTTTTCAATTAAAGTTTAATTTTAATTTAATAAAAACATATAACTTTTCTCGAGAATAAAAATTTTGAAAACAAAAATTTCAAAAATAGATGGAAAATGAATATATTGTAGATAGTTTAATCATTTATATTGAAAAAAATTACTAGTGTTTTTAGTTCAGAATTGATTATAGATGAATTTGAATCAATGAAGAAACATAGAGTGCAATTTTTATAAATTATTTATTTGTTTAATATTTTTATATTTTTAATTAAAATTATATGAATTTTTAATTCAATTTATTTTATAATTTTTATTAATTAATATTCCATAGTCCTCTCAAGAAGAATTTTTTGGCTCTACCCCCGTCCATGCTTCAAACGAATCTAAGCAATAGGTAAAAACATAAACAATTGAACTTTACTTATCACATATTTGATTGTCACATGACACACTCGCCTTGCGATAGAGACATAATAAAAATAGTATCATATTAACTTGACGAAGATAATTACATACCTATGATGATATGATATTTATTTGATAATAAAATATGTCAATTAAAAATAATCATGCCAATTAAAATGCAAAGACGTGGAAATCGACCACGAGATGATGCTCCGATTAAAGCTCGACACACATCAACTTTTGCCAAACTTAGAGATCAAAAACTTTTATTTTTTTGGGAATTTGGTCAGCTCAATTTTGTTTAAATACAAATACAAAAATTAAAATCTCAATGTAGATAACTTAGAACCTAGATTTTTATAATGAAAATGTCCAAAGGTTGATTGCATGTTTTGGTGGCAAAATAAGAGCGTTTTGATAATGCCAAGTTAATAATATAACTAAGATTGTTAGACAATTTGCGAATTTTTTTAAAGAAAAATATGTAATATTTATTTATCATATAACTAAAATATTATTAATTGATGATAAAACAACGAAGAACAGAGTTTTAGTGGATTCAACATCCAAAACACTAGACACAAGTATTCAAAACCTAGGGATGGGAGATAATGTAACAATGATCTAGGTGTGTTGTGTTTGTTTAAAATTCAGATCATTAATTTCAAATCTAGAAATTTAAGGTTTACATTGTATGTGTAGAGTATACCTCAATCACTACAAAAAAATAAGGTATTATTGAAGGAAAAAAATCCGTCGATAATAACGACGGATTAACATCAGTAAAAATTATCGAAAAATTAGCGACGAATTAATATCGGTAATCCGTCGGTGTAATGATTTAGGATAAAAAAAATTTTGTAAACCTATTACCGACAGATTAGCGACGAAAATATTTCCGTCGGTAATCTGTCGGTGTAATGATATAGGGTACAAATAAAAATTTATGTAAATCTATCGGCGACAGATTTTTTAGCGACAAAAAATTTCCGTCACTAATCCGTCGCTGAAATAATTTAGGAAAAAAATATTTATATAAACCTATCAACGAAGGATTACCAATGAAATTTTTAACGATGGATTTTTATTTTATTATTTTATTATTATATTAGGTAAATTCATAAAAATAATTGGTTATGCTATTTTAATTAATCAAATTTACGTTTTTGACTCAAAAAATATTTTATTTATTTATTTAGTACCAATTTAATCAAAATCAAATTTAAACAGTTACAAAAATTCAATGATAATATTCAACGAAAAAAATTACCTCAGAGTAAATAAAAAATGAATTGAGATAAGAGTGAGATAAGAAAAAAATGTGAGAGTGAAATAAATATTAAAAAAAATTGAAAGTGAGATAATAAAAAAAAAACTTTAAAAAATGGATTGTGATACAGTGGTTTTGACAACTGAAAAATCATCATAATACTTAGGTTTGAATTTGGGTGAAGGCAGGTGAGCGCGCAGGCATGGGTGGGCACGTGTACGTGCAAGCAGGTGTCAAGAATCAGCAACGAAAATTTTCCGTTGCTAATAATTTTACATATTGTCTGCTATCAACGAAAAATTTTTTAAAGATAGAAAATTTTTGTCGCTGATATTTTTACATACTGTTTTCTATCAGTGACAGATTAGTAATAGATTTTTTAGCGATAGAAAATTTCAGTCGCTAATCTATCGTTGATAGTTTAGCGACTGATAATATTCCATCAGTAATATTTTGCAAAGAGATTTTCAGCGATGGATTTACCAACTGAATTTTTTGTCGGTAATACTTTTTAGTGACGAAATTTTCCATCAGTAATAATTTTTAGGGACGGAATTGTCCGTCGGTAATACTTTTTAATGACGGAATATTTACTATCAGCGATGAATATTTTCGTCACTGATATTTTATTTTCTAGTAATGAATCTTGCTTCGTGTATGTATTACACTGTATTCATACAAAATATTTGTATTTTAAAAATGATAAGTTGACATAACTATTTCCATTTGAAATTAAAAAGGTTTTCTTATTAGAATCATAAAATTTTAGGGTTTACATTGTTTACTGAGATTCTAAATTGTCCATCTCATATACGAGATTAAAAAGTTTGAAATTAGTTTTGCAAAGGCCCTCTCTCTTCCAAGCTGGTCTTTGTTTTTATGTAGTAGTAAATAATATGCTCATCATCAATACACACTCAATTCCCCTTGATCTCAACACTCATTCTCTCACAAGTAGTAACTTACCCAAAATGTGTTCAAGAAGAAACAAAGAAGAAGAAGAAGAAGAATTACCTAAAATGTCCATTCATTCATAAGCATGGATGCATTTTACCTAAATCTCTAGTCATTTCATCCTCTAAACTTTGAACAACCTAACATACGTCATAAATGGGTATATCATAATTTTTTAAAAAATTTATTACGATAGTAATACCTTATTACTAAGCATGTACATATTTTATTAAAATAAATAAGGAGATACCATACACACGCATTTTTTTTTGGAAATCTCTCACCTCTCCTTATTAACATTCAATATACATTTCCATCCGTTCGGCCTAAAGCCTCGACCGTGATGGAAAGCAATAAGTTGGCCCACCTTTGCCTTCTTCAAAGGTTAATGCACAATTTATGTAAATCACAAAATAAAATATTTTATTTTATTAAAATTTAAATCACTCAATATCTATATAATAATATTTAAATAGAAATCACGTACTGTATATCTCATAATTTATTTTGAAAACGTCATTTTATACCTTATAATTAAAAAAGAAACTTTAATTATAATATTAATAAATTTATTAATTTTGCAAAAAAAAAAAGTTTACAAATTAGGGAAAAGAAAATGAAAAAAAAAAAAAAAATTATGATGTGTTCAAAAGCAAAAGGTGCCATGGATTTCTACCTATCCTAGGGCTCCACATTATTCTCGAAGTCTCACCATTTTCTATCAAAAATCAATCGAAAGCGGGACAAAACCCAGTCTCTCTAGTCGGACGCAAGCTACCCTTTTTCTTATAAAGAGGAGGGAAGGGCCTCTCGACAAAAGAAACCAATTTCAAAGTCTCTCACACTCACTCTCTTTACGCATATTCGTTCTCTCTCTATCTACTCTGCTTCAATTTGAAGCTCTCTTAATTTTTACTCTATCGCTCTCTCCCTCTCTCGTTCTCCTCTAGGGTTTCGAAACTGCTTCGTCCGTACCGTTCTAGGGTTTTACAGTCAGCTTCAGTCTCTCCACTGCCGTTGATCTTCTTATTCTTCTTCGTCTAGTTGTTATTCTTGTACCCTCGTCGATGGCCGCGGAGAAGCTTAGGGATTTAAGCCAACCTATCGATGTTGGCTTACTTGACGCCACCGTCGCTGCCTTCTACGGCACTGGATCTAAGGAAGAGGTTTGTCTTTTCTCGATCCCCCTCTCTCTCTCTCTCTCCCTCCCTCTCTTGACTCGTTTCTTCTTCATCTGCATATAGTCACAAGTGGGGGAGAGAGAGAGGGAGAGAGAGAGAGACTTGTGTTGTCTTGTTTGTCGTTGTTAGGCTTTTTCAACATTTCTTTGTTTTCTGAAGAGAGTTTTGTAATGTACGAACGGAGAAGCAATGGTTTTCATATTTGAAATCTTCTCTCTCTCCCATCCAAAGCGATGTTTGTAGTAAATGCAGTGAACACGGTGAAATTGAAGCGAATGTAACTTAGAGCTCGTAAACTTGTTCTAGGTGGGGTTTTATTGAGAAACATGTTCTCAAGTCTTTTAATTAAGTTTGAATCGCGTGTATTTGAATGCAATTGTTCTGGGGGTCTTAAGTTTTTGAAATTGATTCAAAATTTTTAATTATTTTGGAATTTATTCTGCACATTTTGAAATTAGATTGAAGGTTCTGAAAATTAGGCAATATTAAGGACTGTTGCTTAATCGGAATGCTCATGAATTATTGTTTAATGAAAACGTCTTTGTTCTATTGTATGTATTTTGAAATTAGATGGTAGGGTTTAAAAAATTAGGTATATTAATAGAACCTGCTGGAGTGCTCATGAATTATTGTTTAATAAATATGTTTTTGTTTTGATAAATTAGAGGTCAGCTGCAGATCAGATATTGCGAGAGTTGCAGAACAATCCTGATATGTGGCTGCAAGTGGTTCACATTTTGCAGAACACACAAAATCTGAACACCAAGTTTTTCGCGCTACAGGTTAGTGACATTTCTCACATTCAATCAACTGGCATTTTCGTATAGTGTTTGTGCTTTGAGATCATGAGGGGGGGATGTTTGTTGTGTGTTCTTACTTAAAGACACTTTTCGTAGGCTTATAAAATCCTTAATAGATAAGAGACCTCCTTCCGTGGCTAAGTAATGCGGTAACATATCAGGGTTTATAATGAGAAACGGGGCTTATATATTTTGCAAATTTCTGTTGAAATCTAATATTTTCTGAGATCAGATTCGTGTTCTGTGAACTTATTTAACAGTTGCTCATATTGTCAGAGTGTTTCTGCCATTAATTTTAGGTTTTAGTAAAATATCTTCCATCAAGAAGTGTATTTTCTAGGAAATATTTTGAGTTCAAGATTTTCTGCTCTTTTTTTTTTTTTTGGCTGAAAGTTTTTAAGAAGATGGTTCCTCTCAGTATTTGGAATATGAAATGTGTTGGGTCATATTTTCCTGAGGGTTTCATAAAAAACGTGAGAAAACGTCAGAAAAAAAAAGGTCTTTTTTGGTTTTAATCTTACTACATAAAAAATTAGGAAGGAATTATGTGCACATGGAACTATTTTAAATTTAAAAGGAATTAGTTGGCTCGGCCTATGAATCTATTCTAAATATTAATGAATTCTTAGGATTTGCTAAAATTTTGCCTTTTCCACAACGTCCCTTTTCAATAAAAATCTTATCAACTTGGAAAGTTTTTTCTAAGATGTTTCTGGATCATACAAAAACAAATGTTGAAAAATCTAGAAAGGGGGTTTGGTGAATTGGCACTTCCCCTCAACTTGGAACCTCAGTTTTGGGTTTGATTCTTACCTGTGGGACTTCCTGTACCCCTTTTTCCCTTTTCCCTTGTCCTTCGCTGGGCCTTGTGCCTCCCTTGTAACCAAGAAAAAATGTTGAAAAATATATTTTTTTCCTTAATTACATTTTCTGCCCAATTTTTTCAAGCCAATGAGCACGGCCTAAAGTTGTGCTGGTATTCATTCTTCTCTTGATTTCTAAAGAGGCTAATCATCTCTCCAAACTTCAAATTGATTTATAAAGGCCTTTAGCCCTCTCCATTTGTCCTTTTAAATAGCCTAAGAAATTTGGCCATGGTATTGCAGCTTTAAGGATAAAATGATCCTGATGAAAATGCTTAGCACTTTTCATTTGCTCATCCTGGTGCTCATATGATTCTGAAAGCATTTTGGCATTGTCATGATTCCACCAAATTTGACGAAGATCTAAATCATGTTTATTTATTTCAGGAATGGTATCCTGTTTAGTGTCTTCTTGACTGAAATTGCTTCATTCAAGGGTAGGACAGATTTGTGCCTTTGCATCATAATCTTGCCTTGCGTGGACATTAGTAGTTATCGTCTTGAGACATTTTGGGTTGTATGCCAAGGTAAGGGCATGCTGAGGCATTATGCATGGTTGCAAGAGGGGTGAAAATCTTCGTAATCAGTGTAGGAGCCAAATGATATAGGTATTAGACTAATAAGTCGCTCAAGCTTGGAATATGGAAATTGCTGCTTTCATATCATATTCCAATGCTAATTTATCCTATTCCACGCTCTGTTGTCATCATGAATGAAAATTTAGTAAACTGCACTATGGTTGCCATTGTTTAGCTTGGGAATCTCTGAGTGAGAGTTAACAACCATTGTTAAGTGATTATCTGATCCTATCAGAGTGTATCAATGAGAAAAACTGCAAGACCCTCACTAAGTCTATATATTACTTTTATTCAAATTAGCCACCATCCTGACTTCTCCTTTTGCAGAGTAGATGATCTCTCAAATGTTCATTTGTAGTTCAATACAAACAGCTTTTTCATTCTATCTCAGTAACTCATGAAAATGTCGTTACTTCACCATTTAACTGTCCTTATTGTTGTAAATTAAAATTTTGTGGTATGAAGTGTCAAAGAAGTAGATAAGCTTCCTGTTCTCAAAACCGAGTGTCTCTAGTAAAAAAAATGTTCCATGGTGTATGATGATTCTCAGGAGTCCATCTTGTCTTGCTAAACTGAGACTTCTATACTGGACTCCGTGTTTTGGTACTGGGTTGTAGAAGAGACTTGCTCTCAGAGAGGAGGGAAGATGCAACACATAATAGACTGGTTGCATAAATTTTTGGCACTTGCGCCGAACTTGTAATTATAGATCAAGTCAATGGGGAGCCCCCCTTAGAAAAAAATTGAGGTTCCCCTAGTCACAAGGATTTGTAGTGACCTAGCTGGGGGATGAAGTGAATATCCCTATTGGCGTGGTATTTGTATCCTGATATGGTTTGCCCAAGCCTATTGGTCTGTTGATCTTGGGGGAACTCTGAGCTTGTTTGGCATTCTGAAAATTTAGCATGGAATGCATTAATTGCTGAATTTTAAGTACTGAAAAAGAAGTTTATGATGGTGGAAATTCATTAATTGACAAAAAATAGACTAATCTGAAATTATTCAGCTACATTTTGTAGTGACATTTATAAGATATATTTTGAACATTTAGAATCCTGTTCATCCTTTGTTACCAATTGTTGAAAATTCAGCATCAAACTAGATCTTTTCACATTAAACTAGTAATTAAGCGTCCTACTTATTTGTCCTTCCTCCTATTTCAATGAGAATTAATGTTGAATGGTCCTCCCATTGAGGACAGAAACTTCAATACCATGAAGAGAAAGAAAAGCTGCTCTCTTTTAACCTTAATTTATTTATTTTTTCCAGTCAAAGTCAAAATTGTTGCTTCCAGAACCCCAAACCTCCCCTCCCTGGTTGGCCCTGCATAAGTTGGATGGTCTATAGGCTCTAAGGAGGAGTTTATCATTTTGGGTGGCCTAGGAGCCTGTGCCCATGGTTGAAGTGTGTATCTGCAGAATGCAGAGTTAATTCTATGAAACTGCATCTCAGTAAGATGGTTTTGGATTGGACATTGATTGTAGGGTAATTCTTTCCTTTGATGGATATGCTTCTCTCTGTCTTGAATAAAGCTTGTTTCCATTGCAGTAGTGATTACGTGATTGAGTTTTGTCAGTTACTCTTGTGCGTTCTATATGCTTAACTTTTGTTTTTTTTTGGGGGGGGGTAGGAGAATTAAACGTTATTACTGGGTGAAGTAAAATAGATGGGTACAAGATATCCATTACACACTTGGACTATCCATTGTATTGTAGGTTCTTATCTTGAAGAGAAGCAGTACTTTGAAATCCATTTCATGTCATCTTATTTTACGTACTACTTAAATGTTCTATCACCTATTGCCATGAGGGGCCAATTATATTGAACATCTATTGTGCTTGTTGATTCATTTTTTTAACAGGTTTTGGAGGGTGTTATTAAGTATAGGTGGAATGCATTGCCTGTGGAACAACGCGATGGAATGAAAAACTACATTTCTGAACTCATTGTGCAGGTAACTTTTTGTAGTTATGTTAAGTTTAATAGTTGAGTTGTTAGCCAACCCCAACTAAGTTGGGATTATGTCTTAGTTAAGTTGAACTGTGTTCAGTTCAGTTGAGTTGGGTTGTGTTATGTTCAATAGCTGCTAGTTTTATGTTCAATGTTACCTGCATTATATTATTTCTAATTTTTGCTGTACTTGTTCAGCTTTCGAGTAATGAGGCCTCTTTGCGGCAGGAAAGGCTTTATGTCAACAAGCTTAATATTATTTTGGTTCAGGTAAAGCTTGAACTATGTATTTAGACTGAGAGCTATGGTCGTTTTTGTATCTCTGCTGATATTATGCTATTTAGGTTCTCTGCCTATATGTGCCCCCCTCTCTCAACAGCAGTAGTAGCTGTAGAATATATATTTTGGCTTTCACACTTATCTACTTATCTATTTATTTGCTGCAAGGCAGACTTAGGTTGCTTGTCAGGAACTTATGTTGTTCTTTTTTTATTGTATAATATTCAATTGTTCTTTCAATTATTTACTAGGCAAGCTGAGCCTTGTGCACACTCTGTAAATACAGATTCTGAAGCACGAGTGGCCTGCCAGATGGCGTAGCTTTGTTCCCGATCTTGTTGCTGCTGCAAAGACTAGTGAAACAATTTGTGAGAACTGCATGGCCATATTGAAAGTAAGGCTTCCTTGGTTTAAATTTCTTTCTGATGTGAATTGGTGATTCAGTAAATGGTATCTTTGATTTCAGCTTTTAAGTGAGGAGGTTTTTGATTTCTCAAGGGGAGAAATGACACAGCAGAAAATCAAAGAGCTCAAACAATCCTTAAACAGGTGATTGTATTCATAATGTTGATAATTTAATTGACCATGTACTTTGGGCTGCTGACTGATGATCCTCTCAACACCTCTCAGTCAATTGCATGTTGATCTGTGCAGTCTATGGTTTCTTGAATCATAGTTGCTCCTTTGTTGGATAATTGCTGGTGGACATGCTGGTACATGCAATACTTTAGCTTCATATGTTTGAATGCCGTGGTCTTGTGCTTTCAAGAACTGTATTCTTTTACAGAAAAAGAAATTGTATCAGATAAAGAAGAGAATTTACATTAGTTTCAAAGGATAAGAAAACACAAGGGTCAAAACGAAAACAATGATCAAAAGTGAAAACTAATGAAGGATTGCAGGCCAAATCCCCCTTCAAATCCTCGAGGCTGTAGTTTATATAAACTCCTAAAGCATGAGCCCAAGGAGAAATATAGAAAACATCTTTGTCCTAAAGGAGAGAAGAGCCAATATTTGGATTTTTAGAATCCCTAGTATTTTACTTCCCACAAACACATCATGAAGTAACAAGAGTTCATTTGAACAACTTTGTTTGATTTTCCACGAAGAGAACTTCATTATTAGTTGTATTTATTGAATCCTTTGTGGTCTGACTTTTCACAAAGTTCTGTCGACTCTTTTGCCCTATTAACTTGACTGTACCTAGTTTGTGCATATGGAAAGGTTCAGCCTCTGTAACTTCTTTCATTAGTTTCTCATTAAATGCCATATTTGCTTGCATATTTTGATACTATACTTAATTGTTATTATTATTGCAATGGATATGCATTTTTTTAATATATATTTTACTAAGCTGTTTGTTCCACTTGTTTACAGTGAGTTTCAACTCATTCATGAGTTATGCTTGTATGTACTATCAGTTTCTCAAAGAACTGATCTTGTACGAGCGACACTGGCCACTTTGCATGCGTTCCTTTCATGGATTCCTCTGGGATACATTTTTGAATCCCCAATGGTTGGTGCACAATTCATTCTGGTCTTCAAGTGTAGGAAAGAGATCTTATATCAGAAGTTGTTCTTCTTAGGCTTGACCTTGACCATGCATTATTTCCTTTGAATTTGCAGTTGGAGACACTTCTGAAATTTTTTCCTGTGCCAGCATACAGAAATCTTGCCTTGCAGTGTTTAACAGAGGTACTTGAATTCCCTTCTTATAGTGGAAGTTATTCTTTAATTTTGCCTTCTAACAGCTAGAGTTGTTTATTTTTTGGAACAATGTTCCCAGGTTGCAGCACTGAGTTTTGGGGACTTCTATAACATGCAGTATGTGAAGATGTATACAATCTTTATGGTGCAGTTGCAGGTATATGGTCATTATTCATCTTTGATGTGCTTCTGTATAACAACCGTGGTCATCTACCCCCCCCCCCCCGCCCCCAAAAAAAAAGAAAAAGAAAAGGCCCCAGAAAAAATTACAATTATTTCCAATTTGAGGGCTCAGTTCATTTTCATCAATTTACTGTATTTGATCTTTGTCATTTTATGGTGTTAATTTCTGGTTTTCATTAGGCTATTCTCCCGTTGTCCTCAAGTATTCCCGAGGCTTATGCCCATGGAAGTTGCGAGGAGCAGGTGAACACTTGCTTGTTTTGCCTATTGTTTCGCTTGGGCTTGGTGTTTTGCTTTTAAATATCATTATTTTTTATTTTTTATTTTTTTCTGTCTTTCAGGCATTTATTCAGAATCTTGCTCTTTTCTTCACTTCATTTTTCAAGGTAAGCTTTTTAATTTTCCTCATTAGATTAGTGATATTATCTGAAGATGTCTTTAAACGGTTATATGCAGGGTCAATTGACTCCTGCAGGAGATGGAATTTCCTGTCTTAAATAATTTTGGATATTTTGAAGTGTAACACTTGGCTGAGATGCTGGATGATTTTCTGGTATATATTCGAAATTTTAAAAAGCTTGCTGATGGCTTCTCCTTTTACGCAGTCTCATATTCGAGTTCTGGAGACCTCGCAGGAAAATATATCTGCACTTTTAGCTGGTCTTGAATATCTCATAAACATCTCTTATGTGGATGACACTGAGGTTTTTAAGGTAAGAATATTGTCTCTGTTTGTTTTATCTTTGAGGTATAATGCATCTGAAACCTGGACTTGATTCATACTTTCTGGTGGCATGGTGTAACAGGTCTGCCTTGACTATTGGAACTCCTTGGTTTTGGAGCTATTTGAGGCACATCATAATTTGGATAATCCTGCTGCAACTGCAAACTTGATGGGTTTGCCAGTAAGTAGACTCTTCATTGCTGTGTGATTATTCCCATGTTAAGTGTTGCTGCATAAACTTTCCTGGGGACCATTGGGGAAAAAAAGTTTCTTCCCTGTTTGAGTGTTTGTGTTGTTGATTTTTTTTTTTGGGCATAAGCATTAATTTTTCTGCATAGTTTTTAAATGCATAGTATTTTGATCCATTGCAAACAAAAAAGGAAGCATCTCAGGGTTTTTCTTAAAACTGTGTTCTTGGGTCATGTTATAGTTCACTTGGTCTATGCAGTAAACAATTTTCAGTTCATGTCATTTTCAATATCCAAAGGCCTAGCTGTAACTTGCATTAATAAGAAATATTAAATCTCTGTAGAAAGCTTAACAATCCTTCAGTAAACTGAAAGTTTAATTGGTCTATTTGGCCTTTAGTGCTTTATATCAGCTGAATGTGTGGTTATTCAGTTTTTAAATGATTTTGTAGCTCAAGTTGTACAATAATTCGATGTCCTTTATTTTCCGGGCACACTTGATTGACAGGAGGAGAAAAATATATGGTCTTTGTGTTTGATCTTATTGGCTCTCTAATTTTAATTTTATGATTGTGTCCAGTGATTTTCCTTTTCCTTCAGATGTCTCCATGATTATGTGTCGATGACTTCGTTACTTCTTTGCTATGAAACATTCTATGTTTAAAACTGATTATGATGCTTAATGATTCGGAGCTTTGATTCAAATGTTGTTGAAAAAGTCATAATTCATCACTATGTTACCTATTTGTGTGAGAGGCCCTTGACCTGTGACCTAATCAGTTGCATATCAAACAGATGAGCTTGGTTTCTGTAAAGATATTTAGAGGTAAAATTCACTCAGATTGTACACTGTCATTACTTGGGCTTGTCTTTCATTCTAAGAATGCATGATAGTTGTAAATTTGTAGTTCATTTTTGGACAAAATTTGTTTTGTAGAAAAGGTTAGTAATTGTATAGAATGTAACTTTTGGTTAACTTTGATGCTGCTGCCTAATTTTAGGCATTTTGATTGGAATACTTTAGTTTTGAGAACTTATTATTTGTGTATGTTACTCTGTAATGCATTTTGATATTGCATTTTGGTATTTCATAATGCTTCCCGATACAGCCTTAGTGAGTAGAAAATTAGTTGTTACTTCCTCGAATATATTTTGTATATGATAGTCATATCATTTTGGCACAGTCTGCATTTGTTACCTTTCTAGCTTTAAAGTTTATGTTGTCTGCACTCCCCATACTTGCACTTGCACTCTAACATGGTATATTTCTCCAATAGTGGTGCATACATCAATATGGTTTAATGGCTAGGATGCATGCTGAACTTGGCTTATTTCTGTGTTCTTAGCAGATGACGGTGCTTCCTGGTATGGTTGATGGGCTTGGATCACAACTTTTGCAGCGAAGGCAACTTTATGCTGGTCCTTTGTCAAAGTTGAGGTTGCTAATGATATGTCGCATGGCAAAGCCGGAAGAGGTTTTGATTGTTGAGGATGAAAATGGAAATATTGTCCGTGAAACTATGAAGGATAATGATGTCCTTGTTCAATATAAGGTATTTGAACCGTGTCTTAGATACGTGAATGTTGTTGCTTTGGACTTTGAAGTGCCGGATAATATTTCACTGTAGATATCTTCAAATTAGGCTTGGCAGGTTCCAACAGACAATTGGTCTTGGTTAGGAAAATATTTCAGTTATAATTATTGATTTGGACCTGTCCCTAACCATGTCCATTATCAAGCTATGGGTGGACAGGAAATGACATCTTAAATTAAAATCTGGATTGTCTTCTTTCTTTGGGGGGGGAATTCATGGTGGTTTTCCTCTTGAAAATATTTTGATGCTGTCTAAATTATTTTCCGGAAGCCAATCACAGAAAATCCAGACTCTGTAGGGAGGAATTCTATAGCTTTGTTGTATATTGGGCAATGATTCCAAGTGAAAATAGAACCTATTGTAGGCAAGATTTTTGTGAAATTTCATAGTTAATTGTATTTTTATTTTTAACCAAAAAGTTAAATATAGAAGTACCTGTGGGAACATACTTTAGCCTTAAAAGTTCTCTTGTTTTTGTAATGGAAAATGAAATAAATATTTGTAGTGTTGTTGTCCAACACACGCTTAACATAGTAACCAAAAATGGATTATTTGGACATGATGTCTGTCCAGTATGGAGAATGGGATCTTGAAGCCATGTGATTTCTATTATTATCTGCTTATTCTCCTTATATGGTAAGAATCAAAACAAGTTGGCCTTTGATTCATTAAAGGAGAATAAACTGCAAGAATTTGCTTAAATTTTTTGTTAGAATATTAGAATTTGTGTGAAATTTATGTATTATGCTTGTATTCATGTTTGTTGCTTTGGAATTTCCTTGTTTCTTTTTGCTCATCGCCTTTGTTTTCGTTGCAGATTATGAGAGAAACCTTGATTTACTTGTCACACCTTGATCATGAAGATACTGAAAAGCAGGTATCTCCAATTCTTAGCTGTTTGTACTTTTTTATTTTGTTATTTTGCTTCTACTTTGTATGCACTTTGATATCACTGTCCTGTGCGCCATGCCCATCTTAAGCTTTATGGGCAATTATTTGCATTATATATATTATGGGCAAACATCTTTCCTCCATCATTAAATGATAATGAGGAGGAGGATCTCTGTATCTTGGTGAGCTTTTATAAGTAAATGAAGTTGCATTATAACTTTGCTTTTTTATTGTTAGCATGGAAATCTCATTCTTTTTTTCCTTTTTATTCTTTTATTAACTTATAGATGTTGAAAAAATTGAGTAAGCAACTGAATGGCGAAGACTGGTCATGGAACAATTTGAACACTTTATGCTGGGCTATTGGATCTATATCAGGCTCCATGATGGAGGAGCAGGTACCTCTCTTCCCCCCTTTTTTATTATGTATTAAGGAGATTTAACTTTGTCATCGACAAAATTAGAAAATGAATATAAAGCATTTACGTGTCTAAAATTATTATCTATTTGCTGGCATTTCAAGCTTTCCTTCTTGCCTCTTTTTGTTGTTTCCTCTCCTTTTTTAGTTTGCTTAGGTCCAGTGTTTTGAGAATTGTCCCAGCCAATTATTTTATGATCCATCTACATCCCCGTACTGTTGGTTTAGCCCATTGAATTTACATTGACATTAATATTGCTAGCCATAAGCATTTCAGATTATGTACTCAAACTACATGAAAAACAAATTCTCCAAACATTTGGCCTGTTGATATGGCTTCATAGTTTTGTCCCCATATTTTGTAGTTAAATACAGATATAATGGGAGCTTTTTTTTTTCCCCCAAAGTCATTGGCCCTGGCTTTTTTTTTGGTGGTAAGTAATATCTGCTGGGGTGGAGCTTTCTGACAAACAATTGCTGTGCTTATACTTTTTACAGGAAAACAGGTTTTTGGTGATGGTTATTCGTGATTTATTGAACTTATGTGAAATTACGAAGGGAAAGGACAACAAGGCTGTAATTGCAAGTAACATCATGTAAGTGTGTTTGGCACAACTGTTGTTTGGAGCTCTTCCAATCCAGCATTTTCTAATTAGGGTCCCCCTGGTTTGTGAGCCTTAGTTTCATGCTCTGATAGTATGTTACTTGAAGAAAGTTTTCTTTGGTGGGGCTCTGTTAAATTATGCTGAAAACTTTTTTTTTTTTTTTCCTGTGGTCATTGTAGAAACCAATTTGTACCTTTTCTTTTGGGGGGAGGGGTTTAAATATAGATTGTCGTTGTGTTTATGCCTTTAAACATATGACATTTGATCCTAGATAGAAAGTAATAGTGATGCAGAACAAAAGGCCTATTAAATTTGAAGAGAAATGTTTTTATGATAACTTCGACATTTTGAAATTTTATTGTGTGATGTAATTTTATTTTCTTTGTTTTAGGGTAGACCTCACGACACTTTGAAGTACTTAATGTTGGTTGCTATGGTCTATAAAAGGGCTTAGATGACCCTTTTTGTTTCAGACTTTGTTGAATCTGAAAAAGAATTAAATCTTGCTTCCTTGCGAAGAACTCTTTCTGCTTTCTCTCCTCCTCATTTTCCTCTCTCTCTCTCTCTCTCTCTTCTTTGTTTTTCTTCTCTGTGTTCTTACTGTTTTTTTGTCTTTATTTCCTTTGTGCTTGCTGCCTTCTCTTTCTCATTGTTTCAAGTGCCCACATGCGATCACTTTCTCTACTTGTCCATACCACTTTCTCTCATCATTGCACACCCGTGCTCACTCTCTGTATTTGTTCCTCACCAAATAGATTAAAGAGGAACTTGAACAAAGTTGCTCATAAAATATGGATGTAGGCTTTGATTTTGGAGATTGGCCTCTGAAAATTATGGTTATTGGATACTTATTTATGCTTTCTTTGGATTCTCTGAGGGGAGGTGAGAGGGTCAAACTCCTCTTGTTTGAATGCATTGGAGGAGGGCAGCCACGTAGCTCCCCCTTATTTGTTTTGAAAGGAGATGAGAGAGGAATAGTTAAATTTGGAAATAAGCTCAAATTTATTAAAATCCCAATCACTCTTTGCAAATCCCTTACAGTTGGTGGGGTCGATTATTAAATATTGCTAGGGGTTGGACCGATGCATCCCCCTTCTGTTTTAAAAATATATCTAACACCACTGGAGTGGGTGTTCTCTCAACCCCCACTATTACAAAAAAAAAGGTCCTGTGGCCAGAGCCATTTGCTAATGGCACATGTTGTGAAACATTAGAGAGAAACAAATGCCCATCTCTCTCTCTCTCTCTCTCTCTCTCTGTTAACTGATTGTCATCATGGTTGCTTAATGGGTCATAATGACTGCAGTTGTTTGTAATTAAGAAAACCTGAGACAACGTTATTATATGTGGTGGTATATTAGTCTGAACATTGAAATGTGTCTTACGTCATATTTGTAAATAATTCATTGATTTGGTGCTATTGGTAGGTATGTTGTTGGACAGTACCCGAAATTTTTGCGAGCCCATTGGAAGTTCTTGAAAACTGTTGTTAATAAATTGTTCGAATTCATGCACGAAACACATCCTGGAGTTCAGGTTATTTTTTTCATAGCTCTTTTGGTTTTTCTCTCCCTATGGTTGCTGCCCTAATACCAAGTGTCTTTGTCTTTCTCCTCGTGTTGAAATATTGGTAGTATCAAATTATATAGGTTAACTATTTGATGGCCTTGATATCTTGCAATTGGTAGTTTTTACACCGATATCTTACTACTTAACTTCAGTTTCAATACAATTTGGTTTTTATTATTTGTTTCTTTCCAGGATATGGCATGCGACACATTCTTAAAAATAGTTCAGAAGTGCAAGCGTAAATTTGTCATTGTACAGGTGACCCTTTTGGCTTACTTTTGTTTATGCTTTGTGAAAGGAAACTTTATATGGATTTCCCTTCTAAATATTTGAAAAATGAATAATTCACTTCAAAAGATTAGAAATATAAAGTTCAGAGACATGCTTTTCTGTTGTTTTCAGGTCGGAGAGAACGAACCTTTTGTGTCTGAACTTCTCTCAGGCCTACCATTAACTATTGCAGATCTTGAACGTCATCAGATCCATACATTCTATGAATCTGTATGCCCATTTTCAGATCTAACTTGAAATTAACAAATGGCATACTTATTATGTTCTGACAATTTTTGACAATTTTTTACTCTTCATTAGGTTGGTCAGATGATTCAAGCCGAGTCTGATCCCCAGAAGAGGGATGAATATTTGCAAAGATTAATGGAGCTTCCCAATCAGGTAGTTTATATTGGAATCTCTTTCTTTTCTTTAGTTGGATGTTATTATCATCTCCCTGCGTAAAATCTGCAAAACTGATTTCAGGACCTTCTGTGTAACTTTTGTGATGTTTTTTATGCAGAAATGGGCAGAAATTATAGGACAGGCACGCCAAAGTGTGGATTTCTTGAAGGATCAGGAAGTAATTAGGACTGTGCTTAATATATTGCAGGTATAGCTGTCCAATTTTCCATTTGAATCCACTTACCTTTTTCCCAACTTTCAACCTTTAGCTGTCTGGTGTTGTTTCGGTTATATCCTGCATCTGTTGGTGGAGAAGTTGTGTATTGCTAGCTTTGGAAAGCATTCAACGTTGGGACAAGTTTAATTATGACTGTTGGGTTATTTGCTTGGCAGACAAATACAAGTGTTGCTGGTTCTCTTGGAACATATTTCTTGCCACAGATCACTCTCATCTTTCTGGACATGCTTAATGTGTACAGGTATATTTTCTAAGTCGCATTCATGAAACGAACAATTAACCAAATTGTCATTTCATGTACTTTTAGAATCTGAGACGCTTAAAATATTGTTTTGCTTCTCTTATGTAATATCTTGATGTGATTGGTTTCTGTTTCTGGCAACAGAATGTACAGCGAGCTTATATCAAATAGCATTGCTGGAGGAGGGCCATATGCTTCCAAATCTTCATATGTTAAACTTCTGCGGTAAAATCGAACTACCAATCTGTTCCAACATTCGTTGTTCAAGTATACATTTTGTTATTTTTCTTTTATGGTTCCTGAAACAGATCTGTGAAGAGGGAGACCCTTAAACTCATTGAGACATTTTTGGACAAGGCTGAAGATCAACCACAAATAGGAAAGCAATTTGTTCCTCCAATGATGGATCCTGTTCTCGGAGATTATGCTCGAAATGTGCCTGATGCCAGAGAATCAGAAGTATTGTCACTTTTTGCTACAATAATAAACAAGTAAGATGCCGTAACTCATTGTTGTAATGTTTTTAACATTCTCCTTATGTTGCTGTAAAATGGCTGATGAACACACTAATTCTGCTGATTGAGCTTGTAGCAACGACATAAATATTGACATTTTGTGACAGAAACAGGACAAACACACTGTTGAAATGCTTTTAGTTGTAGGAGCCAACTCACTAGTTGCCCATCCTTGGTGGCTATCCTGGTTGTGATCTTTGTGCTTCATTTGAAACTTCTCGCAGATGTTAGCCACAAGCATAGTTTTTGAGACTGCAGGTTGGAGTCCTGGCAATAAATATCTTGGATGCTTGAAACACATTTTGATGAGTTGAATCTCTAATTTGCAAGGAAGGGATGGGTATAAATAATAATATATGGTTCCGGCCTCTGTTTTAATCTTGTTTCATTGATCTGATTGCTTGTGGTATGCACTGACATCATGTTCATGATGTAATCATCAGTTTTTATATCTCTGTTTGTTGTTTGCTCTAGGTTTTGTTTTTCTAGTTATCAGTTTTTATATCTTTGTTTGTTGTTTGCTCTAGGTTTTGTTTTTCTAGTTATCAGTTTTTATATCTCTGGTTGTTGTTTGCTATAGGTTTTGTTCTTCTACTATTGTATGTTGGTCTTTTACTCAATCCCCCTTCTAGCCTAATTTGTAGTTTAGCCATAACAATTATTTTTGCGGTTTGTTAATTTTGAATTCCAAGAGCATTTTCACTCACTAAACTCACAAGTGATTTGAGACTCCATGTGTTTAATCTGTTTCTCTTCTGCATCATTTTCTTTGTAGATACAAGGGCGAAATGATAGAGGACGTGCCACGTATTTTTGAAGCCATCTTTCAGTGCACTCTGGAGGTGAGTTGTTGTTGCATTCATTGAAGTAAAGACCTCTTTATGTCAAAGGATCTTATTTATAAATCTTCTCTTTATCAGCATGGGCATTACCTTGAAGTCTCAAGCAATGGTTTTCTTTCACTAGCATGTTTCATTGTTGAATATCCACTTTTACAGTTTGTGCAATATTCACGATGAAAGGGACCTATTTTGACCTTGATTTGGTTATAGTGTCACAGGTGGGGTCACCTTTGTCTCAGTGTGGTGAATTGACCTCATCACTTTTATAAACATGTAATGACGTAAGTACGTAGGAAAAACCAAAAAGTTCACTGGAGTTAACCATATTAGAATCCTCACCCAACCTTTTTTTCCCCTTGCTATGCTACTGGTTTGAGCAGGTGAATCATAGTACATCACTATCATTTTATTATTTTGATTAATGGAAGGTTATTTGAGGAACAAAGTTGCTTGTTCCATCCTGTTTTCATGAGGCAGCATTTGATGTTCTAGTTCATCTTGGAGTGTCAAAGAGCGACTAATGTTCTTTAACAACTAGATGGAGTGACTGAAGCACCTTTTATGAAATAGAGTTCTTTGGCTACTAAACTGAATTTTGCTAGCTTGTTTACTTCTTCCAGTAAATCATATTTTTCCAGTTTACAAACTTGAGTAACTACCCTTACTTGGAAAAGACTCCACTTGGATACACTGGATCATTACTTAATATTGGTGATATATATCCTTGATTCTTAAGAAATGCTTTGATTCAAATGTTCTACAACATGTTTGTTTGTTTGACATCATGTGATTTTAAAAAGCACAATTTGCTGAGATGTTCTGGAATTTAGTGGAAATCATACTTGACCAGCTGGAGTCACCAAAACATGCCTCCCATGCTGATGTCTGAGATTTGTATCTAGGGCATGGAGAAAGACTTCGTGCCGGGTTCTGATCCTAATTTTCTGAGTATACGATAAAAATAAGTTTTGAAAGGGTATAAGACCAATTTTGCTTTATGGTATAGAGATTCAGTGTGAAGAAAGCAATCACTGTATCAAATTGAGCAGTTACGCATAAGATGTAATTTAATGTGAATGTGGTTGCATTATGGTTGCCTGTTTAAGTTGAGTTGGATTAAGAAGGTTTTAGCTGTCTAAACCTATTTAACTGCCTTGGGAATGACGATTGTATTGAGGACATGTGCTCTGCAATAATCAGTATGTATTAGCTGAGGCACAAAATATATATTGCAGCAGCCAATCAGAGGTCCCCAAACTGTTATTGCCACTTGTCCTAGGTGTTTTTGACCGTCAAGTTAGTGATGAAATTTCGGAGTGGCTTTTGACATAGTTTTTATTGTCTATTTTATCTGTGCAGTTAAATTAGATATATCTTCTGCTAGTATTAGGAACAAGCAACGATAAGATTAGCCATTTTAATGGCAGCTGATTTAATCTATATTACTCTATGTAGTGCTTTCATATTGACATGTTCTCATATGCAGATGATTACGAAGAACTTCGAAGATTATCCTGAGCATCGTCTCAAGTTCTTTTCATTACTCCGTGCCATTGCCTCACATTGTTTTCCTGCTTTGATAAGGTTGTCAAGTCAGGTTAGTCTCAAAATTTTCTGCCCTTTCTGAGACTTAAACCTAACTCTTTTGGCTATGATGTCCAAAGCTGATTGGAAAATTATTAGCTTTGTAATAATCTGTCTGTCCTTCAATGTTCCTCCAATTTTCATTGACCCCTGTGATGTTTTGTAATTCTGTTATATTTGTTTCTTCTGTAACAGCAACTTAAGCTCGTCATGGATTCTATCATATGGGCATTCCGGCACACTGAAAGGAATATTGCTGAAACTGGGCTAATTCTTTTGTTGGAAATGCTCAAGAATTTTCAGGTATGTTTTTGGTTTTAAATCTTGGATTGTGCATTCAGGTATTTAATAGAGGCCTTATAGTTTTTTATTTCATTCCACAGATATCTGAATTCTGCAATCAATTTTACCGGACTTACTTCTTGACAATTGAACAAGAAATCTTTGCTGTCTTAACGGACACATTTCATAAGCCTGGGTTCAAGTTGCATGTCTTGGTGCTGCAGCATTTGTTTTGCCTGGTATAATATCTTTATCAGACTTCTAGTGTTTATTTATTTATTTATTTTTTGAGTGACGTGTTTATATTATTTGAACCGACTCGTTTCTCAGGTAGAGTCTGGTTCATTGACTGAGCCTTTGTGGGATGCTGCAACTGTTCCCTATCCATACCCTAACAATACGATGTTTGTTCGGGAGTACACTATAAAGCTTTTGGGCACTTCATTCCCAAATATGACTGCAGCCGAGGTAATTTGAGAAAGTTAATAAATGAATAAGTCCTCAACTGAAGTCTGTTCCACTGGATATTGCTAATGTGGGTGAATCTTCCAGGTGACTCAATTTGTGACCGGAATATTCGAGTCCAGAAATGATCTTTCAACATTCAAGAATCACATACGAGATTTTCTTGTCCAGTCCAAGGAATTCTCGGCCCAGGTATGGCTATTGAATGGTTTTGTTCTGTAACTTAAAAATATCTAAAGAAATGCATGTGCTCTTGATCTAATATAAGCATGCAAGTGTCTATCGTGTTGTGGTTTATTGATAGACTCATTCAACATATATCCTTGGTATAACTAGATACTTTTCCATGATTTGAACCCATTTCCTGGTTCTTTCTAATGAAGACTTCAGTTTTTAATTTGAAGATATTTGTCAGTCCTAAATTTGAAGATTGTCTGAGATTATCTTTTACTTATGTCACTGGAGGTAAATGTCACTAGAGATGATGAAAAGATGAAAGAAACAAGAATTTCTCATTCCTTTCTAGCCCATATATGTGCATGGAGTCTGCATCACTGTCCCATCAGCCATTTTCCTTTTCCGGGCTAGAGGTTGCACCCAAGTTTGTTAAGTCTTGACTAGATGGGGTTCTTGCAGATTGAATGAACCAAATAATAGTAGTGGCCTCTTCGATGGTGTGGTCTCAGAAAAGAAAATTGAACCATCCCCCCACCCCCGGGGCCTAAAAAAAGCATTGAAAAATCATTGAACTTTTGTGAGAGATGATAACAATAAAGTTATCCCTTACGTTTCTTCTAGTAGATTGAGATCCAATTTGCACTGCATTTACCATTTTATGGTAAATCTTTTGAAGTCAATAGTTTCTTGTCACTGGTCTGTAGGTGCATTGTTCAGATAAGAGTGGGTTAATTTCTAAAACTTGGATTTTTTGGTGCAGGACAACAAAGATCTATATGCAGAGGAAGCTGCTGCTCAGAGAGAAAGGGAGCGACAGCGGATGCTTACCATCCCGGGGCTTATTGCCCCCAATGAGTTACAAGATGAGATGTTGGACTCATAGATGGCTAAATGTGGCGCGAAATCTAATTTCTTGGACTTTTTAACTGTGAAATTGTGGTGGGCGCCATGAATCCATTTCCATACAGTTGTGGGAGGTTACTAGCTCCAACAAATTTTTTTTTTATGTTAGATTTTTACCTGTTTGCCGGATTTTTGTCAATTGAAGATCACATGGGGGCTCATGTGCAAGGCTGGGCTGCTGGTGGTACACCCCTTGAGGCTCTTGGCTGCTGTAGAGTATTTAGGTTCTAATGTAGGGATGTAGTGCAGTAATTGTTAGGGTTTTCCCAAACTCAAAACTTTGATAATGTTTGGAGGTTGGGATACAACCTGTCAAGATGACTTTTCCTTTTATATATCTTTTTTCTGTTCCTTTTTTTTTCACATCAAAAGTATTGTTTAGTATAGGTGTATTGTATACTAACTTTCGGCCAGCTGGTTGTGCAGAAATTCATTTTGTTTATTGCGAATATTTTATGTTAGCTACTGGTATGAGCTTATGCTCTTGACCCTTTACTGTAACTTGCACTGCAGGTGGAGTTGCAACCGAGTGATGAGCTGTTCTTTTCATCTCTTTAAAAAACTTAAGGTGGATTGAAATGTCTTCCTTTCTTTATGAAGTCTGTGCATGTGACTTTTTTTTTGATAGTAAAGACTTGGAACATCTGCAGATTCTGGTTGCAGGCTGTATTGGACAACTTATGACACTACCAACTCAAACAACCACAAGTTACAAATTGAATAATATTCGAGACCTATTGATCTTAATGTTAATACATTGCTTAGACCATGTCATTATGTTATATCCAAGTATTGCTATAAGATGTCTATGGTTTGTTAGGCTTGGATATGATAGTCACTAACTTGGATGTGAAAGTCACCAAGGCGTTGAAGTTACGGGTGGGACTGCCTTTGGGTCCAACTGCCTTTTATGCAAGCCTTTTAGGGTTCCTGATTTTTACCTCATTTTCTTCCCATGTTCGCTTGTCATGACTTCATACAAATTTGTCAGAAGTGCCTTCTTCGTAATGATGCCACCTTCAACTTTCACGCCAACGCTCCAAACTTCATCTATAATTCTTCCATCGAGCCTTTGGTCCCCAAAGAATGGCAAGCAAATCAATGGCACGCCACTGGCAATGCTTTCTAGCAGTGAATTCCGACCAGTGTGTGCGACGGAAACAACTGCAGTATGTGCAAGCACATCCAGTTGTGGAGCCCAAGGCACAACAAGGCCTTGCACAATTGTCTTCTCTATGAATCCTTTTGGAAAATGCTGTTTATAAGTATCCTTAAGAGACCACAAAAATGTTGTCCCGCTTGCTTCTAGTTCCTATGCCAAGGCAATGAAATCATGTGGTGGTGGGATTGTGACTGAACCAAAGCTGATATATGCCACTGATCTTTGCTTCTGCTCATTGAGCCATTAGAGCAATTGATCAGGGACTTTGGGTTGAACCAACGTACAGTTGGCTTAATAGGATGTGGTGTTAGGTCCTTTAATTAAGTTTCGGATTTTGACCCGCAGTCTGGGTATGGAAAAAATTACGTTGGGTCGCTCACTTAAATGGGGACTGTAAATCCCGAACTAAAGTAATTGGAGTATGGCTTTACATATCGATTGGTATAGTAAAAAACAAATAAGGACTTTGGATTGGGTTGGTTGTGATAATAGGTTAAATGGTCTGAGGTTGAGGAATTTCTTGAACTATGCCTTGAGGTCATTGGCTACGGCCAAGTCTAGTTCTTCAAATGAGTTTATGAAACCAACGTGGGTTGGCTCAACTGTCGGTCTGGATTAGTGAATGTGAAATTTTGAATACGGGGCGGTGGTATAAAAAAAATGGGTTGATAAAAAAAAAAAAAATGAGTTGATGAAAACTGCAGCATCATTTGGTGGCATTTGACCCATTTGACCCTTTTTTTATTTTTATTTTTATTTTTATAAAGCAACCCGTTGCATAAAAAGTGGTTCTACTTCTCATGGACAAACCGACTTTCTTGTTGAAAATATTTTTTAACATTTTCATATATATAAAAAAATTTTAACATATATATAATATTTATATCTATTAAATAAATTGCTACCGTAACAGTCATTGATTAATTTATATTTCTTATTTTAAAAAATAATAATTTAACAAATAATTACTTTAAGATTTTGGGTCTCAAATCCTACTTGAAATCTAAAAATAAAACCAAGACTTACCTTCTTTTTCAAATTGGATTGATGGGTTCACCTTCTCTCAGTGGCATTAATGGTAGATGTAGGTGAAGTTAACCATGCCTGAGCCTGAACAAAAGTCAAAATTCATTCATTGAGTTCCTGCTTTATTCCATGAAAGATGGAACATTTAAAATTGAAACCCTTTTCTTCTTATCTGATTCATCCTTTTGTAATTCCTGTTCTCTGATGTTAAAAGGAAAGACATAGGAGGACTTATAAAACCGGTGACCTACTCCCAACAACATAACCGGAAAAGGAACTAGAACCTTATTCTATAATTTTATCCGATCCGATTTATTGGATATCCGAAAAATTCGATCTAATGGATATCTAAAAAATCTGATCCATTAGATCAATTTTTTCTCAAAAATTGGGTTAGGGTTGGATTAGAGTCGTGTTTTAATATTAAAGTAATTGAATCGATTTGAATACGGATTTAGATTATAAATAATTCGATCCGATCCGATTCATTTATAATAATTTTATTTTAATATAATATTATTAAATAAAATAAAAAGGATTTTTAGAATTTGTTATAATTTGTAAATTTCATTTTCATTCTTAAACAAGTATTATTAAATTAAAAAAAAAGGTATTAGACTATGGTTTAGGTGAGGTATGGGTGGGGCATGTGCCAGGTACACGTTGGTCTAATATCGGATCGGATCGATTTTTTTAAAGGTATAAAATATATCGGGTCGGATCGTGTCGGATTAGATTTTAAAAAAAATCCGTAGGGTTAGTTTTTTTTTTTTTTTTTTTTTTTTTTTAAATCAAATCGGCTTAGAATAAGATATGAATATTAAAGTTAAACTTTAGAATTAGATATGGTATTAACATGATCCGAATCATAACCGACTGATTCATTATCATTCCTATTTTTAACATATATTCTTTTGTCTATCTCTCATCAATTGCCATCTTTATCGCAACCATTCCTTTAAAAAAAAACTATAACATAACCAATGTCGTATCATCGATTTAATATTAAATATGAACTTAATCAAATTAGTTCGAATCTTTATTTTATTATTAAATGCAAAACAAATAAAATCTAAATTTTATCAAATTTATTATTATCAATTGATTCAGTAATTTAATATTAATATATTTAAATAAAATTTTAAATTCAAATTTTATATATAATGAAAATTGATATGGTGAGAGATTTATTTTTTAAAAATCTAACTCATTTTGTATCAAATTTTATTAAATATAATATAATTATTAAATATCGATAATTTATATTAAAAAAAATTCATTAATCATTCATGATTATTCTCTTATTAGTTGTAACTTAACTCATCAAGTCACAGCGGAGTTCTCAATAATCTAAATTTGAGTCTAAAATCAAAATAATCACCTTGAACATTAAAGTTCACAAGAATCAATTCATGATGTTTGTGGTAATACGATGTTGTGAAACCTCCGCCGTCAAACCCACGCTTTGTTCATTTACTTTAGTTCATGAGAGGACACGTCATCTAATCTTCACTCGTATAAAATAAATTATCTCTTATAATATATATATATATATATATATATATATAATTATATTATATATGAAATCAAAATAATAATAAAAAAAAACCATATGAATCCATCCATCAAGTGATTCCTCTAATGAGAAATTCATAAATATAGAGAGAAAAATTACAACTATTAAATAAAAATTTATTTCCCCAAAAAAATTATTATGTACTAACTTGTAGATTGGGCATTCCTTAAAGACACACGTACGATCGTCTATTTATTTAGTTAAATTTTTTCCACAACAATTCAACGAAACAAACGGGAACTTGACGGCTGACAAACGGAAACGTTAACGACGATAAGTGCAAAAAATCAATCAATCAATCATTATGTCCGGTTCAAGTCCAAGAATTCAACGCGCGCGCTCTCTCTCTCTCCCCAGTTGTGCAGAGTTCTCTGCAACTCTCTGCACGAAACTTTTTCAAACTTTGTCGATTTTCGTCTAAAAGTTTTCTCAAAAAGTGCTTCAAGTTCGATTCTCTTTTGATGAAATCATCATGCTTCAAAGCTTAATCCCTCACGGAAACCCTAACCCACCTACTATTACTTCCTCCGACTCCACCGCCGTGAAAACCAAACGCGTAATTGATTGCAGCGTCGGCGGCGGGGGCGCCGAACAATTTGATTCTTCCTCCGACCATTTTTTCCGCAGCAAGCGACGTAATCTCTCCGAAGAAGCCTCAATGTCCGGCGAGAAAAACTATGAAGAACAACGGCAACAAGAAACCGTAGACGACGAAGACGATTCAACCACCATTATTGAAGGGGAATCTACTGGTCTCCGTCTTCTTGGACTTCTCCTCCAATGCGCGGAAGCCGTCTCCATGGAAAACCTAGACGACGCGAGCGATCTTCTCCCGGAAATCGCCGAACTCGCTTCTCCGTTCGGATCTTCGCCGGAGAGAGTCGCTGCTTACTTCGCCGAAGCTCTTCAAGCTCGAATCATCTCTTCATGTCTCGGAACCTACTCTCCTCTCGCCTTCAAAACCCTAACCCTAGTTCAGAATCAACGCATCTGCAGCGCTCTTCAATCCTACAATTCAATCAGTCCACTCATCAAATTCTCTCACTTTACTGCTAATCAGGCCATCTTTCAGGCCTTGGACGGCGAGGATCGTGTCCACGTCATCGACCTCGACATAATGCAAGGCCTTCAGTGGCCGGGACTGTTTCATATCTTGGCTTCCCGGTCACGCAAGATCCGATCGGTTCGGGTGACCGGGGTTGGATCCTCCATGGAGCTCTTGGAAGCCACGGGTCGGAGACTGTCCGACTTTGCGAGCTTGCTTGGGTTGCCGTTTGAGTTCCACGCTTTGGAAGGGAAAGTCGGCAAAGTACCCGACCCGGGTCAACTGGGTCCGAGAGTGGGAGAGGCCGTGGTAGTGCACTGGATGCATCACTGTTTGTATGACATAACCGGGTCGGATCTCGGGACCCTGAAACTGTTGAGTCAACTGAGGCCCAAATTGATCACCATAGTTGAACAGGACTTGCGTCACGGAGGGAGTTTTCTAGGGAGATTTGTGGAGGCATTGCATTATTACTCAGCGTTGTTTGATGCATTGGGGGATGGAATGGGTGGGGACAGTCTAGAGAGGCATCAGGTAGAGCAACAGTTGCTTGGGTGCGAGATTAAGAACATTGTGGCTGTTGGTGGGCCCAAGAGGACTGGTGAAGTCAAGTTTGAGAGATGGGGTGATGAGTTGAGGAAAATCGGGTTCCGACCCGTTTCTCTTGGCGGTAACCCGGCTGCCCAAGCCAGTCTTTTGCTTGGAATGTTCCCTTGGAAAGGTTACACTTTGGTTGAAGAAAGCGGGTGTTTGAAATTGGGTTGGAAGGATCTTTCTTTGCTAACTGCCTCGGCTTGGCAACCATCCTACTGAGTTAGCTGACCTCTCTCTCGAGGAGAGGTTAGTATCACCTGCATTGCATGGACACAAAAATGGGATTCTCACCCTTTGGTAGTAAACCTTTTTATCTTCTAATAATTGGGAGGAAAATTTCTCTTCCTTTTTGTACGTGTAACATGTAGCCAAGAGGATCATCATCAAGTGAAGTTGTTTGGTTCACCTTTCTATCTCTAATACTTTTTTAATATCAATTTACTGTATTCATTTATTCACGGAGTCCTAGTTGAAGTTGTAGGCCCATACTTTCAAATGAAAATACTCCAATTCTCCAAAATTTGTGCCGATATTTTTCACAAGATTTTGACTTTACGCCGGCCAACTAGGAGCCCAGACCAGACCCTGGCTCGACCATGGTGTTTGAACTGTTCTCTCTTAATACCCATATAAGCCCGCCCTGGTTATACTCAAAACATCTACTTAGGATCACAATATTAAAAATATTATCATCATGTGTATGTCTTCTAAAGGTAGGACGAAGGCTAAATCCTAGTAATCTCTTGCCCTGGAATCAGATCGGGCTGCAGCATCTGCATAAAATGCCATGCAGTGGCTTGTGCCAAACTTGTATCTTCTTCAAATTTTCGCTTCATGCTGATGATCTTTTAACATCTATATGTTCTTTTTTTCATAGCCCCAGAAGGTGCACCATGGCTTCTGCAGCTGCACCTGCGGATGAAACTGTTCAAGGGAACTAGCCCACCTGAGCCATTTGCATATGTGTTCATATCCACAGAATCAAAGGTATCTCCCTGCTTAAAATTTGCAAAAATATGTGGTTGGGCCTGTGGAAGATCGACACAATAAGCCTCTTGAGTTTCTTTGGAAGAACCTTTGTGTATTATTTTGATTAACACTAGCCGATCTGGGGATATTAATCACGGCAGTGTTTTTGCCTCAGTTTTATGCTCCGGTTTCTTTTGGGTTTTTATCCTGATTTGCTTAAGTTTGTGCAGAATTCTGATGTCTGAGCTGTGGGATTCAACTGCAAATCGTTGGGATGGAATATATTGCCTTGAAAATGTGTTTCTCAAGTTTTTCAATACCTTTGTTTTCTATGCATCTGCCACTAAACATCAGTCGTAGTAACAGCTTCTGATGATTTCAACTATTGTATCGTTCTTTCTTATGCTTTCCTATCAACATGTTTTCCTCTTTTCACAGGTGATTATGAAAAGAAAAATTGAAGACTGTCCTAAGGATTGCTTCGAGTTCTCTTCATTGCTTCATGCCATTGCAGCACAATTGTTTTCCTGCTATCGATAAGGTTGTCAGGTCAGGTTTATGTCTCAGTTTGCACAGCATTTACCATTGTCTAGAGACCAATTTGGCTGCTAGTTTCTGCTTACGGATATGTCTGTTAATAGTTCATATAAGAGCGGTTTTTTTTTTTGGATGCCTTTGGATTTGGTCCACCACCCGGTGTTCGGAGTTTCATCTTAAGTAATCCGGGTTGACCTGACTGAGGTTTCTCTTAGGGGGTAGGATTCTCCCAACGTAGTTGACTCCATACTCAAGTCACGAGTCGAACTCGTGACCTTTAGTTAAGGGACGTAACAATCTATCCGTTATGCTAACTGTCGGTTGGTATAACAGCTGTTTTTGTGTCTAATGCTTGGAAGTTTTGTGAGGGAAAACAAAGATCTTTATGCAGAGGATCTTGGAAGTACCCAATTTTATTGGTCCCAACTATATTCCGATTCAAGCCTACTATCGGACCAATAAGGGTGAGCTATCTCCTCTGTTTTTTTCATTCCCACGATTCTCTCTCTCTCTTTCTGAATCTATGCAGGATAGCAGGTAACATGCAGAGAAATCTGGAGAAGGATTCTCACTGACAACTTTTGGAATAGGAAAAGAGGAGTGAAAAGGTTTTCCATTAGTTAGAATCGAGAATCGAGTATGGTCCATGCTAATCTTTTGCCAGCAACTAATAATGACAGAAGAACATGATCATTTTTAGATTTTCAAAGGTGGAAAGTAATGAAATATTTATGGGGTCTGATTGAAGAACATCTAAGAGTTCCTAGTTTAACTTGTGACATTACGCAACAAAAGAGAGTTTGGTCTTTCATGATTCTAATAATTTATTTTGGACATTTAAACCAGTCGAAATTAAATTTGTTTTAAGATTTCTTATTGCTTTTTGAAATTAAAAATTAAAAAGATTAATAGTGAAAATATGTCTCTTAAAACGATGTGCACTTCTCGTGGGGCCACACCCCAATTGAAACTCAACTAGAGGGCCTTCTCCGGGAGCAAAGGCCCCCCCGAAATAGAATAGCTATGATATTTTATTTTATTTTTTGTATAATGAGATACAATGAAGCGGATTTGTATCGAGAAAAGATGAATAGAAGTGAGAATGGTCTACTACTTGAGCTGTCCTTGAGGGACAACTATGATATTTTATGAACTTACACTAATTAGAACTTAAGGAATGGTAGCGGTATAGATTCGAGCTAGCTAGTACTAATTCGTCTCGAGTATTCTGAAATTTATTAAAAGGTTGGTTTTTTTAAGTTTTATTTTGTTATTTTTATAATTCGAATCTGAGATTTATGATTAAAAGATTATAGTGTCCGATTTCTACACTCATGAAAGTTTGGTTTATGCTGAAAATGTTATTGAAGAGTGAAAAGATTGGATTTATAAATAATCTATATATACTTATATATTAAGTTTAATCTTCCATTTTGAAAAATACTTAATATTTAGTCGAATCAAGAATTAAAATTAAGTTTTTGGCCTAAGGTGAAATTAAAATTGAGGATGCTAATGTACTATTCAAACATTTTAAGCCATATTTTGGGATGAAATTACTTTAAATTCAAACTCAATATGAAGGGAACAAGTGTGCATACATACTTTTTGTCAACGTTGGTGTTAGTAGGGGTAAGACCCCATCCGAAGCCATGCTTGGAGTCACTTGCCCCAGTCACATTGGAAATGATTTGTTTGTTAACATCCATTTTGAACTATTTCATTTTATTTTATTTTTTTCAATTTCTCACCCCCACCCCAAAAAAAAGGTTGTTTCAATTGTTGGATTGTATATAATTTTAATATTTTGATTATGAATCTATTATCAGAAATTTAATACGTAATCTTACGTACCTATCGCACAGATTTTATTTATCATATTGCGATATATAACATATCGTTTAAAAAAATAAAGAAAAAAAAAGATATTTTAAATTCGTTTGTATCCCATGAAAATCACCAAACATTAACTCCGTCGATTTGAAAATTTTTAACATTCTAATAACAGTAAGCAATTTTTTTTAGAGGGAATGTATTATGTATTTACTTATTTACTTATTTTCTTTTAAAATTTAATTTTTCTTATTTTTGCATTCCTATTTATTTCTCAATCAGTCGATTTAATTAAGACATGCCTTCGGCTCAGTCTCATAGGTATTGGGTAATATTTGATTTTTAATTTGTTTCTTTTTTTCTTTAATATATAGCATTGGATTTGGGAATCCAAAAGGAGAGTAAAATTCTCAGTCGTCAAACTTGAGCTAAACACTACATTTGGATTTATGATTTGAGAAGAGAAGAGAAGAGATTAGGAGAGAAAGTGATTGATCTTTTTTTCTTATGTGGGAGTTTTACGCGGAGGAAAAACAAAAGAAATTAATTATTTTTTATCATTGAAAATATGAAAAATTTTCTTCTCAAAAGTGGGAGGAATAAGAAGAGAAGAAAATTGGGTTCATATTAACTTTTTACCATACTGAATTTATGTTTGAAAATATGATAAAAAAATATTTAATTCTGGAGGAGTCTCATATTATTTGCGGTCAGATTCCTGATTGCTTGGTTGGCTGATTCCACCGTCCGGTCGATCGAGCAGCTTCTTATTGCTGCACCGCCAGTTGATTATTAGAGAGAGAGAGAGAAGATAAGATGGGTTAGTAGATAGATAGAATGACGAGAGAGAAAAACAGAAGAAAATAGGAGAAAGGATGAAGGGGGCGAATAATCTTCAGGGTTGAATGCACGTGAGTGGGAACACAAAGCATTTTGCAGCTGCTTGGTCGGCTGACTCCCGTGGCAGGTCGATCGGACAGTTTTTTTTATAGCTATTCAATTGTTAGTTGATTGGCTGATTTTTTCACCAGTCAACTAATTCTAATTGTTCTTTACCAAGTAATGTAAGATTAAGAGGGTACTTCTGTAACATGAGTTATAAATAAAACTTTTTTCTCTATTTTTTTTTTTTGACTCTCAAACAAAAAAATTATTTGTTTTTCTTTTTTAAAACTCCAAAACAAAATAAAAAAAGAATCTCATCATTTCCGTTCTTTTCTTTTCTTTTCTCCTGAACTCTCAAACTAAACGAACGTGACAGAAAGGGTTGAATCAACATTTTGTTGATTATTATTATTATTATTATTATTTCTTTCTCCACAATAAAACATAAGGCCACGCTACCCCCTTCCGAAGGCATTGCTCTCTCTCTCTCTGCGCCTGATCATAATTTTCATAGACCTTTTTCTTCTCTTATTCGATCAATAATCGAAGTCTCGGCGAATCTTTGCGTTCTCTCTGTCTCAAAACTCTGATACGCTTTCCTCTCAACTTTCGAGAGAGAGAGAGAGAGTGATCGGCGATGGGGCAAGCCTTTCGGAAGCTCTTCGACACCTTCTTTGGCAACATTGAGATGAGGGTAAGCTTTTCTGTTTCTAATTTTGTTTCGTTTATTCATCTTTCTGGCTTTATTACTATGTTGTTTTTAAACCTACCTGATCAGTTCTCGTAGAATTTCCATTTTCTTTGGGTTTTCGGTTGTTCTTCTTGTTGTAATTTGACGTGTGGGCCTAGGTTACATGATTTGGTGCCCTTTATGGATTCCAATAACGTTATGTTTTTTGCCAAATGCTTTCCTAATGCCTAGATTGTGGATGGTGACCGAGTAATTGAATTCTATATCTGTGTTGGAATTAAGTGTACTTGATAATTTGATAAAAAAAACTTAAAAACTAAAAAAGGAAACTCCTATAGTGATGTCTGTAAGTAATTTAATTTGCAATGACTAAGCATTAAGTTCATTTCCAAAGATCAGATTTTAAAGGGCAACCCGTTATCAGCATTGCTGACTAATTTTTAAAAAGCATTTTGACAAAAGGGTGGATAACAGTGAATTTGGGCTACCAATGGATTTCGACAAGCATTTACATTATTATGTTCATTTAAATATATGCAAGAATATTAAGGGCCAAAATCTTTAGTATGATTTTTTCGGATGTCGATAAAGTATAAATCTAGCACGGCCATGGGCAACAAGACATGAGACACAAGATTACTAAAATCATAAAAAATTTTACCCTAATGTAAGATAAAAAGTGTCATTTCGTACCGTGTCTAAAGGACACTTAATTCTAGAAGTGTTCAGGCAAAACGGGTACAAATCCATGTGAAGCTTTGACACATGCATTGTGCCGAGGATGGTTGAACCCTCATTGTGTCTAGCACCACTTTATTATTAAGACAAGTGCTACCATCTCCATATCCTTAAAACTAATACCAATTTATTATCATTGCTGCCTTATTTGTTGCTTTTATTATTATTACTCGGCTCATAAAATCACGATCTTGTCACATTTGTCCCTACATGGTACCAGTTTCACTATCTTTGTACTTCTTTTCTTTTGTGTGAATAAAATTTTCCTTTGTAATAGAAAAAAGAAAAAAATTGTAACACTGCCTGCATATTCACTGTAGAATTGCATCACTAATAAGACCACCCAGAACATCACTCAAAACTACCATAATCATTATGTTATGAACAACAGTCATTGTTGCAAGTTTTTCCCTTTGTGTTGCCAATATCACAACGCCCAATTATTTAGAATTCTTGTTCGTTTTTGCCCTTCAGCATTGTCATTATCTATGACTTGTCATATGTCCTCATTATGACTTGAGCATCTATCACGATTTAGAACTTACAAATGACCTACAAATGAAGAGCCAGGAACCAGACAACTGTGAATCTAACCATTAAAGAAATGATGATTGAGATTTTTGTGGGAGTGACCTATGAATAGTTTTGAGCATTATGTGACTTATCCCAAAAGAAGAAATCTTCAGAATCAACTGGTAAAGTGTATATGTTTAAGATGGTGGCTTAGGTGAGGTTTTTTGAAATTCATTATTCCTTTGAATAGAGCCTTTTCTTATGAAGAAGTTTTTGATGATAAAGGTTGCGGGAATTTACATGGCAGAGGGTTATCGTAGCAAAAGTTCTGGAGCTCTGCAATTGGATTTCAGATGAAGTGATGGAGTTTTATGAACGGAGTGTAGGAGATGTTAAAGAGGTGAGGGAGGATTGTCGTTTCATGTAAGATTTAGGATCAATGCAAGATGGAGTTGATTTTAGTTAGCACGACCTTCATTCTGATTGCTTTCCCCAATTTTGTTCAAGGGAGGTTGATCACCTGGAGCGGTATTTTTGTATTGCTGGGGTCGAGGTGGAAAGTCCCTTTCCGAGACATGCATATTAACAAGCTTTATAAGGACGTATTGCAAGAAAAAGGGGATCTGACTTGGGATGTGGGATCTAAGGGAGACAATTTTGGGATAAAAATCTTATTATCAGATTATATTGGGAAAAAAGTGTAACTTGAACCAACTACCTTTTCTTCTTCAAAGGCAAAGGAAAAATATAAGACTAGGGCACCTACTTATGCAGCTTTTCTTTTTCTCGTGAGAATTGAAGAATATTTACTATTTAAAACTTTGAACCAAGTGCATATTTTGGTGAATTAGTGCTACTTTTCAAAAGGAATGCAGATACATTATGCTACTTTTTTTGTTCATTTGAGTGGACACAGGGATGGTGAGTACTAGTATACTCCTTGTTTAGGATCTCATGGCTGATGGCTTATTCCCTTTAGGTCAGTTGTGGTTTTGAGGGCCATAAAGGGTGCTTTTTTCTCATAGATGAAATCAATTTTGATTGTTTTTATCCCTTATTGTTTTATCATTTGGGAGGGATGGTGATTATGGTGCTTTTAAGGAGAAAAATATGTTTTCTTCCAAGTTTGAAATTTCTAGACTTCAGACTTGGGTTTGCAGGAAGGCTTCCATCCCCTATTGAGTTTTAAAAGTTCCAGGCTTATAGAAACAAGGCTTCTATTTGTATAAATTTTTCACCTCCTTCTCTCTTGTGCCCAATTGTTGCATTTTAGCATGTTTCTTTCTTTTGCTTGTCATAAAATAAGTGAAGGGAACAGATAAAAGGAAATCTAGCTGCAGATTTTTCCCTCCACTGCATACTAATATCATCACCATATTAGCTAACATCTATGACGGCTTCAAGCTAACCAAATCTCCAGTAGTATACTATCAGCACCACAAGTAACATCATAATGCTTTATTTCCTCTTAGATCCAGATTCTATTATATAGAAAACAGTTAATTGTTTCTGACCATGTTTCATATCTTGACGAGTTGATCCTTTGTGTTGTAGAAAAAGAATTATAATTAAGCGACCTTCAAACTCCTCTGAGGACAGGAATCAGGGTTGCCAAATCATGAATGTTCCTGTAGTAGAAAGTACACATGTTGGACTTAATTAATCTTGATATATATATATATATATATATATATATATGTATGTATATTGTTTAATTTGAAAAGAAGAATAGATATAAGTACAAGGCAGAAACAAAATTGTTTTGCTTCAGGACCTTCGCTGACATAATGTTGCTGATGATCTTTTTCCTCTTGAAATCCTACTTGATACTATCGGCATAGTTCTTGCTTTTTCAATAACTGCTCTTCTTTCTGGTCTGTAGATGGTATCTTAGTTCCTCCTTAGCTAACCATCCAATAACAAGATATGAAAGAAAAGAAATTCTCTGTCCTTTTATTTTATTTTATTTTTATTTTTTGAATAGTACATATTTGAGTTATAGCTTGTCAATGGGGCTATTCTTGTACTGCAACCATCATCAGTTTTAAGCATCCTTACATTTGTATGTCTGTTGCTCAAAATGAATAATTTTGGCATGTATCTTAATGTGAGCCATGCTCTGTGACTTAAAATATTGTTCTTATTCTAACTCCTTGATCAACTTGGCATAGGTTGTGATGCTTGGACTGGATGCAGCTGGTAAAACTACCATACTCTATAAACTGCATATTGGAGAAGTTTTATCAACCGTACCAACAATTGGTAGGTTACCTTGACTTAAAGAAGACTAAGAGTTTTCGTAACTGAAGTCTGCTTAATTTTGGGTGTTACCATGGTGTTGTCCCTATAATGTTTTATCTCTTTGTTGCCTTTCCCATTTTTGTTATTTGGAACACAATTCTGTTATTTGCAGAAGAGGTTCTTCAAAATATTTTGCTTTCAGGAAGCCATAATGTTTGTAACTGGATAAGCAAGCAATTTGATTTTGTTTAGTATCGTGAGTTGGTATTAGTGTTGAACCATTGCCTTTGCAATTACCAATATTATCGCTGTACTACTTTAGGAAAATCTGTAACAATTTCTTTTGGTGCAGGGTGGTTTGGGGAGTGGAGATGTTGGTTAAATAAAACTTGTAGACGTTTCAAGCCATATATATTCTAGGATTTACCATCAGTGCTTTACATGTATAACTTAAGTTACGGCTCATAGTCCCTTTCCTTTTTTTCCACATTCAAGTAAACTTGGAGGTGAAGTACTTCTAAACTGTTATCTGCACAAAGTTGCAGTTCCACTTTAACAGTGTTTCTTTTGCTATAACTAGTTTTTCTTCTTCGTGGAGTAATATCACACTCAAGTCTTCCCTACCCCTTATTTTTCCTCTTAAATTATGAAGATTTTTCAGCATCAATTAACATATTGGTTGGATATGGACTCGTTTAGTATAAAGTTCACCTTTTTTATTGCCACAACATCAATCTAAGGGTGCATTTAGTTGTGGAAAATGTTTTGTAATTTTTCATCTCTAATTTTCTTATATTTTCTATCTCTAAAAAAAAGTAGAAAATTTAGAAAATTTTGGAAAATACGGGTTTTATTTATAATAGAAGACAGTAGAAAACAACCCTAAGGTTGTTTTCTATTTCTCTTTATAAATTGGAAAACCGTGTTTTCTAATTTGTTTTTCTAATTTCCATTTTCTAAAATTGAAAAGTAGAGTATTTGATCACAATTTCATTTTCTTAGAAAACGTTTTCCGGAAAACACCATTGTTTTCCACACCTAAACATACCCTAAGATTTTGTCCTGGTACTAATCCTGCTACCTATTTTAAACATCTACCATGATTTTCTTTCTATTTACTGGTTCTTGATTAGACACCTAATTATGCATGGAAAGAGCATCTTCTATTAGCCATATATCCTTTTCTTATTACATTTAAGAAATCATGCATGGGAATGTCAAGGGCATTATATATATATTTGCCACAATATGGTCCCTACATGGAGAAACCCAAGAACCTTGTTGATGTAGCTCAAGAACAGAGGTACTTGGGATTTTGTTTGATTAAATTTTGAAGGTTCTTCTCTAAGAGTTGGTATTTTTATAATAGTACTATTTCTATTGTTGTTGTTGTTGGTGGGATTTTGTTGTTAACTTGTTTCCATCATTAATATCGAGTTTCACCTCCATATTTACACTTTCAGGTTAATGCAACACAGGTCATGAGTATTTGTTATTGATTGATTATTTAGTTGGGTCGTCTATTGATAACTCTTTCTCTTTGCTCTCCCTTTGAACTTGGTTTGTCTTTGAATTTTTGCATCTCCCGAGTATGTCTACTATCTATTTCTCCCTCTTATCTTTCTCTTCTGTTACTCCTCCACTTTTTGCTAGTTTATGTTAATATGAGTCCCCCTGATTTTATTTATGCATCTCTCTCTTTCTCATGGCATGGAAGCAAGAGAACGATAGCTTGGTTATCTACCAAGCTGGGTAGAAGTTTGTTACTCAGTTATGGCTGCCATAATCCTATTCGTCTAATTTGGCTTTTCCTTCTAATAGGTGAAAGGAGCCATTTTTATGTACAAATAAGTTTTATTCTTCCATTCAATTTTCTAAAACATCCTCCCTCATCCAATTGCAGGCTTAGAATTTTGATTTCTTGACATTTAAGCATTGTAAGAAAAGAAATGATTTGTAGACTTTTATTTGAATTTGAAATTTCATTAAATTGGCCGTTTAAATTTTTTTCATGAATGTCAAAATCTTAGTTTGGGTAGATTCTGATTTCGTGAATGATCTTTTCCGGTCTCATATAGGCTTCAATGTGGAGAAAGTTCAGTATAAGAATGTGATATTCACAGTGTGGGACGTAGGCGGGCAGGAAAAGCTGAGGCCTCTTTGGCGGCATTACTTTAATAATACAGATGGACTGGTACTTGTAATATTTTTACTGTTTCTTTTCTTATATGTGTATATATCTTGTTGGGTTGGGAGGTGGAGAGATGGTTGAGGAAGGACTTGAGCCCTACCTAATGGTTGGGAGTAAGAACTACCACTGGGCCAACAGGCTGTATTCACAGATGATGGTGGCAGATGTCTATCAAAGGATGAGAGTCATCCATTGACCATTCAGTGCGTAGGAGAGAGGGAGAATAACATGCACACAGTTATGAGGAATTGTTGAGTTCTATTTATTTGATGAATACTTTCTGTATTTGCAGATCTATGTTGTTGATTCGTTGGATCGTGAGAGAATTGGGAAAGCAAAGGAAGAGTTTCAGGTTACATATTTAGAAGAGTACGTGGTTTGTTATATTGGTGTCATTTTCTGAACAGACTTACATTTCTTTTTCCTTTTCTTTTCACCCTTTTAGAACATCATCAGAGATCCTTTTATGCTCAATGCTGTCATCTTGGTGTTTGCAAATAAACAGGACATGGTAAGCTGTATTACCGGTTCTTTGGATTGGTTATGGTATAATGCAAAATTATATGAAAATGCAGTAATGAAGATGCTTTTCATGAGTACACAATTAGATTTAGCTGAAACTTATTTGGCATGAATGACCCAAGGATGAAGTTGCCTGCAAATGTGCCAGCTCATATGTTTGTGATGAAATTGCACACACAGGTAGTATATAGAGCATCTGCTAAACTGACCGATGAATTGGGTGTATATCGCCATCTAGTAAATTCACATACATGCATTCATGCTTGTATATTATATACATTAATATTTTTTTTGGGGGGTGGGGGAGAGAACATGTTTTCATTTTCCTCTTTTTGTTTTGAATAAAATACTATTATGATCTTAATTTCTTGCACAATGCTTTGAAAAATTATGCCAGGAGGGCTGTCTGTCCAGTTACACAGTTGCTAGGACATCCTCCAAGTCCAGATACCAAATCATGTCATGGTTTAAACTCCACTTTAGAATTTAGAAACCAGTGAGAGGAGTACTAAAGAAGAGGATAATATTTCTCCAAAGTAAATGATGAAAGACTAAAGAATGCACAAGAAAAGATTGTACAAAATAAGATAGATGGCACCATAAACATTGGATCCTGCTCTGGTAATGACTGTTTTAGTGATCCACTTGTCTGAAACTTTGTGCCACAGAAAAATCTGGTCTGTTCTTGTTTGGGTACTTTTAGAGGCTTCCAGCTATAATACAAGTGGAACTGTACATCATTGTTCTATTATTTAATTTCCTGGTGATTGTCTCTCCAAGAATACTCCATATAGACAATCTCAAGCATAGCAGGTCCTTCTGTACCATTCTTCCTTATTGCAGCAAGATGGTATAAAAATGGAGCTCTAGTGTCTTGAAAGAGATCTGAAAGATCAGTGTCCTGTAGAAGCTATTGTTGTTGTGCACCTCCTTTTGCATTTTTTTGACACTGATCAATAATTTCACTATTACTTTCGCATAATCATGGCTTAATTCTATCAGCTAAGGTAATGTGAATCTAATGGAAGTCTAGCTCATGGCACTTAATATTTGCTTGTCAGAAAGGGGCAATGACGCCAATGGAGGTCTGTGAAGGCCTAGGTCTTTTTGATCTCAAGAACAGGAAATGGCATATACAAGGTACTTGTGCTCTCAGGGGGGACGGTCTATACGAGGGCTTGGACTGGTTATCCAGTACTCTCAAGGAGTTAAGGGCCTCAGGATATTCCTCAGCTGGTCCTTCTATCTTTTAAGCTCCAAGGTTCAAACTATCTGTTGCGTTTTTAGAAGATGCCATCATGCCATTTGCTGTCGTTACAGTTTTGATCATTTTGGTTCTTATATTTTTGTTTCCTTTCACAGGTTATAAACCAGGCCCCAAGTTCCACCGACTGATGTTGTAAGACTTTTCCAGCCATTCCCACAAGAAAGCTTGGGATTGATTTCTTCTCTTTGTAACAATTCAGGTTTATAGCAAATGGAGGTTGTTATGTGCTTACTAGCCCCATAACTTGTTTCATTGTATATTGAGATGTAACCTAACAAGTTGCCATTTGATGGTTATTAATTCCATACATGACACCGAGTCTTTTTCTGGAGTTGTTGGTGCAGTATTTACCCCACATCCCTTATGTAAAAGGATAAGGAAATTGTTATTTGCTCTCTCTCTCTCTCTCTCTTCCCGCCTTCCCCCCCCCCCCCCCCCAAATAAATAAATAAATAAAGCCGCAGATCTTAGAAGCTCTCTTGGGATTCTAGTTTTGCTTTTTGTGGTTACTCTGTCTTGCTCTGTTACATAGGTAGCGCTTTCAACTTGTAGAAAGCTGTATCTGAGGGAGGATCAACTATTAAAGTGGAAATTTTGGATTTTATGAGCCAAGTATTAAGACATAAAATTGTCTATTATTCACAGGAGTGACTGGCCAATTGATTTAAAAGATGTTATCTTGATTGTATTTTCAGAAACAAGATGGCAATCAATCTTTCTTTCTATTGTTGCTAGTGATTTTACTTGTATTTTCATATGTGAGATAAACCCCACCCCCCCCCCCCCCCCAAAAAAAAATCTAGCAATATTGAAATTCAAGTCAATTTGCATGGCCAAATGCTTCAAATTCTAGGACCATAATGAGAAGGATAACAGACCCACTCACAATTAACCTTGCATGTAGTGTTTGTTTGGGTCATAATTAAAGAAATGTTATTTATCATATCTAAAGTATTTTTTAATTAAATATAGTAATTTTTCAGTAATTGTTATATATAAGATATTGGATTTTTGCAAACGAAAAAAGTTGTTAATAAGATTTGAATATCTCTTTTGACATGAGATGATGCTATTGATCTTCAATCGGAGGTGGATAAGAGTTCATTTCATTCCAAAAGTAATGTTTATATATATATATATATAGAGTAAACCCTTTATACCGGTGAGTATCTTTATTAATTAATTAACTAAACTATTATTTGACACTTTAAATAACTAACTAAATCATTCACTACATATTTTTAATAATCTATTTTAGGTTTCTACTACAATAAAAAAATATATCAATTCAAACGATCATTTCAATAAAATTAAAGTCTTTACTTGTAATTAAAAGTTTTACCAAAACAATCTTATCATCAATAGTAAATTTTTTTTTTTACAAAAATTTGAATTTGAAATCATCACGTTGAGAGATAAAGATTTATACCACTATGCTGTCTCTTTGTAGACATCATCAATAGTTAATGATTCCTCGGTAGTCAAATAAAAGAAAAATATGTCATAATGGGATAATCTAGTGATATAAACTCTTTTTTCTAATCTGGTGATCTCAATTCAAATCTTTGTATGATAAAAAAAATAATAATAAAAGAAAAATATTCCTAGATGGCCCAAGTGGAGTCCTCAGGGCCCGAACCAAGCTCACCCGCAAATGACCCATCTTTTCCTTTTCCACCGGCTGACAGTTGAGATTACTGTTTTTCACGACTTTACCCATCATGCAAATTAACTGTCTCTCTCTCATCATCATCATCATCATCATTATCAAATTCCAACCATGAAACCCCAACTCGTCCCCCACCACAAACGCTAGGAAACCAACGTGGAAACTTTTCATACTCCACCTCCTCCTGAGATTTTTTTATTCTTTCTTCTCTCAAATGGAGACACAAACTATGTGAAAACATCAGTTGGAGCAAAGCTGAAAGTTATTCTTGGACATGTCTGCATGCCAAACCTCAACCATGTTTTCCTCTATTTTCCACAAAACCCCACCTTCTCTCCTCCGTAGATCACCTTTTCTCGGCGATTCCACTACATTTTTATTCAATCAGACCCATATTAGCAAAACCCACAAAAGAATTGGGGTTAAATCGTCGCTTACCACCGTCATTACCACCGGAAACGTAATCGCCGCCGCTGCAGCTGCCGGTTCTGGCTCGGCTCATGCCGCTGTGACTTCGGCTCTCACGCACGTAGCGGTCACCGCCGTGGCAATTGCTTCGGGTGCTTGTCTCTCTACTAAGGTTGATTTCTTGTGGCCTAAAGCGGAGGAGCCTGGTAAACCCTAAAAAATCCTGATCCTTTTGATTTGGTAATTCGTGCCGTAAACTATAAGGTTTAATGTTAATGTTTTGTAAAGATTACTATTGGTAAGTTCTGTCTGTTATTTGTAAGTGCATGTGACTGAGAAAGAGATGTTAACCACTGACCTCCTAGTTTTTGAACAGACCATTAATTTGATTCAATCTGCCCAAGTTTTAAATGTGCCTTAGGACCCATTTTTAATACAAACAAGCAACATATATTACCCGCAAAAGAAGAAGATAATTTAATCATTACGCTAAATAATGCGAAATAGTTTCAGAGTCCCTTGTTGCACCACCAATGTCTCTCACACTTCATTTTACTAAAGAGATCCGTTCATGATATTTTTTTTCTTTTGAATTGTATTTTATTATGAACAATATTATCATTAATTTGCTGTAGGGGCCTTTGTTCTGGACGGAGTAGATGTAACCGGTTATTCCATATTCAATGACGAAAAGGTTTACCATCTCTACTTGCACCATTGCTCAGAATTAAGTGCTTGTATCTTCTAAAACACATTATTTTGTGAAGGCAGGTGCAAAAGGCTATTGCATTCGCAAGGAGAGCTCACCATGGCCAGTTTAGAAAAACAGGAGACCCTTATGTAACGCATTGTATTCATACGGGAAGAACCTTAGCTGTGTTAGTACCATCAAGTGGGAAAAGAGTATGTTTCCCTTTGCCATTATGTGGTTTTAACCTCATTCTACTTATTGATTATTGTTATGAAAACTATATGTTTCTTCTTATTACCTTTAAAAAAAATTGAGATGTTAAATGAATTTCATTTGCATCTGTATTTCATGTTCATGAGCCACCATCACCGTCTGACTAGGTTCTTGTCAATTAATGTGCATCATTTGTGAGTGTAAATTGTAATAAACTATTCTGTCTTGTTTTATGTCTGGTCTGGAGAAGGGATTTTATTAACCGGGTAATATGCCTGTTTATTGACCCAGGTTGTGTGATTAATCTAAGGACAGCGGTATCAAAAAGTGGACCCCCCCTCTCTAAGATACTATTTTTATGATGTAGTCTTTTATCATATAGCCTGCCTCTTTATGGGTCTCTCTTTGCTTCTTTTTCTTTTTTCCCCCCTAAGATTGGCCATCCAACTTCTTAATAAGAATTGTCCTACTTACAGGGGTAGCATGATGAACCACCTCAGTATGCTTTACTTCTAAGGCCACAAGGTTTTGAGATGGCCGTAATGGAGACTCAGTGGACTAAAACATTTGCAATGACATAGGAAACAATTCCTTGCATATTACAATTTCGCATCATTGCTGAGGACATAATTTATGATTGGCTTTAATCACACCACTAGGCAGTTAAGAGCATTGCCCGATATTCCAAACTATCTGTAGTCTTTTTTTGGCATAGTAACAGTAAAGATCATTGTAAGAACTTTTAAGATCTCCAACTAGTGGTTTGTCAAAATGAAAACTACCCAAAAGTGCAGAACCTGATGGACCTTTCCCCAGAGAATCTTCATGGGCAGTGTTGCCATATCCAGAATCAGATGTTTAAATGTGAGCTAAAGTTGGCAAGGTGACGTTATGCTTTTGTTACCTTGGCATTTGACCTCTCTTTCTCAGAATACTGAATACTGTCTTCCCAAATATTAGTCAAATTGGAACGGGAGCAAGAAGGCAGGAGGCTACTACTAGGGTTCAAGGACAGAGTCACTATCGATGCAACGTTCTGCAGATATTTACAACTATGCATTCACTTCAAGAACTTCTGTTATCTAGAGTGGTTGCATTTTATGAAATTTCCATCTTAGTATCTTAAGCTGGTGCTCTACTTGAAAATACCAAATGTCTGGATCTTTTTCTTTCTTTTGCTGCTGGGCATTTCTATGTCAGGTGTATGCTTAATCTATTGAGTCCTAAATGAATACTCTTATTTAGAGATATTTAACTTCACTAGAAAAGGACCAATGTTTAGCAATTCAACTCATGAATCAGTTATAGAATAACAAGCTAACCTCAAGGTTGCATTTTATGAAATTTCCATCTTAGTATCATAAGCTGGTGCTCTCCTTGAAAATACCAACTGTTTGTACCTTTTTCTTTCTTTTGCTGCTGTGCCTTTCTATGTCAAGTGTATGCTTAATCTATTGGGTCCTAAATGAATACTTTTATTTAGAGACATTTAACTTCAGTAGAAAAGGACCAATGTTTAGCAATTCAAATCATGAATCAGTTATAGAATAACAAGTTAACCTCACCTTAATTAGAGAATCTTCTATTCCAGTCCCCTTATCTTGATGATCATTAAAAATCTTAGAAACTGATATTATTATATTTCTCATGGAACCTCAAGGTGGCTTAATTTGCTTTAATATGCTTCATGCCATGGGTAGATTCTTATCTCTAGTTCTGTGTAAGTAGAGGGTTTACAAAGTTCACATGGAATGGCAATTCTTTATTTGGAGGATATAAACAAGGATTAATATTTGGTAAAGTATTACTGGTCTGGTTGTATAGCTCAGTTTAGCGCCAGAGATCCCCTTCCCCTTTCCCAAGTGGTTGAGGCTTCTTCCTAACCTCTTATCCAGGGAAAAGAAAAGTGATGTTTGAAGTTCACTTGCTTGTTGCCAAGTTATTTTTGTTGTTAAGTGTAAAAGGCTCTCCTGCCTTTAATCCTCTTAAGTACCAAGTGTGAGAAATAGCTGCAGAATTGCATTACTTTTGATTTTCCCTGACTGCACTCGCTAGCTTTCTGCAGGCTGTTGATACAGTTGTGGCTGGAATTCTACATGATGTGGTCGATGATACATGTGAGAATTTGCATAGCATAGAAGTCGAGTTTGGGGATGATGTAGCAAAGCTAGTTGCTGGAGTTTCCAGGTTAAGTTATATCAATCAGGTATAATTTACAGCTATTTGTGTTGCTTAAATTCCAATTTCAAACAAACTGGCAACTGTAATTTATCAAGAATTCGAGACTAAATTTGTCTGAACTAGCTTGCTGGAAGGACGTCACTTGATCTTATAATGTAGGGAGTGAGAGAAGCCTAAGCTGTTTAATTATGAGATTATCAATTTGCTGGTAGTCTGATCTTGTCTTGTGCTGTTGTTTTACTATGATGATGCCTGAAAATCTGTCTAGAATTAGGTACTCACTGCTCTGTTAAATAGATGTCACAATCTTATTCATTTGAATTTTGAGATCCCAACTTTTATAAGTTTTCAAATTTTTCTGCAGATTGTCATATTATTATTATAATTATTATTATTATTATTTATCATGCAGCTATTACGGAGACATCGCCGAACAAATGTGGATCAGGGCACCCTGAATCACGACGAGGTACAACTTGAATCAACTTTGTAGCTACTCCTGGAAACATTATGGGGTCAATAACCTTGGTTTTGTCCTTTCAATTTGGGTGCTCTAGATGGTTATAAAAGATGATTGTAATGTCATTGTTTATTGATTACTCTATCTATTTTTCATGTAAAGCACATTATCAATTTAGTTCATTGCATGCGTGATTCTGTTTTTTTACACTGGAAAATAGCTGGTTTTTAATAGCTATTAGCTGTTTGTTTTATTTGTTTTTTATTGTGCAAGGGCATGTTCAATTTTTTCATTAGTAATGTTGTACTCTAAAGGCACTGGTTGTGGTTAGTTTCAGCTATTATAATAATATCGTACTCTTTGTTAACCAGGCGAATAATTTAAGGGTGATGCTCTTGGGGATGGTAGATGATCCACGAGTAGTACTCATTAAACTTGCTGATCGCCTTCATAACATGAGAACAATGTAAGTACCCCAAACTTGTTTTTGTCTGTACTAATAATGAAGAGAACAACCTGTTTGGTGTTTGAAACCCATCACAAGTTTATCTGACATCACTGCCATTACAATTTAGTTTTTTGTGGAAAATAATTAGATAGACAAAATTGGAATCACAAATTTAAAAAACTGCCCACTTGCTTATGTTTTTCTGTTATATCTATTTTTTCAAAAACTTTTCTTTCTTTCTTTTTCTTTTTCTTTTTCTTTTTGTTGAATTTATTGTACTTCATGCACTCGAGCATGCACCATAATCCTAGTTATTGCATAATAGATTCAAGTTTATTGGTGAATAACAAAACTTCAACTTTGAAGTTTGAACCCATGTAACATCCATTTTACTTGATTTATCATCTCTTTCTGTTTTCACTATGTGGCGATTCTATTTATGAAAGCATCAAAGCTGAATATTACAAATATGATCCAGCTAAAGCATTTGGTAGTTATTAAGTTAAAAGTTTTCATGGTTATCTCATCTTGCAGTTATGCACTGCCACCATTGAAGGCTGAAGCGCTTGCCCAGGAGACACTAGTCATTTGGTGCTCACTTGCTTCCAGATTAGGACTATGGGCTTTAAAAGCTGAATTGGAAGATCTCTGCTTTGCAGTTCTTCAGGTCTTGCTGATAATCATTTGTTGATTCTTGAGTACAGGAACATCCACTGTTGGAAATTATAAGTATTTTGTGTCTGACAGAATGGGCCGTAATACACTGGAACACTACTAGTCCAAAATAGTTGATTGACCTTACATTCAGACTTTCAAGCCACTATTCTACTTATGCATGCAAGATATCTTTATTAATGCAAGATATCCTTATTAACCCCCCCACCCAAAAAAAAATAGCAAAAATGGATGTGGTATATACTTATGTCGAATTGATTTTTTTTTTTTTTTTTTGTCATAATTTCTAGATGTTAGCCACCAGATATAGTTCACAGTGTTTTGAGGGTTTGTGTAACATGCTCCCGTACCTTTTTTGTTGTAACTGTTGTTTTCAAACTCAAAACCAAAGAAGTCATATAAGCATTAGAGTTGGATACAGGATTATCATATACCTATTTACTTCCTGGCATATCATAAACAAGTCATGGCAGAGACATCAAAAATGTTTTGCAGCATATGCATACGGTTTGCTATAACTTCTTGTCTGTGAAAGTAAAATTTGCTTTTCAACTCACCTAGTCCTTTGTCATTAGTGTGAGTTGGATCAATGCATATCATGGAACTACTGATAGATAACCAATGGCTTTAATAAGAGGAGGACAGGGAAAGGAGTGATTGGCAGAGAAGGATGAATGAATCTTATGTAGAGCTGTCAGAATAGCAAGTTCTCTGGGACCTCTAGGGGTAACACTATTTGAGTTGAGGAATCAAACTTACCAAGGGCAGATATCGAATGAGAAACCATATTTGATATTCCAGCATCAATAGCCAAAATGTATTACAGAAAACCTCGGCCTTAATACAATCACTTTTTATTAGTATGTATCACTTTTCATAAGGTCTGGAAAATATATGTTTCCTTGCTAACTTGAGGAAGTAATACGAAACATAGTACATAAGGACAGAAAGAAATTACAGAAATTACATGAGGATCCAAATTATGCGCCAGGGAATAGCTCATGGCAAATGCTTTAACACCCAAAAATAAGAATATACCCAGAGTATAATAAAGAACTACTAGACTGGCCAGTATCTAGCATGAAAGATCTAATGTTCATATTGGGAGTTGAAGAGCCACTAGACTGGCTGATATTTAGCAAGAAAGCTCTACCGTCCATATTAGGAGCTGTTGTTTGATATTTCACTCCATTCAATGATGGAAAGTCTTCTGTCATGCAGCCTCAGACGTTCCAGCATATGAGAGCTGAGCTAGCTTCCATGTGGAGTCCAACCAACAGGGCAGGAAATATGAGAAGAGTTACCATGAAGTCCAGCAAAGTTGCACCTTTGACCAAAGAAAAAGGTACTCAGGAGCATGATAGGTCTTTACTGGATGATGAAGATGTCGCAACTGTAAAGGTAATGTCTTCTCACTTAAAAAGAATGATGTGATTTTATCAATGTGCCAACTTGTAAGGCTTTGAAACAAAGAATGTATTCCAGTGACCACCAATAGATACAACAACCTATTTAGATATAGAATTATGTCTTTTGTTCTTTCTAGAGATAAAATTTGTGGTTGAAGCACTTGAAGCAGTGATCAAATATGTGGTTTGGTTTTTTGGGATATGAATTCTTTGCATATTGCTAATGTCTTTGTGAATTTGGGATCCTTTAGAGGTTGGAGTCCGGGGCCATTTTTCAAGGACCATTGACTTGTTCTAATTTTTTTATTCTAAACTCATTTGGATTTCTACATCTTGGTTGAGCAGCTTCTAATCCAAACCTGCTTCCCCGCTAATGAAATCATGGAATTATCTTCCCTGACCAATCTAATTGCTACAATTTCTTAATTTAAGTAGCAGGGTATAGATCCACAATATCTTCATCTAAGTGGGTCAACATAACATACTTATAGCTGCCATTTTGGAGCTTAGAGATACAGTTTCCACTAATTTTTTCATATTATCCTGAAATAAGTAACACTATAAGCAGTCAATTTATCTTCTCAATGGAAACTACAAAGTAAGGACTTGATATGCAGTGTAAAATGAGATTTTGTTTCTGTTAATAAGATGGCAAAGACCATTTTATCTGTTTCTTTTCATTGCAGGATCTCTTACAAGCTGTAATACCTTTTGAGCTACAATTAGATCGCAGGAAACGTGCCACATTTCTTCGAACCCTTCAGAAATGTTCAATATCTCAAACAAAACCAAAAGTTGTGAGGGATGCTGGAATTGCTTTAGCATCCCTTGCAATTTGTGAAGAAGCACTGGAAAGGGAGTTGCTTATTTCTACTTCGTAAGTTGTCCTCTCATGCATTTTTTCTCCTTGGTGTTTAATATGTCTCTAAGTTTGATTACTCGTAAAGCTTTCACTACCCCATGATCCATCTTTTTAACTTCTATTATTGAAGAAAGCAATAAAGCTAATACTTGTTGACTTTTTTCTTTGTATATTATCTTCACAGTTATGTTCCGGGGATGGAAGTTACCTTATCTGGCCGCCTAAAAAGTCTGTATAGTATCTACAGCAAGGTATAATCCTGATTCTATCGTCTCATTTTTATGAGCAATAACAACCATGCTATTTTCTCTACATCGAAAGTTTTTATAATTTCCATAATATTTCTGTGGAGTAAGTATCCTTTGTAGCATGGACAATCTTATAGATACAACTGGCCCCCTCTTTTGGAATTCTAATCATTACAAGTAAAAGCTTCAACCTTTTGTGCCTATTTTAAAAAATTAAATAAATGAATAATTGAATCGATCTCAATGTAAACTATGAAGTCTTAAAAATTTTAAAGCTGGAAGTCAGAAAGAGAATGACTAATTGGATCATAAGAAAATGGTTAACGAGTTGACATTCAAGCATGAGTTCTTGGCATCATTGCTTTTAAGTGGCACGTCTTGTAATTCATTACCAGGCTATGATTCCACTAATGATATGAGTATCTTATTTTTGTTATTGTTGTTAGTGGGTGTGGATTTTTATTTTTGTGTTTTTTTTTGGGGGGGGGGGAGTGGCTTCCAAGTCTTGGATATGACTTAATGCACTGCTCAATGATATTGAATTAGTTTGTCTTTGATTCATTTTTCCTGTTACATTTCAGTTGACACTGCCACAGTTTTATTTTGGTTCTTTAAACTGGTAAAAAAAAAGGGAATAGGAAAGGGAATAACTAATATGGGGAAGAAAACTTTGAGTTGATTTGGTAAGTGTTGATACCTCTTCTCAAGAAGGACTTGGCTTTTGATTTCAAGCCCAAGCTCTTTCATTTAAATGCTAATTATCCAAACTGCATCAATGAACATAATTTAGATTTAATCCTAGTGCTGCTATGAAAAAAATGTAGTTCACACATATCTAACTTATGTTCTCCCAGATGACACGAAAAGACATTGGCATTAGAAAGGTCTACGATGCCCGTGCATTAAGGGTTGTGGTTGGAGATAAGAATGGAACTCTTCATGGACCTGCAGTCAAGTGTTGTTACTGTCTTCTTGACATTATACACAGGTAAACAATTCTAGAATTTGATATTTGAATCTGTTATGCTGTGCAATTTAGTTCCTTTAGCTTATACTTCGTGTGATGCTTATCAAGAATTGGTATTGCTCCCATGGTGCCTGTTAGTGCCAAATGCATCCCATATTGCACGTGGTCTGCTTACACCAGCAATGTGACTTATTTATTGTCTGGCTCATACTTTCTTGTTGTGCAGGCTGTGGACTCCCATCGATGGGGAATTGGACGATTATATAGTTAATCCAAAGCCTAGTGGTTATCAGGTTAGATTTTCCTTGTTTTGAGCATTTGAAAGGCTCATAGTGTATATTCCTGCCATTGGATCCCAGAGTAGTAGTGGTGGCATCTTTCGTGTATGTTATGGGGACATGATATCTTATCTTTAGCATGCAAGTCTTCAATGCCTTGAGCATGGTTCGGGGCCAGTCTTAGAGAGGGTATTAACGAGTAAAAATGAGTCTCACCTGGGCCACACTTTGAGCCTCAGAATGTGGTCCAAGCCCAAACCTAGAAATTTCTGTGTGGATTTTAAAAATCGGGCCTAGAAGGCCCAAGCCCAAGCCCGATGCTTCATTTTTTTTTTGGAGGTCTACTCATAGGGTGATACCTTTCTTTTAAAGAAAGCTAATTAGTTTGTTTTGGTATTTACAGAAATTCCAATACCTTATTAAAACAAGTGAGCATTCAAAATTTTGGGGAAGAATTAATCACGCAGCTTGTCATTTTATGGTTACCATTAAGTTCTACATATTTTCATGGCCTTTATAGATATTATTAAAGATTGATATTTTCAGTTATTACCTCTTTCTGACCATTTCTTATTTCCCTCCCCCAAGCAGTCTCTACATACTGCAGTACAAGGTCCTGAGAGTGCACCTCTGGAAGTTCAAATCAGAACACAGGTGCTTGCTGTTCCAGTTCCGAGATTCCAGGTTAAATTTAGTGCTCTGATTTGCCTAACACTAGCAGCTTCTTTTCTGTCAGAGAATGCATGATGATGCTGAACATGGACTTGCTGCACATTGGCTTTATAAAGAAACTGAGAACAAGTTATCCTCCATAAGCAGTATGGATGACTCTGAAATAAAAGGATCCTCCTATCTCTCAAAACCTCTGGATGACCAAAATTGTATTGATGATGATGCATTTCAGCGGTACAGCTCTATAAAAGTGGGACATCCAGTTCTTAGAGTAGAAGGGAGTCACCTTCTTGCAGCTATAATTGTCGGGTATGTCTTTTGTCATATTTCTAACTTGCAAGGAATTAATGCTTTTCCTAACCTTGAGTGAAACATCAATCTGTAGAGTTGATAAAGAAGGACGAGAACTCCTCGTTGCTGTAAGCTTTGGACTAGCAGCATCTGAAGCAGTAGCAGACAGACGTTCCTCTAATCAAATGAAGCGGTGGGAAGCTTATGCAAGGCTATTCAAGAAGGCCAGTTTCTCACTCTGAACTCTTGTTACAGTTTATGAGACATTATAGTCTTTATCGCTGATGGAGACCCTAGCTACATCATTACAAGTGTTTGGTTGGCAGTTGGCAGTGCTTTACCACCATCGGCTTACCACACCCAGGATGTCAAATGCTCAGGAAAATAATGCTTCCATTTTAACATTTGTTATCACCACTAGTCTGCCACGCCTAGGATGTCAAATGCGCAGGAAAAAAAATGCCTCCATTTTCACATTCGTTTTAGAGATTAATGATATGTCATGGCTATAAGAGCTCCAGATAGTTCCCTTATGTAAAGACTTTGTATTCATAGTTAGTCCTGGTGTAAGGTGACATAGAGACTAGTTTAAAGCATTGATTAGGCAATCGCCACTTGTTGGCTTATCAACTAGAGCTATTCCTTGTACTGCCTCATCATAGCCATAAAAGTGATTGTGCCAAATAATGCTTCTTCCTTGCTTTATTTATGGAAAAAGGAGATTATCAGAGGAATTTTCTTAAATTTAATTATTTAATAAGATAGGTGTTCAATTATGAAATTAATTTATTTTGGTTGTGTCAAGTTTTACACGACACACAATTCTTAATTCTTTCAAGTTGATATGCTTTGCAGGTGTCTGATGAATGGTGGTTTGAACCAGGACACGGGGATTGGTGTACTTGCCTGGAAAGGTACACACTTTGTCGTGATGGTATGTACCATAAGGTATGTATTCACTCAAAGGGCACATGCTCATTTGTAATTCAAGCATCTAAACTGTCTTTGTTATCTGAAAGGATATGTTTCAGGATATCTGGGGTTCTTGGTATTTTGATTCTGCTGCAAAGCCCTCGAATAATAATAAAGCTAGTTTTACACAACAAAAGAGTAGATTAACTACATCAGTGGCTCATATAACTATTCAGGACCATATATTTCGAACTCTTTGCCTGAAATATTAATAATATCTAACTTCTTTGTAACAGCAAGACCAGTTTCAGCGCCTGCTACCCACCTTCATCCAGGTCATTGATTTTACTGAGGAGGAGGAGTCAGAGTACTGGACCGTTGTGTCTGCTGTTTTTGAGGGAAAACAAGTTGCTTCAAAAACATCTAACTCGACCTTCTCTGATAGGCCAAGCCAAGGTGCTATTACTTCAACTTCCATGGAAACCAGCATCAACCATAAGGTATTTTCATATTGCCATTATGAAGTTAAGTGAATCAATTTGTAGTGTCTTACACCCTGCTCTCAATTAGCACAGTAACATTGTTCTTGTTATAAAGTTGGTGCCTCATTTTTTTTTCCTGTCCGACTTCTTTTTCATCGTCTGTGCCGAAAGATACCCAATGTTATAGGCAGTTTATATTGAACTATCTAGACTTGGAGCTTCAGTCATGGTGTTCTCATAACCAGCCTGGGTTATCAAACATATGGGTGATCACTTTCAATGTACAGAGAAAGATTTTGTGTTTAGTATGATTAGCTGCTGACCTAAGGATGGTAAAATTGGGACCACAATTAAGCGGTGTCCTGGAAGAAGATAATAGCATAATGTTAAGAAGTTGCAGTTACATATTTAAGTTGGAAGTCATGAATAATGATATGGTATATAAAGGCTTTGAGATAACCCCTATTGACCATCACTTTACCTATGTACCTTGATATGACGGTTCTGGGAAAGCTGATTTTAAAGACATCCCGTAAGAATCTGGGCATGTCTTCCAACCGGTAGGAGCTTGCTGCCTTACCCTTTTTCTCTCTTGAAATCTTAACGACTGCCCATTGTTATATTTACATGGCACATTAAATGTGAGGGGGCTATCTCATGCATGAGCCAGCAAGAATGAGGGGCAGATAATAAAGAGTAACATGATTAGAAGTTTATTGAAGAACTCTGATTGCACTCTCATCCCAGCTTTTATTTGGCATGATGCTCCATGGCTTTTCTTCCCAATTAAAAGAGCTATAAAAGAATTCCAGTAACTTGTTCAAAGTAGTTTGATTATATCTTGGGTGGAGATTTACATTAATCGAGTTAATCTAGTTGTCCATTTCCAAACCCAGAACCTCTAAAATGCATGTGCATCACTATTTGCAAGATTACAAACACTTCCAAGTGAACACAAGCGGATTGGACCTGGAAATCATTGCATTTAGTGTATCTGATCAAGAGATAATGCCCATTATGGCTATTGTCTTCCTCTACAGGTTAATCTTTTGAGGACAATGCTTCGGTGGGAGGAACAACTACGCTCTGAAGCAGGTTTTGATCACTCTCGTATTTCAAGATCATATGTCTCACCGGAATCAATCATCCTTGGGGAAGTGGTGATCATATGCTGGCCACATGGTGAGATAATGAGATTGAGAAGTGGTAGCACGGCTGCAGATGCTGCGAGAAGAGTAGGACATGAGGGAAAAATCGTACTCGTAAATGGCCAGCTTGTCCTGCCCACTACCGAGCTCAAAGATGGTGATGTAGTTGAAGTCAGGGTATAAACCTCTCCAACAAGTAATTCTATTAACAAGATGAGTAGATAATAGGTGATGATGAAACCAAGTTTAGGTAATTTCTCATTGATAGAAATTTGGTTGTGTATATATAGGTGATGAATCCATTTGTGGCCTGCAGGGCCCTGCCCTGGTTTGAATTTGTATGATGGGTGTTCGGCTTGGCACGACCCAGTTATTTTTTTTTGGGCTAAGGAGGCCCAGTTTATTGTAAATATGGAATATTTACTAGATGCGGTAAGTTTTTAAAACTACATTTTTTATTAAAAATCTGAAATCACCAACTCCTTCGTACAAGTCCTTACTTTGCTGGATTTTTTTTAAAATTTGAAGAGATGATTCAAGAAAATCCTTCGTTCACTAAGTTCACACTCTAGTATTACCTTCGCCCTCTCTTATAAAGGCTTTGGGGCCTCCTCAATGCGCCTATCCTAACTGTGGTCGTAGGGTTCGAATCCTCCGTGGGTCTCTGTTATGAATCTCATATCGAATTCTCAAAAAATCATAAAATAGTATTTAAATTTAATAAACTCTCTCACCTAACAGGTCGATCTTTTGAGATAAGTTCTTTTATTGGGCTTGAGTCTATTACTTGGATCCGTGACAAATTGGTATCAGAACTTCCAGTCTAACATGGAAGAGGGCTACCTGGAAAAGAACTATCTAGTGCCAGAGTGAAAGTTGTCCAAATGGTCGATTTTTAAAAGTTCCCTTTTTTTTTGGGTCCCACACTTGTAGGTTCCGTAGACCGCGAGAAAATTAAAATCAGGGCCAATTTAGATTAGCTTTTGGGGTGAGGGGTTTGGGCTGTTTCATTTTGCTCATGAAGGTGGGCACAAGTTGCTCATGAACAACTCTCTTAGAGTCTCCTCACTTCTATCCCCTTTTACAATTGATTTCATTTACTTACATCTTGTAAAAAAAGAAAAAAAGGTTGGAGTGCAGAAATGAGCGAGCTTTGCACCGAAATAAACCAAAAAAATTTTAAAACAACCACAGACGGAAAATAACTCCGTTTGTAATCCCTATTTCTCGAGGGTTGAACCCACGATAGACTATATCGCAGATTGAACTCGCGATATCGACTATGTCTCATCTTGAAGACTGGACATAGCCTCTTGCGGGAGGGAGATAACTCCCGTAGTAGTGGGCGTCAATGGGGGAGGGAGGGAAAGGGAAGCTCACGCAGCTGTGGGAGAGGGAGGGAGAGAGCTTCCGCGGCAGTGGGGGAGGGAGGGAGAGCGAGGAGTGCCGCGGAGGGAGAGAGAGGGGGGAGTGACGTGGGGAGTAAGAGATGGAGGAGTGCCGTGGGGGGAGAGAGAGGGAGAGTGCAGCACCACTGGGGGAGGGAGAGCTCAGCGCCGCGGGGGAAGGAGAGAGGAGTATAGCGCCACGGGGGAGGAGCGTAGCGCCTCCGGTGGAGAAGCGCCACCGTATCGCATCTTGAAGATGCGACACATGTGATGTGACACTTGGCTTTGTCGTGGGTTCAACTTGCGATATAGTCTGTCGCAGGTTCAATCCACGACAAATGAGATTATAAAAAGAATTATTTTCGGTAGATGGATTTAATTTTTTTTCTTTTTTTGGTTTATTTTGATACAAAGCTCAAAATGAGCAGCAGGTGATTAAGGAGAACAAGTGTGCTTAGAATGTGGTATCTCTGACTGATGGTTAGTTCTTCTTGAGGTCATACTATTATAATAACACTACAAAAATAAACAATGTTTACAAGCCAACAAGGAAAGCTGAAGTTAAACATTAGTAGTAGTTACAGAGCCCGCAAGAGCCATGTGAAAGCAGAGAGAAGCTTACCTGATCAGAGCGGGCAAGGTCAGAAATGATCATCAGAACTTTCAATGTGACTTCTCTGGGGCTTGAACCATTAAGCAACCTTCTGAGTCTGTTTCCATCCACAAACCCTTGTCCAGCAGTTGCAGAGAAAGAGGATGGCAGCAGGGAAGGAGCCCTAGAAAGAAAGGGAGAGAGAGTGTGTGTGTGTGCACCGCACGCGCGTGGATTGAATGAGCAGATGGATTAAATGAGGTCGATCGTGAGAGGGAGAGAGAGTTGAGGTGCGTAAAAAGATGAACTAAGAGCAAAGGTCGATAAATGGAGGGAAAAACAGCTCATTTGGATGGGAAGAACAGGAAGAAAAAAAAAAGATCAAGAGAAAATTATAAATTTTCTTTTATTTGAGAGTCCATATAAAAGAGAAAAATGTGAGATTTGAATAGATTTGATATCATTTCAAATTTAAAATTTTTCTTCCTCAGAAGTGGAAAGAAATAAATGTGAGAAAAAATATTAGAGTTAAATATTTTTTATATTTCAAAAATACCCTTTAAAGGCTTAAAGTAAAATTTTTTATTCTTAATAAATCTGATTTCTTTTCTTTTCTTTTCCTTTATAAAATTCAAAGGAGAAAAAATTATTACTTTATTCTTTTTTTTTTTCTTTTCAAAGCTTCCAAACATACCGTAAGGAAAGAAAATTGAACAGAGGTGACAAATGAAGGAGAGAAGAGTTAAAACTGAGAAAAGAGGGAAAAAAGAGGGAAGTAATGAGGAGGAAACAAGTTAAAAGAGGAAAGGAAATGAGAAAAGAGTGGGGTCCACGCCCAGCATTGAAGAGGAGAAGTCTCCATTTGTAAGCAGGCACTTGAGCCTGATACGGGCACTTTCCCTCTTACCATCCAACATAAAAAAAAAAAAAAAGAAAAAAATTTGAGAGTACATCCCTACGGATCCAAACCTTTTGGCAGTCCCAAAAATTTTCTTAAATGACAAGATTATACTTTTAAAATTCATCTGTATAATTAAATTTAAGCAATGGCTCACACGTTCGGTTCGAGACTTGAGTATAAAACAGATTATATTTAAAAGATAGTTCTCTTAAATGGGTCATTACAAGTCCCTAACAGAATTAGTCATAATATAAATCTGAATACCAGTTGGTATAATATATAAAAAAAATTAATATATAGAAATTGCATATATAAATAAAAATACTCACATACAATGTAGTCGAAAAGGCTTTAAAGAATTTCTTTAGAAAAATTAACATTATTTTACTAAAATTTTGCTCAATGTTCTTTCCTCGTACTAAACTTTTCTATAATTGAATCTATTTTAAACTTCAAAGCAATTTATTTTTCAAACCATACAATATTTTTTTTACATGAATTCCTTGTTACTAAAACTTAAAAAAAAAAAAAAACATATAGAAAAGTAAAAAACTTTTATTTTTATTTAATCTTTAAAAACCACTTGTATAAGGAATATTTTTAAATTTTCATGGAGATGTCACGCCTTGTTAAGACATAATAAGATAGTAATTTTCTATTTTAAATAATTAATTGACTAATTATTTAATTTAAATAAATAAAAAACATTTATTTAATATAAATTGTACAAAAATATAAAATTTTCCGTACAGGTAAGTATTTAAAAAAAATGGGGAAGTCTTTTCATTGGGATAAAGAGATCTGACAATCAAGTCCAATTACTCCTCGAAAGTTATGAAAAGTACCGAATCGTTGCTCACTTCTCCATTCACCTCTGCAGTCTGTACCAGTACGACACGACGTCGTGTCGCACACTGATAGATTAGGCGGTCCAGATTTACGGGCAACAATTCGTCCAATGGTTCACAATTAGACACTTGTCATATCACAAAAGACAAGGTTCACCGGCAATCGTCGGTTCCAGTTCGTTGTATCCGGCTTTTAAAGGAAAAGGCCTCTGCCTCATCAGACCTGTCGCTGCCATTAATCCCTCGCTTCAAGAGGGTTCCTGCAAATCCGTACTTTCAAAACTACAAAATATTAAAAATAAAGAAAACGGGTCCCACCATTCATCATAAAGGAAAGTACATCAAAGAAGTTGGATTTTCCGTAATTCCATAAACGTATATATTAATATTCATATAATTACATCCGAATTGTATTTAGGAGTTATGAAATTTCTTTTTAATATCGTATTTGCATATTTATATTTAATTTATGAATACACCAATTTTCTTTTCAAGGCCTTTCAACCCGTAACAAGGTAAACAAAATTGATGTAATTATATTGACGGTTAGTTGATTTAGTGAGTTATGATATTAAATTTTTTAATTAAATTAATGAGTTTGATTTGCGATATAAGTATGAAATAGATTACGTTGAGAGGGTAGTCCCCATAAATGAATCATTATAAATTTCAGACTGAATTAGTCAAAATATAATTTTAGATATCAATTAATATAGTAAAAAAAATTGATGTAATTATCAGTATATAGTAATGTTAGATGTAAAAAAAATTAGTTGATTTAGTTTCGATCATAAATTTATAAAAATTTTATTTTTATAATTTAGAAAAACTCGTGAAATTATCGAAATTAAATGTATTTTTAAGAAATATTTATTATTAATTTTTCTTTACATGAATTTTTTAATTTTCAATTAAATAGTTTTAAATTAATAAACATATTTCGTATTATCATATTCTTCTTATTTAATTTATTTTTTTGGACAATAGAAGACGGTGATGCTCTTCCTTTCTGTGTGAGCATCGCGTGAAAGTCAAGCTCGCCAATGGATACACAAGAAAATAATCAAAGACTACATAATAAGTAGAAGCACATATCGGTTGATAAGTACGCGTACTTACCAGTCTGACTCGACAGCTACCGCGCACTACACTAGAAAGTGACATGTTGATTGGCTAAACTAGAGATTTGGGATTCTTTTTTTGAAAAATATATATTTATAGTTATTAATTTAATTTGGCAAAAATATGCTGCAATATAGAAACAAAAAAACAAAGTAAATGAGTACGAGGAGGGTGACGTGGCAAATACGTGATTACCTTTTTGGCCTTTTTGCACTATTCTGTTTCTTTGTGGGTTTTCGTGGATCAGGCTTCAAATGACAATTCTACCCCCACAGAATGTAACCTTTTTGGTGGGTCTCGTCCTCAAACGAAACTTTGTACTAAAATTGATATTTTTTATTTTTTTGACTTGTTGGAGCGCACATAATGCATACATCTTTTCAATATTAAATATTTTAGTACATAATAAATGTTTAGAGAAGTTCAAAAAAAATAATTGAGATGACGAAGGAAAGTACCAACCCTATAGAAAATTAGAGAGAGAGAGAGAGAGAGAGAGAGAGAGAGAGAGAGAGAGAGAGGGGAGTTTTTGAGAGAAAAGATAAGCAAGAGCACATGAGAGTTGGTTTAGGAAGAATAGTTTTTTTTGAATTATTTTGAAATATGTAATTTAGTCTTATTATAAAAGGTAAATAAATATAGGATTTAAGAATATTAAAAATATTTTTTTAAGAAAAAAGGTAAAAATGACCAACATTTTCAACGATGGAAATATTTAACTTTACTTGTTAATATTGAAATTTTATAATTTGTAATAAAAAAAAATAATTATTTTATAAAAAAGCCATCGTTATTCTATTGTCGCAAAAGAATATGATTCTCGTCTGCTCATAAATATTGTTACAAACTCATTTTTAAAAAGTGTTTCATTTGAATAACTTATCAATAATAAATATTTATTAGAATATAATTTTTTAATTCAAATTAGTCAACAATACAAAAATTTCATATCTCTAATTTCCCAAGTACCATTGTTTAGGCCCAAAAAAAAAAAAAAGTGGCAAGGCCCAAATAAAGAAACTAAGGTTTTAAAGAAAATAAAGACAAGAAATGCGTGGGAGTGTGATGAAAAAAAAAAAGCTTAATTTATACTATTTTAGTGAAAGATTTATAAAGATAGATTTATTTCGGTTTTTATCTTTTCCTTTTATGATACCCCAAACACTATCAATCCTCCAAATAGCTATTTTTTTCCCTCTTTTAAAGTGTATTTTCCCCTAATTAGATCATCACTTTAGGAGCCGATTGTTGTGGTTAATTATGCATTTTGCTATAATTTGATTTCCTTTTTTTTATTTTTCACGATTCGAGCAAGTTAGAGCAAGTTTTTTGTTCTTCATTCTTGTATAATCCCCATTAGACCTATGCAACTATTTGCTGAAAAACAAGACCACAACCCTATGCTTAGGGCTATCATAACAAATTCATATTTTTAGGAGAAAAAAAATCATGTAAAATACATAGTTCCAAAAGACAATTTTGTTTGTATAATGGTTAGGGTTCTTATAATGAGACCAAATTTAGATTAATTCTAGCTATAATATTAGTTGTACAAGTATTTTTTTTTTGAAAGAAAAACTTGAAATTTACGTGTGTAGTTTTTCATTTGACAAGCGATTTCTAAATATTCACTCTATTAATAAAATTTCATTCTTGTGAGTTATTAGAAAATATAAAATAATTCAAAACATCTATTAAAATTCTATGTGTTTAAATGAATATATTTATTTATTTTTAATTTTAACATGCGGAGATCAATATGAATTTTTCATGTGCATTTTTATTTTTATTTTTAATCTGTAACGACTTATAAATAACAGCGGTATTTTGTTAATACAGTGAGCGACAAAGTTTTTTTTTTTTCAATTTTAAAAACTTAGAAACTACTTGCTCAACATGATTGTAATCCAAAATTAAATTAAGACAATGAAAAATACATCTTGTAAATCAAAATTTCATAATTATACTAAGAAGATTTTACATCCACATAAAGTCTAACATGTTTTGCTTATTTGGTATCATGCGTATGTTGAGTAATTTTGTTCCATCACAAGTATGAAGAAGAGATTGAAATTATTATCGCTTTATAATATATATATATATATATATGTTTATATTTATTTACTATCTTAATTAATTTTGTGAAGAGTAATACCATACAAGTTAGCTCGCTAAATTTAATGATAATTTGTAGGAATCCGAGCACAATAAATTTACATAAATGATATGGATTTCTATTTTAGTTACACTGAATGAACTCTTTTTCGAACAAACTTTATAAAAGATAAAGGTGAAAAAGATATGAATACTTTTGTTTGCCATGGAATTTGTTGCTCGAAAAACAATACTCCATTTAAAGTTTTAAGGCTCTTTACTATAAAGAATAAACATGCCATATAAAGGATTAAAATTATCAAAGCTTACCTTTGGTGACATGACATAGCTTCACCACAAGAGAACAAGTTACTCTTTTTTGCATTGGAAAGTCACATGGGTGCATGATGTGGACCATGGAGGCAATAATGACAATGACTTGTTTTGGATTCATAGCCTGTCAAGCTTTGTTGAACTTCTTTCGTGTCTAAGCAATGATTTTGGGTAAAATGGTATCCAAGACAATCTTAAAGCACCATGCAAAGGGACCAAAAATCTAGCAAAAATGAACTAGTTGGTAATTAATTTAAGCTTGATACCTAATGTAATCATATTGGGAAAGTATTGAATTATGATGATGTACTAATAAAAGTATTCATACCCTCTTGGTCTCTTGCTTTTTCATTTTTGTACTAACATGGGTCTAATCTTACCCAATGTAGAAAAATGAGTTAGGTTATAGCTAGTTCCATTGAGCCATTATTAAAATAATTTAGAAATCTGATTTCACGCAAACTAATTATTTTTACGTATTTATCTAAACAATTTTAATTAAAAAGGAAAAAAGTAATCCATAGGGGGCCTTTCAAAAATTTCATTAATTATATAATATCATTTATTATCATAGAGAAAATATTAGAAAATAGAAGCAATGATCGTTATATGCAAATAAAAAATATATATGATAAACTTTAGCTTTAAAATGATGAGTAGTGGATATTACATCCTTAATATACATAAATGCTCAAATTTGTCTAAAATATGTCATATGGAAAGTTCATTTTTTTGAATTTTGGGCTGTGAGGGCAATTTTAAGAAAAGGGTGGAGGGGTACTTTTAAATCTTTTTGAATTATTTTGTATTTAATTTAAAGATTAAGTGGGGGCAAGAAATTATTTATATAGAGAAATAATTGTTATTTATTGCATTCAGTCAAATCAAACACCTTTGGATGGACTAAAAGAAGAAGGAAAGGAGGATATCAGAGGGATGAGGATTGAAGAGGAAAACCAAAAAAAAAAAAAAGAAATGAAATGACACAAACTCAAAGAAAGGAAGAAATTCCCCAAGAGAGGAAAAGGAATTGATAGATGGAGGTTAGCAAATTAAAGAAGGGCAAAATGGGAATAAGGGTAAAATGGGAAAATGGGGAGGGGCAAGTGCTGTTCGATTGTTAGGTGGGTGAAATAAGTGACGAGGTTAAAATTGGAAAAGAGAACTCATGGAAGTGAACTCTGCCCAACTGACTGCCGACCTAATGTGGGCTCTTTTCCCCAAAACTCTCTCTCCTCACTTTCTCTCTCTTCTCTGCGAAGAAAATTACGCGTAAAAGTGGCCAAAGCCATTCCACTCCACACGGCACTTTCTTTTTTCAATTCACCTTGGAGGGGGAGGAGGAGAGAGACAGAGAGGGAGGGAGCGAGAGAGAGCACGCGCCAAATTCAGGACTGGAGCACTTACATGGCACAAACTTTGTCCTCGAGAGAGAAAAAGTTGAAAAGGATTAAAGAGACGGTGTGAGAAAAGGGAAGTACAGGAGACAGAGGAGGGGGAGTGGGCAGTGAATAAAGTTTTTCTTTTTCATAGAAGGAAATGAGGGGAACCTGCAGAGAGAGAGAGAGTGAAAGAAAAACCCTAACCCTAGAAATGGTTTTGTGGTGCTTTGTCTGTTCTTGTCTCTCTGCGTGAAGTAAAGGCAATTTCAGCTGGTAGATCTTGAAATCAGTCTCTAGAGCTTTCTGGGGGCAGTGTATTTGCTTCCATTGTTGTTGTTTTGGTTGAGATTGGTGGCTAGGGTTTCATTTTAGGGCCTTTTTCTCAGGTGGGGTTGCTTTCAAAGTGGGTTTTGAAGAGCTGTTGTGGATATTTGCTAGGTTTTATGCTAAATTTTGTACTGAGAAGAGGACATATATATATTTTGGCATGCACAAAATGAAGATTTATGCAGTGATTTGAAGCAAATGCAGTGGTAACATTTTAAGGTTTTCTTAGTTTCACCATTGTTTTGATGAAATTTGAAGGTGAAATTCAAGGAGGTTATCCAGAACTTGTTTCACTGGAGAGCAAGATCGCGCAAATTTAGATCAAATTTTGTTTTAAAACACAAGAATTGTTGCGCTGGAGCGGTTAGGAGTACCCGGTACCATGTCTTCCTTGAGTAGAGAGCTGGTGTTTCTAATCTTACAGTTCCTGGATGAGGAGAAGTTTAAGGAAACTGTTCATAAGTAAGTCTCTTTTCTGTGTTTCCTTTAGAATTGCATAATTTTGGTCTCTAATGTTCATTCTCAATTATCTGATGGTAATGGCATTGTAAAAATTTTATAGGTTAGAACAAGAGTCTGGTTTTTTCTTCAACATGAGGCATTTTGAGGACCAAGTGCAGGCTGGTGAGTGGGATGAAGTTGAACGATACTTATCAGGATTCACGAAGGTTGAAGATAACCGGTATTCAATGAAAATCTTCTTTGAAATTAGGAAGCAAAAGTATTTGGAAGCTCTTGATAGGTGAGGCTTTCATTCGGGTTCAAAGTAGTTCAAAGTATCATATACGACGTTTTCACCTTTTGATATAACTGTGGTTTCCTCTACTTTATCAGGAATGATCGAGCAAAGGCTGTTGAGATACTTGTTAAAGACCTTAAAGTTTTTGCATCCTTCAATGAAGAACTCTTTAAGGAAATTACTCAATTGATTACTCTTGATAACTTTAGGTACAATACTTTGTCCCTTATCTTTTAATTTGCCTAGATTTCAAAAATTTATTTGTCTGGGTCTGACACAGCATTCCGGTCCTTGCCATGAAGAGTAACAGGGCCTTGAAGTTTATTTATTTTTATCAGCATTGCATTGTTATGTACTGCCATAATCAAAGTTTTTGAGGTTTACTTATGTGCAACACTTTCTACATAACGTTCAATTTGCTTAAATTGCAATATAATTTGTATGTGTGACATATCATTTTGGTCCTTACAATGAAAGGTGGAATGCTGTTGAAGATTATATATTTTTATTGGCATTGCAATGCACTGCCACAGTCACAGTTTTTGAGGTTTGCCTCATAGATGGATTCCATTATTGGACTGGATATGTCTCCCTTTCATTTTTCTTTGTTATGTTGCTGAGTAATTTTTAACCTTGTAAATTCTGTTGGTTCCCAACAATTGATGGACCAAAAAATGTATCAACCGTTAACCAGGCAGAATGAGCAGCTCTCAAAGTACGGAGACACCAAATCAGCTCGGAGTATTATGCTTATGGAACTTAAGAAGCTTATAGAGGCAAATCCACTTTTCCGTGACAAACTTGCATTTCCACCCTTTAAAAGTTCACGGCTCAGGACCTTGATAAATCAGAGGTTGGTTCTACAACTTTTCTCTTGACTAACATGTTTCTGGTACCAACTTATTGTAATAATTTGATTGTTCAGGTTTATCTCAGTCATTCTTGTTATCTTCTTTCTGAAGTTATGGTTTTAAAGGATTTTTTCATTATGGCATAAATACTGACAAAACTTCCTGCCATTTTTTCTAACAATGTCTTATCAAGGCCTGTTGATCTAAAGCTCATCATTTTGTATCTTATTTTCAGTCTGAATTGGCAACACCAGCTTTGCAAAAATCCTCGCCCAAATCCTGACATCAAAACTCTCTTTACGGATCATGCTTGCAGTCCTACAAATGGAGCTCGTCCTCCTCCTCCCACAAACAACCCCCTTGTGGGACCTGTTCCAAAAGCTGGTGCATTCCCTCCTATTGGAGCTCATGGGGTAAGCAATCTGCTTTATCAGCTGCTTTTTAGAAATTCTCAGTACCATGCCACAATGCTTAAACTGCTGGTATTTTCAGCCATTTCAGCCTGTTGTTTCTCCTCCTGGTGCAATTGCTGGCTGGATGTCAAGTCCCAATCCTTCTATACCACATGCTGCTGTGGCTGCAGGTCCTGCTGGCCTTGTTCAGCCTCCCAGTACAGGTTTAGTGTTGAGCTTTTCTTTGCTCTATGCAATGATGCCTTCGATGTTTCATGTTTGGTGAATGAACTTGAATTGCTACTAGTAATAGCAACAATTTGTTTTGATCATATACAGCGGCATTCTTAAAACACCAGAAGCCTCCTACAGGTATTACCGTGGATTATCAATCAGCTGACTCGGAGCACCTGATGAAGCGAATCCGAACTGGCCAGTCTGATGAGGTATGGCCATATATACATTTTGTGAGCTCAATTAAGGTCCCGCCGACTGTTCGTCTGTTATGGGTCTTTCTATTGTGTCAATCATCTTGGTTTTCTTTGTACTTATAATTCTTTAATCATTTTCTAGGTATCATTTTCTGGGGTTGTGCATACTCCAAACATCTATTCACAAGATGACCTTCCCAAAACTGTTGTACGCACCCTTAATCAAGGATCAAATGTTATGAGCATGGACTTCCATCCAGTGCAACAATCCGTACTTTTAGGTTGTTAAATGATGCCGCTTCAAATGACCCTGTTCTGAAAATTCTTACTTTGAGAAAGATTTCTGACTTATCTAATTCATTATCTGTAGTTGGGACAAATGTTGGTGACATTAGCCTCTGGGAAGTTGGTTCCCGGGATAGGTTAGCACATAAACCTTTCAAAGTTTGGGATATCTCTGCTTGTTCAATGCCGTTACAGGTATTACTTGAAGAAACTTTTGTAGGGACAGATATTTGGTGTTCATAATAACCTTGAAATTTGAAGTGGTTTTCTTTCAAATAATTGACAATGGTGATGTAAGCAGACCGCATTGTTAAAAGATGCTATAATATCTGTGAATCGATGCGTGTGGAGTCCTGATGGAGCTATTCTTGGTAAGAAATAAAGCTGCATTCATGCAGAGTATTGAAAATCCTTGTGAGATTTGCAGTGATGGCTTTTATTGGATCCTTGTCCTCATCATTGTTTGTATCTTTTAAATTCTAGGTGTTGCATTTTCGAAACATATTGTTCAGACTTACACTTACAATTCAACTGGTGAATTGAGACAGCATTTGGAGGTAACCCCTGTGCCCACAGTATTTGCCCTTGAATTGGCAAGTTACAACTCTTGACTGCAACTGGTTTATTTTGCAGATTGATGCTCATATTGGTGGTGTTAATGATATCGCTTTTGCTCATCCCAACAAGCTACTATGTATTGTAACATGTGGTGATGATAAAACGATCAAAGTATCCTTCTGGCCTTCAAACGTTTTTGCTTTTGATGGAATCAGTTACCTTCATATGAAACTTGATGTGACAGGTATGGGATGCTGTAGCTGGGCGAAAACAATATATTTTTGAAGGCCATGAGGCCCCTGTGTACTCAGTTTGCCCTCATTATAAAGAAAACATACAGGTAAATTCATTTGCCAATGTAGATCATTAGCTTTAAATTTTATTTGTCAAATTATTTTTCGCAGTTTAATCTGTCTGCTGTACTCAACATTATGATAGATAGCAAGCTCATTACATTAATGTTTCCACAGTTTATCTTCTCAACGGCCGTTGACGGAAAGATCAAAGCCTGGCTATATGATTGCTTGGGATCAAGAGTAGACTATGATGCTCCTGGATTGTGGTGTACCACAATGGCATATAGTGCTGATGGAACCAGGCAATATAATCTCTCCCCAAAAATAGAAATATGGCTGCAGCTAGGAACTCAAGACAATTTTTGATTGTCTACTTGTTATGTTGTGTCCTGTTCATCTTAGTATTGTCTTATTATATTTGTTTTCCTTTCCTTCTATTTCCTCTTTAATTTTTGCCCCGTCTGGCAGACTCTTCTCTTGTGGAACGAGTAAAGAAGGTGATTCCCACTTGGTTGAGTGGAATGAGACTGAAGGAGCTATAAAAAGGACATATTCTGGTTTCAGAAAGCGTTCTCTAGGTGTCGTCCAGTTTGATACAACTAGAAATCGTTTCTTAGCTGCTGGTGATGAGTTTCAAATTAAGTTTTGGGATATGGACAACACCAACCTATTGACAGCTATTGATGCAGATGGTGGATTACCTGTCAGTGATGCTTGTCACTAATCTTATAATAAGGTCTTAATTAACAAAGCACAGAATCATTGATTATTCTCCCTTCATTTACACACTTTTCAGGCAAGCCCAAGACTTAGATTTAACAAAGAAGGTTCATTGTTAGCCATTACGACAAGTGACAATGGCATCAAAGTATTAGCCAACAATGATGGTCTTCGCCTGATAAGGATGTTGGAGAGCAGAACTATTGAGGGGAACCGAGGGATTTCTGAACCCATCAATTCGAAGGTAATTTTGGACCTTGAGTTTTGTTTTTTTTTTTTTGTATAAAACAAAGGATGCCAAATATTTTGATAAGGCATTCTATTATTGAGAGTAGCTGAATATTAGCATGCCTGGTTAAGGGAAAAGGATCTCTTTTTGTCAAAACATTTTAACTAAAATCAAGTAGGTGAGAGCATCCGAAAGATCACATGGTGAAGAATTAATCTTGGTGAAATTTGAAGTTAATTGATCTTCCCTTACTCTGTTTGGCTCTTGGTATAACGTTTTATGATAGTTAACGGGATTACTGATTGAAAGACAGTTAATCTTTAGATTGCAAGCTGAATAGGTGGTGTGGCAATAAGGGTCATGTAGTAAATATTAAAAAATAGTATCCGATTCAATTATTTTGAAATTTGAAAATTATTGGGAAAATCCATACTGTTCTTTCTTATTAAAGTTGCATATGTGCAATGACTTGACTGTTCTAGCACCAAAAGGTGTACCTATGCTCACATATTTCTGTAGGCTGATGAGGCATAGATTTCAGTTTGTGTTGCTGTAGGCAAAGCCCCTTCAATGATTCTTTGGCCTTAAAGAATGATTATATATCGATAAAGATTATTAAAACTCTTTTACGATTGTTATAATGGTTACTTCTAAAATTAGATAGATAAATATTGTATTTTACTAAATCTTTTGCTCTATACATGATTCTACATGGAGTTCCTCAATAACACATAGGATGAACAAATACAATCACTGAACCTTAGAACAAATAGATTAATGTTAAACTCTCTTTACTATGATTAGCCTCCTTAAGACATGAATATCCAGAGAAACTTTTGAAAAATTTGTTGCAGCAGCCATTTTGTCTACTTTGATCTGCAAAACGCAAATTTAGGCACATGACGTGGCATGGTTACAGGGGCACACAATAACAAATTTTAGGATAAATATAGCATGACATGAGTATCAAAATTTATATAAATATGTAAAATGAAATTGCTGCCATATGAATACTCATCATTTCAATCTTGTGAGGCGTCTAAGAAGTCAGGGAAGTATCAGTAAAATAAAAAATGCATGTCAAAGAAAATGTGGACACATCTAAGACACATTAAATACATGTGTTGAAGCCCGACAAATGTCAAAGTGTTGTGTGTAATAAACTGTCCAGCAGGGAAATGACTTTTAGAGTTGTTTTCTTATATTCGTAACATGGAGTGTTTTGTATGTATTCTAATTCCCATACATTGATACTACCACATATTTGCATGATACAAATTTGATGCGGTCCATTTTGCATGTGTAGTTCATAAATAACTAATAGGGATTACACTCATCCAGAAGGAAGAAATGAGTTGAATTTGGTAAACTGTTTCATGTAAGTAAATGATATGTCTTTTAAACTAGTAGACGAGCAATTATGTTCTAATCACGCAATGGCCACGTCATCCTTTTGATGCATGTGCCAGAATATTATTCACTTTGAGGTTTAAATGTTTTCCTGTTTTGGTTTCTGAGGTTGTATTGTGTCTTGTTTGAAGCAGTACCATGCCATGCCTAAAGGAAGACTGGGTGAAAGGTGAGATTTTCCTTTCAGGAAGAGAACTGACACTTTTGTTTTTGGACCAAGTTGAGCAAGAATGTGTGAGAACACAAGGAGTGTCTTAACTAGTCAAGGAGAAGCAAACCCAATCACCTTAACAAGTCAAAAGTGAAATGCAATGGTCTTTCAAGCTGTGGATTCTTGCCATAGTTCATTCTTCTTTCTTTAGGGTGTAAGGCCACTTACTTGAGCATTACTTTGTGAACTAAATTTGAGGATGCTAGGGTTTTGGATCAAATTTGAATGTTAACAAAAAAGATAGCCAAGGCAGAAAATGATAATGTCTGTCTGAGGTTGTAGTTCTACACTCTTGAGGAGTATTCTTTTGAATTGGCCAATTTATATTCATATCAATCCTCTTTATTCCATGTTTGATGGTTGGTGGGGGGGGAGGCATAGAAGAAGTTTCCTTTTGGCGGGTGGGGGAAGAAGTGTGATGCAGCAGTGGGAGCAATTGTGAATCTCAAGAACCTCAAAAAATGCACCAGTAAGATCATTCACTTGATGGTTGCTACTCATCCTTCATGATTAAGGAGTTTGGGCATTGGAAATTGTTCCTCTTAAGAAAGCTTTTGGAAAATGGTCACTGTTGGGGGATTTTTGTAGGATGACCATTATAATCAACTAGACTCTGCTGCAATGTTTATATAATTTAAAATGGCTGAGTGGTCTGTCTGCATTACTTTGATGTTGGCATGACTTTTTTAAGTGTGGAAACTTTTCTTTTCTAAATATTGTTTTTCTTTGCTTCCTTATGAGGCCTTTTCGCATTGAACTGGTTTGTTTTTGAATGAACCTAAAAAGCTTCATGGATTTTGTTTGGGAGAGTGGAAGTGGAAGATTAGAATCAATTGGGCGAGGAAAGTTGAATTTTATATCATTATACTATAATGTATCATAATAATCATCATCATCAATAAAAGGAAGCATGTGTTATTTTTGTCAATGGCAAAATAGAGATGTCTGGCTTCTTTATGCAAGTTCTTAGAAATCTTGATGAACAGTTTGTCCCCTTCACTGTGGATTGCCGAGGCCTCGTCTGTGGTCTGTTTGTTCTATTATATTGATTAATGCAGTATAGACAGAAAGTGGATAAAGTTCAATGGTTGCTGGCATTCTCCTTTAAGGGGCCAACATGATCAAGTGATAAATCCCCAGCAAAGAATATGGAATTCTCTTTCACCAAAACTGAAACGAAAAAGAAAAACATTATTGTTGGATGGTTATGGGAGATTTATTCTCTTTTTTCTTAAATGGTTATTCTCTGTTTTCACATACTCGAGTGTTATTGCAGCCTGTTCTGTGCTCCTGTGAATGCGTCTGGTTATACTTCAAATAAAAGGCATAGAGATGAAGAACTTCCTCATCTTTTTAAATAAATCATCACCTTGTGGTTATAGGAAGTTATAGTCAAATTTCAAGCAAGTTGTATTATATAATCTGTGTGGAATAACGTGAGACTCATAATGGTATCCCTCGTAGTTGGACTCCAAACAAACCTGCTTCATAAAATTTGGGCATGGAATTAAAATGTGGTTTCAGTTGAGGAAAAAATACAATCAAACTTTGTTGAAACCATATGACATGGACATCAATGGGGTTAAAAAAAAAAGAAAAGAAAACTCAATGTAGTTTTAATGTAGCCTACCCCAAATTATTTGATTTTTAATTTGCATCTGCATCAAATTGATATTTAATTGTCTTATTCTGGATTGAGCCATTTTGAGGATTATCCAGAAGACAGTTGAGTCTGCACATTATAATTTCTTGTATTCATTTCTGTTGCAAGCTACTACTGTCATTTTTCATCAATCTTTTAACAAGTCTCAACAATTTTGCAGCCAATGATTGTTAATGCTTTGGGATCCATCACAAATGCTTCTGCTGTGGTTGCTTCTACTTTGGAACGCCCTGACCGAGTTCTATCTACTCCATCTATCAGTGGTCTTGTATGTTCAGAATGTTGTTGCTATTGAATTTTGACACTGTTTAATTTTTTTCTTCTTGACATTGGCTAGCTTCTACAGGCTACTATGGACAATAGCAGGCTCATTGATGTGAAGCCAAGGATTTCAGAAGATGCGGACAAAATCAAGACCTGGAGAATAACTGATATTTCAGATTCTTCTAATCTAAAAGCTCTAAAACTTCCAGACTCCACGCCAACGGGCAGGGTAGGTTGTTTTGCAAATATTACAGGGGATTTTGTCAGTTTGCTTGAGTGGTTTTCTAACATCTTACATGCAACTAAAGCAATTGTAGCTTGCCATTGGTTGATTTGCTATTCCTGCACCACTGCGTGTGTTCTTTGGAATGTAGATCCTTAAAAAAGAGTTCCATTTTGCTATGGATCAATGATATTCTCAATTTGACAAGTTCAATGTTGAATATGGTTCTACTGATAGTTGTTACTTATTTTCAGATGGATGTATATCTATTCTATGTGATTAATGACATTAGTGGGTTACTTTTTGAAGATTGATTGACAATGAAAAGGAACCAAGCTATTGTGTTCTAGTACAAAAAAGATTATTTAAAACAAATATTCCAAATACTTATGAAACGCTTATTTATCACCCGGCCTGTTTGCACATACAATGTCTGAGGAATGGTCATGACTTTGACATGACTCATGAGGTGTCAGACATGCATTGATTGTGTGTGCAGATAAAAAATATTTGTCTTGTTCTTGGACTCAGTGGGAGTGAGGACATGGCTTGGACAGAGCAATAAAATTTCCTCTGGGATCTGAAAAAAAAATTCACAGTCATAAATTTCATCTCTTTTGTGTATATACTTGTAACTTAATAAAGAATTACAACTTGTTTCATGTTAATCATTATGTTATCAACATATTTTCGCATGAAAGTTTCTATTATATATTTATATTTCATGATATGTATATTGTCCATGTCATCCTGTTTTCTGAGTCTTGCTATGTTCTGTTATGTGGTTTTGTCCAGGCTTCTATCTGGAATCTAAAAATAATGTATTTCTTTCAAATATTTTTGAGGAGATGGTGATTTCTTCTTATGTGGCCTTCACAATCACATAAGCTGAAAAAATACTGAGGGGGGACTAATAGAGTAGTTTTTCCCTGCATATGTGGAGAAAGAAAACAGCCCTTTATTTTATGCCTTCATTTTGCTAGCCATTTGAATTCCACTCTGAAAATTTTCTCCAGTGATTGTGAGGTCTCCCTTGTCCTCTTCTAATTCATGTGAAGATGGTTGGCAATTTCATGAAGTTGGAACTTGTGTTGTTTAAGAAACATGTGCTAATAAAAATTTTCCCCCTTTCTACTGCAGTCTATCAAATCATATATAATAATGTTTTTTCTGATTCTTTTGTTCTTCCCAGATATCAAGATAATATGATTCATATGCTTAGATGGCATGTGCTATTTTCAAGCTTCCGTCTTATTGTGCCATAGGAGAGTTTACTTGTTCAACTGATAGAGATGAGGTCCCTATGCTTGGATTATTCTATGTTATTCTATCCTTGCTGCCAGCATTGCTCTACTCTCTAGTGATATGCTTTGGATCATGCGATCAATAAAGTGTTATTATCACACACTAGATCAATGGGTAATCTGAACTCAATAATTCACAAAATACATACCACATAAATAGAAAAAGGATTAATTAATATGAAGAGCAAATGTGATTTTTAATACTTATTTTTCTTTTCTTGTTTCATTATTGACAGAAGTAATTATGAAAATGACACAGAAACATCATAAATACGTGAAAAAAAAACCTTCACTTGAAGTAGTGGAGTATCTAACTAAGCCTACCTCTGTGTACCACATACAAAGGAAGCTAGCATACCACATTTCTATACCTGTTCCTTGTACCATAATGAACCACAATCCATGATAACATTTATCATTTCGTATTCATGTGAGTTGCATCCTTCAGAATGTGTTAGTGCTTTATTGATTTTCTGTTGTGGATTGGTGGGTGAGCGCCTCGGAGGTGCTCTCCTTTTGTTTTTTGTATTCTTTTTTTCTTTGTGAATGAGATTATTTTTTTTCCTGTCAAACAAACAAATAGGTTAGTGCTTCATTGAATTGTTACATGGGACTGGACTTGCAGATAGATATCTGTTCCTTTCTAAGTTTATTTGAAGGCATCTCTAGTTCTGGAGCTCAACTTTGTCCAGTTTTGACAAAGTAAATTACACATTGCAGGTTATGAGACTGATCTACACTAATTCTGGACTGGCTATATTGGCCCTTGGTTCTAATGCAGTTCATAAGCTTTGGAAATGGCAGCGTAGCGAAAGGAATCCGTCGGGAAAGGTTTACCTATTTTCTTCGAAGTTTCTGACGATCTGTTGTTTGATACATGCTTTATCATATGGTAGTTAAATTTATACATGCTCTTTTATGTTTTTCAGTCTACTGCCTATGTTGCTCCCCAGTTGTGGCAGCCTCCCAATGGAACTTTAATGGCAAATGACATAAATGAGAGTACCTCACTGGAAGAATCTGCTGCGTGCATTGCCTTATCTAAGAATGATTCCTATGTCATGTCTGCATCTGGTGGGAAAGTGTCTCTGTTCAACATGATGACATTTAAGGTTTGCTGTCTGATGCTTTTTATTTCCAAGATACGAAATTGTGGTTGGTGTGCTAAATTGACTTGGCAACTGCTTTCAGGTAATGACAACATTTATGCCTCCGCCTCCTGCTGTGACGTATCTGGCATTCCATCCTCAAGACAATAATATTATTGCCATAGGAATGGAGGATTCCAGCATTCAGATTTACAATGTCCGAGTTGATGAGGTGGTGATCTAATTTTTTTTTTTTTTTTTGATTTACATCCAACAATGAGGATTCCTATAATATTTCCTTATATGATTTCATGTAACATTAAATCTTTTCTACTATAGTTGTGTTTGCATACGTTTGTTGCATCTAGGTATCTTTATACATCTATTTTTTACCATTGTGTTACTTGAAAGAAACATCCTGTTCTAATTGTGATACTGACACTTTCTTGTTCTCATCTTTAATGTTATAGTAGAAACTTGCTGGACTGGTTCTCCGAATTAATTCTAGAGTTATGCTTTTTTAATAAGTAAACGTTTGTTCATAATAATGAATATTCTAGCCAATCTGATTAGCGTGCTAAAGAAAGGACAAGAAGTTATTGTATATCTATGAAATTAAAAATCTCTATTAAGGTGTCAAGTTGCAAGATTTTAGTCGTTGAGATCTGATTATGAGGTGGGAAATGGTACAACAGAAAACTCCATAATTTGAAGGATTGTTTCTTGTGGGAAGGGAAAAAAAATATGTTAATCAGATGAAGTTAGGGATCCTCTTAAATTGATTAAAATTGATTCTAGTTCTGATGTTTTACATTGTTGAGTGAACCAAGGCAAATGGATGACAAAATTATGAAAGAGTGGCATTCTCTATTCCTTTTCTAACTAATGTGGTTCTGTAGTTGAATCAAGATTTTAATTATTTTTAGAGGATAAGAATTAGCAAGAGTTGAGAACAGAATTAAGGGCAGTCAGAAACTCTACCCACAACTATTCATCCTGTTTTATGGCTATTAAAACTAAGTGCATGGCTTAATATATATGTGTGCATGTGAATGAAACCAACTAATTGGCACAAGGCTTGAGTTTTAGGACTAGAATTAATCTTTTGATTGGATATCTTTTGCAGGTAAAAGTGAAGCTGAAGGGGCACCAAAAAAGAGTTACAGGGCTTGCCTTTTCTCAAGCGCTAAATTCACTTGTATCTTCAGGGGCTGATGCACAGGTCAGTGTTGGTCAGATATCTTGTACACTTCAAATTCATCAGCAGGGTTTTGGGATGCATGATTGTTGCAATGTACAGCAAGTGTCATCCAATATAAATATCCTTGTGCTCTATTCCTCTTCCTGTCATTGTTATGCAAATAATTATATTTTGTTAGAAAAGGAAAATGTCAAGGTAAGGGGCATTATCTTCTCATCCTCTTGTTCCCCACAACCAATTGACTAGTTGCCTATAAAGTGTTTCCCGTCCAAGCATAATTGGAGCAATACTTTATTAGCTTCAATGATTTTATCATTCAACAAATGAACCCTTCAGCCTCGATTGTTTGGTTGATTATTTCCTCATGCAATTGGATCGTGCATATAATTACTGTCCACAAGTATGGTGTTTTGAAGACCGACAGATTTTTACGTATAGGTTGTTTAGTAGGAGAAGAGGGAAAGAGGTTGCTGAATTTTTCTCCTTGTAAGTGTCATTGCCTGTTGTAAAAGGTGATTAATGCAAAGGTCTGATGTGGATATACTTGCACAGATTGAGCTACAAACCCTTGATCATGTCAAAGGCCAAAAACTTATCCATTTTCAAAGTCATAAACCTTGTGTATGTCCTTGTATGACACCACCAAAAAAAAAAAAAAAAAAAACCCAAACCTGCATTGTGCTAAGTGGTAAACTCAATCCCGTATATGGCGAGAAGGAACTGATGTAGGACATAATAGCAATTATTAACATTATGATATCATTAGGATCTTGAAGATAGTTGATTCAATTATAATTTTTGGTTTTGACTTAACTGTTATAATTATCTAGTGGATGAGTAGTAGATTGGATATTGAAACAAGTATATAGTGTTCCTGTTGGTATGCTTCTCCTCTTGTAACTCTGTGTGGTTCTTTATGTGTTCTTGTTGCTGAGAGATATCTGTGCCTTATCTTTCTCTTGTCTCGGTTCCTACACTATGTATCTGAGGCACTCTTTAAAATTGGAGATTAAATTTTGGTGCTTATTATTCTAAAGTGTATTTTCTTTTATAAACTGGGTTGCAGTTATGCATGTGGAGCATTGATGGATGGGAGAAGAAGAAATCCAGAACCATACAAGCTCCAGCTGGAAGGCCATCTCCACTTGTTGGAGAAACTAAGGTTCAGTTTCATAGTGATCAGACTCATCTGCTGGTAGTCCATGAAACCCAAATTGCTGTATATGACAGCAAGCTGGATTGTTTCCGCTCGGTGAGTCTTGCAACAATGCAGTATTGTGCACTTTATGGTACTTTTGACAGTTGGTACATTTTAATACATTGTCTTGTTTCATACTCCTAGCATCTCTTTTGCTAAGTCTCCTCTTGTTAGTGTTAATTTGTAGGTGTACGGGATGAGCTGATCTCATATTCTTATTGCTGCCATGCATAAAGTATCGTGTATCCCTTGTTATCATGTTCACCATGTTTGGGTGGCATGACTTAAAAGTTTGTTCTAGAGCATCCTATGAAACATGGACACTTTAAATGGAAGCCTTGTCCACGTTTCATGATGCTTGATGAACATGTTGGATATGCCATGTGGAATGACTATTGTTTTTGTAATTTTTTTGAATCAAAAACCTACTTGAGAAGATTTCTTGAACACTTAAACTAATTACAATTGAATGCTTGTCTTGCTATACAATGTTGTATGGACTATTTCATTGCATGTCCTATTTATTTATTTATTTATTTATTTATTTTTTAGTGTTTGTAGAATGTTATGTCCATGTCCAACCATCTAATTTTAGCGATTATAAAATTCCAACTTGTTCATCTTGAAGTGTTTTTAGAGTGATGTAATGCTAGAAGGAAGTTCCACCATTTGCTTGTCTTATTATTATTATTATTATTATTATTATTATTTTTTCATACTTTTTGCTATTTCAGTGAAGCTTACAGTTACATGTTTTAGAAATGTGGTGGCATTAAATAAAATAGCAATTGGTAGTGGGTGAAGGCTCTGTAAGGCAGTCTCGGTGGCAATTCTTTATCCTACCTGGTTTACATGAAATGACATAAATGAATATTTTCTTGCAGTGAATGGTTTTGAGTTGTGCCATTGCCAGCTAATCCATTATAAATGTGCTTCCTTGTAGTGGTCACCAAAAGACACATTAGTAGCTCCCATTACAAGTGCAATATATTCGTGCGATGGTCTACTGATTTACACTGGCTTTTGTGATGGCGCCGTTGGCGTTTTTGAAGCAGAAAGCTTGAGGCTTCGTTGTCGAATTTCTCCCTCTGCTTATATGCCTGCTACCAGGTATTTCTGCCTTGTGATTCGTTGTTTGTTTCTATTTGAAGGTTTTGTGTTTCTAAATCTTGAAATAGTCTTTGGCTTCAATTGACATATAATATTTGCTGCAGCAGTGGGGTCTACCCCTTGGTTATTGCAGCTCATCCATCTGAACCCAACCAGATTGCACTCGGCATGAGTGATGGTGCAGTTCATGTAGTTGAGCCGTCAGAGGTAGAGTCTAAATGGATTAACCAAACCCCACAAGATAATGGTTCTGTACATTCTAATTCATCAAATCCTGCTCCAAGTGGCCAACCTGCAGAAATTCCTTCGAGGTGATGGGGAGCATAATAGATAGAGTGCTACATTACCACGATCCAATGAACATGCTGACAACTTGCAGAGCTTTTATTAGTATTTTAGTTTTGATCCAATCCATTGGTTTAAAAAATGGCTCAAAATTATAAATGATTCGTTGTATATTTTCTTCAACTAAGACGATGTTCTTGATCGCATTGATATATATATATATATATATAAGTACTTTTTGATGAAAACTGTATATCATTTTGGTCTCGAGGATGGTTTGGAGAGATTTTTGATAATTTAAAGAAGGTTGTTAGCAGAGGCTATACCCATTCTTTTTTGTCAAGAAATAGTTTGTTTAATTACTTGTGTTCACCTTGAAATCCATTTTGGTTTTGTGGTTTCAAAAAGGTAGAAATGGGTTTTATGTCCGAGCAGACATTGCCACAGGGGGCAAAATTTTTATTTTATTTTATTTTCAATTTTGTATAAGTGGGAAGTTTAAGGAACAATGGTTTATTCGATAAACTGATAAATGTTGTACGAGAAAAATGAATTGTAAGGCTTTGTATTATTCGGTGGACTTAATAAGTTAGACTAAAATATAAATGCATTTTGTTCAAAATTAATTACGTTAGTTCGGTGGGGGACAGCCAAACGCGGGCACATTTATGGGCCTAACGGGGATAATATTCGAACAATCATCATTATGCTTCGCAAAATGGAGTGTTTAATGAAAAGAGATTGATCCATCACTGATTGTCACCATCAATCACTTAAAAAGTATATAATGGATGATTTCAATGATGAATGAAGTTCTAATCTCAATCCTGTCTCCTCTAAAGCAGACGGCGATACTTGGGGGAAACATCAGGGCCGTAGATTTCGATAGGTCTGGAAAGCCATTGATTGTTAGCTAAAGCTTTCCTGGGCTTCTTGATAAGTTCAGAAAACATTTTCAGATGGATGGAATTTTATGCATTGGATATATCCAATTTGCAGTGTTCCCAAGGCACATACGCCTCCAACCATTTTTAAGGCACCACGTTCCTCCCCAAGATCATGGGTTTGTAACATAAACCCCCACCCCACCAAACTAATAAGTTCCTTTTAAGGCATCATGTTCCTCCTTAGCAGGCAATTCCATTGCCTGCTGCCTCTGGTGGACTCCACGCACTTAGCTCCTTGCACAACTCCTCCAAAAAAAAAAAAGTCTGCAAAAAGCCTCCTCCATGCCTAGACCCGAAGCAAAGGTCACCCCTCAGCTTCGAATTTGCTGTCCTATCTCCCTTCAACCACTTGCAATTTTTTGGCGTCAAAAGATCTCTAAACTGCTGAAAAATCACTTTGCTTGAAGGGTTTCTCCACTCTTCAAGTCTTTGCCCCGAATTACCATTTGTTTCCATCTCATTCACTCCGTATTTCTGAAAATCTATTTATTAGACTTCTTTCAAAGGTTTTTTTAATCATCTTCAGGTTGAGTTTAGCTTGCAAAAGCCTGACACCTCTCTCTCACCCGTCAAATTATCTCAAATCCTTCTTCTGTTCAAGCCACATGGCCCTCAAAGAGAGTGGATATGGCCAGCAATACAGGTTGGTTAGTTAGCCTTGGCACATCTCCCATTATGAAAAGTACCTGCACATTGATCAAAGCATAGGAAGAAATATAATAAATTAATAACGAGATTAGGGAAAACTGCTCCTTGTATGTATCTTACCAAAACTTTTCATAGGCCAATGCAACTCTTTATTACATCACTTAAGAGGAAACTATCAAAACCATTATCTTTGTTTGTGCAGAACAAAACTGCAAATAACTAACATCCATATATGTAGGCAAAAGGAACAATGGAAGTCACAGAAGATTGTGGCTCTCCAGATTCCAACTCTTTCATCTCAATCCAATCTCTCTTTATTTTTTGCAAACACATGGTTTGGCTATGCAATATTCTCTGTCAGAGTCTGTAAAGCGGGCCTGGTCTTCACAACCTGTAGCATCATTCATCAATCATAATATCAGTCATTGGATTGGCTTAATTATTAGATATATAGATCAATTTAATTAGCAATGATGACAAGTGCACTTCTCAGCAATCAGTGTTAGAAGCGATGAATTCTTTATCTTTTTTTTTACTCCTACTCATGATTTATATAAAAAAACTCAGTTCCTTTTTGGAAAGAATCATTAAACCATTACTCATCAACGAAGTCCAAAAACTCATTTTCTTTTTAAAATGGAAAGACTTTTAGGCCTCACCTTGACATTGTTTTCATCTTCTTTCATATTTGTGCTGTCAGCGATCTGCAATTTTTGTTTGAACATCTTCTTAAGCTGCCTTAGGCTAGCTTGCTGGAGATCCTCAGGATTCTCTTTAATGCTCTTCACTATCACTGTGCCTCTGTTGTCAACATTCTCCTTGTTGTCAGAAACCTCTTGCACAGTCCGGACTGCTGTTGTTTTCTTGCTTGATAGTTGCTTTGGCTTCAACACATGAGATATGTGGTTAGCCATATTGCCTGTGGCATCATCAGACAACTTCATAGTAATTGAAGTAATTGTTGCAGTTGGCTTTTCAGCAAATTTTTCTTTGACAACTTCATTGACTTGAGTAATTGTTGCAGACTCTTCTGGATTAGGCGGTCGATCTTCGACAACATCAGCAAAATCAATTGGATCTTCAATCGGAGTTTCAGAATTCATTTCTTCCACAAATACTGAGTCAGCAACAATAGAATGAACATTTGCTGAATCATTGACAGCATTTGCGAGGATGATGTCAGATTTCTCCTCACATACAACCTCATCAGAAATCAATGTTTGATGACGTTCTGCATTGGCTTCATCAACATGAACATTGATTTTTTCTTGAACTTCAGATGCATTCTCATCGCAGGATCCCTCAATGATGACCTCTTCCTCATTGTCAAAATCACTCGAATTAATGCCATCAGTGCCATGATCTTCTTCTCCCGGAATTGTAATAGTAGCCTCCATGTCCTGAAACTCTGTTTCCAGACACCTGACCTCAACTTCAATACTATCAGCAACGAACTCTTCACCAGATTTCAAAACACCACCATCATTTGCTTCCCTAGAATTAATTATTTCCTCAGCAGAGATATCCTGAACATCAACTGAAATTGTAATAGTAACTTCCTTGTTGTCCTCAAACTCCGTTTCCAGACTCTTGACCTCAACTTCAATACTATCAGCAGCAGACTCTTCACTAAATTTCAACTCACCATCATTATTTGCATCCACAAAATTAATTATTCCCTCTGCAGAAATATCCTGAACATCAACCACTTCCAGAACCTCAGTTGGATTCGCAGTGTTCAATGGCACAACATCGACTGACAATTTAACTGGTTGTACAAAGGAGAAAACTAGCAATCAAAAATTAAGAAAATCACAACCAAATATATTAATCGACCAAATAGAATCACAGGTTAGAGTGCAAAAACGCATACCCATTTTCTCAGGGGACAAATGGGTGTTCAATTTAGAGTTATCAGATGGAAGATTGTCAGATTCATCAATACCTTCTTCCGTGCATTCCATCAAGTTTGTCTCATGGTGAGTTTCTACAAATGGAAAAAGGGAATAATTTAATCAATCAAAGAACAACCCATGATTGAATTTTTAGTAATCATGGGCAGTAACATATAACAGAATTGAAATTTACCTTCTTCATCCACTTCCTTCTTCATCAACCCATCATCAGGAACAGCAACCACATCTGAGTCAATGCCAAGCCCAGTTTCATTCTTTGCTATTTCGCTCAAAACAAAATCCACCACCTCTGATTTTGTAGAAACCTCGTCAGATATAATTTCAACATCTGATTTTGCATAAACCTCGTCAGGTATAATCTCAACATCAATTCCTGCATGCCGATTATACTTTTAGAACCAAAAAAAAAAAAAGGAAAAAAGAGACTAAGAAACAACAAAAACTAAACAAACGTTAAGTACAGATGTTCCCATACTTTCTGCCGATTCATTTATCTTCAAATCTTTGCTTAATTCTTCACACATCTCATTGATCTTTATTGGGTTTATCTTCGATCCCTGTGTTTTCCTCTGCTCTACGATTTTCTTCTCTGACAACCTCACCGATCTCCTAGTACTCCTCTGAACCACACTCTGATCATTTTCTTTCTCTTCCCTCAACTGGGTGTCCGGTTTCTTCCTTGTTGAAGCCATTATTTCTCTCTTTCTATTGGTCTGTGCTGCAGGGGTTTCAGGGACTTCCCCTGTAACTCTTCTTGTCGACCTCCGACTAGTCCGGGTCACAGTCTGTGCACTGTCTGGTTCATTAGTGATAGGTTTTCTCCGTGATGATCTGCGAATATTTGAAGCCACATTTGGTGATCCGATTTCGGGATTTGCAGAGGAATCTGGATTCAACAGTTCTTCAAGTCCTTCAACCTATAAAATTATTGGTGGATTGATTAGAAGAAATAGATTAAAATATATTTTGGATTAACTTGTGAAAGCTAAATAATTTAACAGAAACCAATTCAAATATATATATATATATATATATATATAGAGAGAGAGAGAGAGAGAGAGAGAGAGAGAGAGATTACAAAATATTGAGTAACTTTGCGAAAGATTTTGATGAACCAACAAAATCTTATTCAGGGAGACGGAAATTACAATAGTTTCTGATTGATTCTTTGAGTTACTAGATATACTCATAAAATATCTTAGACCGATTTACAGTAAATTTCACGAAAGATCGGATCAAGTGAAACTGAATTCGTAGATAGAGATATAAAAGACATTTTCGATATGTCCTGTGAAAAGGCACAAACCCTACGGAGAGAAAAACTAAACTCCTTTTTTCGCAAATTTGAGAACGATTAGATATACCACAAAAACCCAAATTCAGAGAGAGAGAGTAATACAAGTGGAAGAGAAGCAAGAGCATCAGCCATGGCAACATTGGTGATATTGGCAGGGATCTTGTTCTTCTTGCAAAGGGCTTGGAGATCTCTCCTTGTAAGCTTGTGGAAATCCATTTGGGCTTTCTTCTGAAATTATGGTTTTATCTGTCAGAGAGAGACAGAGAGACAGAAAGAGAGGTGTGTGTGTGTGTGTGTGTTGGAGGCGGAGGACTGAAGAGTAATGGGGTTTATATAAATAGGTTTAAATTGGGGGGGAGAGGAAAGAAGAGACGTTGGAAAACCCTTGCAAGAAAATGACCGTTGGGGCGCATCCATTTTGAATTTCAAATCTTCATTTTCCATAATAATTAATAGGTGATGCCGACAGTCAAAAATGGGCCTTAAAGGCGTGAATTATTTTTTTACATTTTTTATTATCAAATATAAAGCGAGAAGATTTATCTGATTAAATGAATCATGACCGATCATTATTTAAATGAATTATTTTATAAATGAATTCTTTATCACTCGTCATTATTTAAAATTTATCTGATTAATCTAATCTGAATATTATAAAACTCTTCGTGATTGAATTAATTTTTTTTAATTGTATTTTTTTTATTTTTATGACTCGAGCAATCTGAATCCCGCTCTATACTTATGACCCTGTTTGCATCGGCCAATCTCTTTTTGTTCTCAATTAAGAAGGCATCCATCATTCCAACTTGGTTAGATCGAATTGTAACGAGAGTGCACTTCAATCTACCCAACAAGAAATTGCACGAAAATCATCCTCGACAGTTTGTCTATTTCTAAGCGGATTCCACCTTTAGAAAAATAATAAAATTTAATTATTATTTAAATAGAATTGATACTCTCCCTCTTCACAACTTTAAAATTTTAAATTTTAATTCAATTAATAAAAATTAATTGCAAAAATTCAGCTACGGCATTTAACTTATGGGGGGGCTTTAACTCTCGTGGTAACTCTTAAAAAATGTATTTGTGAATAATAATAATAATAAATAATAATGCAATTTCATACGAGTGCACAAATCATTTTTCAAAATATAGACAACTTTTTTATGATATATTTTTTATATAAAGGCAAAATTTCACATATAGTCCTTCAGTTGTTCACCTTCAAATTTATTGGGCTGTGATAATGGGTTTATTTTTTTAATAAAATGGTTAAAAAATAAATTAGATTCTTTTTTTTTTCTACTACTTTAATCGAAATTAGAATATTTTTTCACGTGACAATTAACATTGATCAAGAATCCATGTTATGATTAATCTCTAATTTAAGGAGAAAAATTATGACCATCAGATAAGAAAAATTATGATCATCAGACTATCTAGTTCAGTAATTCTCGTGTAAAATATTTTTTTTGATACTTTTGGAAATTGATGACTTAATTGTGGAAACGTTGACAGTAATAAGAAACCTAGTCTGGCACGCCCCATGTTGTTTCCCGTGTCACTTTAGCGGCAAACGTTGTAATAAATATAAATATGAAAAATATGAAAAAAAACAAATGTCGCCACGTACGTACATGCATTGAACCTATGGGCCACCCTGTTTACACCGACAGCTGGTAGGACAATAGAAATAAACATTTTCCCTAATTATTTGTTATTTAGGAAAAGGGCATCAAATATGGTTTCCATAAATTTTAACTCAAAAAAAAAAGAAGAAGAAAATTTCATCTTCTAAGTTTTGAGATGGGTTAAATGTTATTCTTATATGAGGATAAATATTACCCTAATCAGGAGTAAGGCAAAAGGAGGAGAAAAAGTTCAAAAAATTAATAAAATTATAACAATTAAAAAATTATTTTTTTCTCCTTTTTTTTATAACTTTCTGTCGTTTCTCTAATTCTCTTAAAAAATATGTGAAATTTATTTTTAAAAAAATTTTCAAAAATAAAAATTTCTCCCATCTAACTACAATGTTAAAAAGAAGAATTTTTTATATTTCTCTCCTAACATGCATGTTATAATGGTGAAAACTCCTTGTTTTAAGGAATAATTTAGTGATCACGGTTTTTCTTTTTCAACTTAGAAATCTCATATTTAAATTTCTTTATAACCAAAAAAAAAAAAAAAAATGGCGGCGAAAACCCTCAGCAACGATCGGGAGGAAAAGTGGCAGCGGTTCCTGAATGAATAATTCTTTTTACCCGCAAGGCGCTGGCGTAGAAACGTCGGTAACATATGACAAGATAGTGCACATGCACTAGGTTTGCAATGGACAAGGAAAGTATTTCCTTACGTAGTTGGTCAAGTATTAAATAAAATCACATGATTTTTTTAATTAAATTTTTAAGTTTGAATTCTGACAATAAAAAAAAATCTAAATATCGGGAGAATTCGTTCTCAATAATTAATTTAAATTAGATTTATTTGAAATTAATAAATTGATTATTTCAATCAAGTAAAAAAGAAAAAAATAATAAAGTATTATGTTAATAGACCTTTGCAAGTCAACTAAAGTTGGAGTTGGAAGTCTTAGGTAGAAGGATGAACTGACGAGAAGGAGAGAACACCAGAGGAAGCTGATTTATAAGATCGTTATAGCTAATGGGGCGATAGAAGAAGTAGCAAAAGTAGGATGTAAATGACTAATGTTTGATAATTCAGTTAATTCAGGAATTGACGTCTCTTCATTATGGTTGGAAGTTCGATCACTCATGAGAATAGAAAAATAAATACCGAGAGACATATCTTTTAATTGGGCCTTGTAAGTGATTAATTTAGATTAATCGGGATAAAAACTCAGATACTGGATCGGTGACCTAGCTATGATACCAAAAAAAAAAAAAAAAAAAAAAGAGGCAGGATGCAAAAGTGAAAACACCAAAGTATAAAGTAAGGACACGTGAGGAGGAAACTAAAGTAAAGGTGCTGTACAGTGTCAACTGATAACGAGAATGAGGCAATAATAGCAAAATGGTTGAAGTTGTAAATAACGAGAATGAGATGACGGTGGTACGCAGGGAAAAAAAACATATCAAGATATAGACCAAAAATTCAAATTTGTGCAAAAAACTAATAGAGCAAGCTAACCTGAAGGATGACTTGTTTTTTTCTCTATGTTTAATTTCAAAAGCGAGAATTAAAAGAAAATTATAAATAAATTATCCAGCTCAAAGGGTTTATGGGCTTGACCTTTTTACTCGATTTTTAAATTTCAAATGAGAATTAATAAAAAATTATAAATAAATTATTCAGATCAATGGGTTTATGGACTTGACAAAAACCAAACCCCTATCTCTCTCTTAAACTCTACGAGCAAAATCTTCCCTCCCTCCTCTATCTCTCATTCTTAAACTGTTCGAGAATTTTAAGTGCCACGGGTCCCTCCCTCCTATTCAAAATGAGTCTTTTGTCTCTGTGCCTTCACGTCGAGAATTCTTTGCAGATGAAGAGATGTCAAAGAAGCTTCTTATTTCCCATACAGATCCTCCTATATGTGTATATAAACACTGATTTATCAAGAATACACTCACCTTATGTATTTCGGTCCATGTTTCAATTATCACGCAAATTTAGACCAAATTTTGTTGTAAAACACAAGAATTGTTGCACTAGAGCGGTTAGGGGTACCTGGTACCGTGTCTTCCTTTAGGAGAGAGCAGGTGTTTCTAATCCCATAGTTCCTGAATGAGGAGAAGATTAAGGAAACAGTAACCAAGTCTCTTTTCTCGATTTCTTTTAGAAGTTGCATAATTTTAGTCTCTAATATTCATTCTCAAGTATCTAATGGTGATGGCATTGTAAAAATTTTATAGGTTAGAATTTTATAGTTTGTTCTCTAGTATTCATTCTCATGTATCTGATGGTAATGTTCCTAAGGAGATAGATTAGTAGCATAAACTTTCTCCTCTAATCTGATAATTTCAGATTCAAATTTTTATAAAAAAAAAAAAGTGTATCTGATGGTAATAGCATTGTAAAAATTTATAAGTTAGGTTAGAGCAAAAGTCTGGTTTTTTACACCAGGAGAATTAACATATCAAGATATAGACCAAAAGTCCAAAGTTGTGCAAAAAAATTAATAAGGGAAGTAATATATGGCGCTAGCTTGTATGAAGACTCTTGTCTCTATTTTTATTTTCAATATGAGAATTAATAAAATATTTTAAATAAATTATCTAACTCAAAGGGTTGACGGACTTGACAAAAGTCAAGCCCATATCTCTCTCTTGTATACTCTACGAGCAAAACATCTCTCTCTCTCTCACTCTTTTAAACTCTACAAGCAAAGTCTTTTCCTCCCCTCTTTTATCTCTCTTTGTTAGACTCCATGAGAATATTAATTGCCACGTCCCTCCATCCTATTCAAAAATGAGCCCTTTGTCTCTCTTTGTCTCTCTGTTTTCACTTAGAGAATCCTTTGCAGATGAAGAGATGTCAAAAGGGTTTCTTACTTTCTAAATAGATCATCTTATATATATAAATACTGATTTATTAAGAATACGTTCTCCTTTTGTATTTCAGCCAACACCTCAATTGTCGTGCAAATTTAAACCAAATTTTGTTTTAAAACACAAAAATTATTGCGCTGGAGTTGGTTAGGAGTACCCGCTACCATGTCTTCCTTAAGTAGAGTGCTGGTGTTTCTAATCCTACAGTTCCAGGATGTGAAAAATTTTAAGGAAATTGTTCATAAGTAAGTCTCTTTTCTAGGTTTTTTCAGGAAGTTGCATAATTTTGGTCTCTAATGTTCATTCTCAAGTATCTGATGATAATGACATGGTAAAAATTTTATGGGTTAGAACAAGATTTTTTTTTTTTTTTTTTTTAATGCTGGGGGAAATAAAATATCAAGATATAGACCAAAAGTCGAAAGTTGTGCAAAGATATTAATAGGGGGAAGTAAATATCAAGTTAGCTTGTAGGATGATTTCTTTTCCCCTTCTATTTTTAGTTTGGAATTAATTAAAAAAATATAAATAATTATCCAGCTCAAGGGGTTGATAAACTTGACAAGAGTCAAGCCCCCCGCACCAGCTGCTGCCAGTTTGCTGCCACAATGGAATGACTGGGGCCCTAGCTGCTGCGGAAGGGACGCCTCTGCCATCTGGGGGCTCTCTCAACATTTGGCTACCGAAAACAAGCTCTCAACCGCTAATTATGCTCGGGACTAAACCTCTCTCCCTCCTCGGGGAGAGAGGCAGCTCTAGCGGAGGCTGTTTACATAGTGAAAAATCTTCGTGGGGCCTGCAGCCATGGCCCATGACCATCGAACAAGGAAGTTTGGCTATATGCAAAAAGCAAGTCGGCTCACCCGATAGCCAGCTGCACACTACCAACAACCCGAAGGCGTGTCAGACGCCACCCCACGTGGGGTTGCCGCAGTCCATGTCTTCGGCCCAAATTTTATTATTAGTAATTTTTTCTTTTTATATTATACCGATCGATAATTAAATTTATATTATGATTAATTTGATTTAAAATTTATAGTTATTTATTTAAGGAGATTATATTTATAACATAGTTTTTTTCATACTCAAATCATTAATTGAAATAAAAAATTTAATTAAAAAATTTAACGTTATATTCCATTAAATCAATTATTCATTGATTTATTAGTATTATTATTGTCACCGTTATCTTCTAAAAAACAATAAAATCTAATAAAAAAGTATCGATGTTTTACAAAAAATTCAAATCTAAATATTGAAACCAAAATACTCATTTTAATATTAAAAACTCAATCTTTAATACAACTTGATAGGATTTGATATATATATTCTAACAATAAGAATTATATATTTTTAAATTATTTTTCATGCTCAATGATCAAACAGAATAAGGAAAATATAAATAAATATGAATATGAAAAATTAATCTTGGACAAACATAAAAAAAAAAAATTTCTAATAAATAATTGGTAGAATATTAATGTTTTATGACTTGACCCTACCGACCCGACCATGCATGTTTTTCAAGCTTTAGCTTTGGGTGGGTTCACAAAGGACCCCGACCCACTTGAGCTCACACGCCGTTAAATTATCACACTGGTGTAGACATCTTGAGGAGATAGATTAATAGTTATAACCTTTTTATTAATTTCATAATTCGGATTCAAATCTCGTGTTAACAAAAAAAAAAAAATTACATAGGCGTAGATTGCTTGACCACTACATGGGCATCATGCACTCTACTTACATAATATGGTCACTGATCGGTTAAATCTTTAATCTTTTCAAAATATGTATATAGAATTTTTTATGGGTTTCAAAAGAGATTCTTTAATCTTTAATCTTTGTGAGGGTTTATGGATGTAGTCATCTGCGGCGATGGCTTGGTGTAGGAGGGAACTAATCAGTGCAATCATCTGCTTTGTCGATTGATGTTGAGCTCTCCAAATCTAGGAACCAATTGACAATTTTCTAAAAAGAGGGAGAGAAAATGGGGGATGAAATCGTAGGACAGGAAAAACATCAAGAGATACGATTGGAGATGAGACGAGAGCGTAGGAGACCTGCAAGGAGCAATGGAAGAATATAAAAGACAAAAGGGGAAAGAGAAAAAAATCAACCCCGCTTGGTTTTGGGGGGAGAGTAAGAAAAGAAAAGAGCATAGAGAGGCAGAGAGGGACGGAAGAGAAAGATGGGCATGCTTAATTTAGAAGAAGAAAGAAAAAATTCCATAACTCTTATTTTCTTGCTTTTCTATTTTATGTTTGTATTTGCCTATTTTTATTATCATAATAAGAAATATTCTTTTTTTTTTTTATCAACATAGAACTTCTTCTCTTTATCCTTATATAATATTATATATATATATATATGTATGTATGTATGTATATATAATCTCTAAGAAGACAGTTTAGTGATACAAACCCCCTTCCCCAACCTAATGATTTCAGGTTCGTATAAAATATATATATATAGTCCCACCGAGCTCCATTTATTTTTTTACTATTCTTGAATTTCCCCTGGCAAAATGAAAGAAAAAAGAAAAAAAAATTTCAACTATATATATTTTCTTTCACAAAGGAAAAGAAAAAAAAATTTTATTTTTTTGCTTTTCTTTTTTGAGTATATTTTATATTTTTCTATTTTTAAGTGATAATATATTAATCTTTAGAATTTTTTCTCAACATTGAATTTAACAAAACTTTATAAGAAAACCTAAAACAATTAATAAATTTTCAATTAAATAATTTTCTACCCCAAGTACTTAATTTTTATATAAAATAAAATAAGTATAGTAGATTTAATATTTTATTGAGAAACTATCTATAATAAATTTAATTTTGTTTTTTATTTCAGTTAATTTTTAAATAATTTTTATAATGCTAAAGAATCGGGAAATTTTGTCCTTTTCAAAAATTAAATTGAAGGGAGATTTTTTAATTTATTACATCATTCACATACTTGTATTACATCATTCACAAACTTCCAGGAATATAAAATCCCCAAGCAAGCAACAACATTACGAGCGAGAGAGGGAGAGAGAAGCAGTAGCCGGATTATCCAGGAACCGTGTAGACGGGCAAAAAATAACCCGGCCCGTTTTCCCAGAGCTCACTGAAAATCAAACATAGGAGATAGAGAGAGAGAGAGAGAGAGAGAGAGAGAGAGAGAGAGAGAGAGAGGAGAGTTGAAGAAGTAAGAGAGAGAGAGCGAAAGAGAAAGAGAGAGAGAGAGAGAGAGAGAGAGAGCGCGAGAGAAGAGAAGATATATATAGAGAGAGAGAGATTGGATCGATCGGAAATCGCAAAACCTCTATGTAATGAGAAGAATGGAAACCCTAACCAGACCGGGTTTTAGGATCCTCCGCCGGCATAATCGTCTCTCTGTCCTCCTCGCCGGAGGCTGAAACGGCGTCCTTTGTCCCAACTTCTCTGTCTTGATATTCTGATCACAGTTGCAACCTCCAGTTCTAATCTCTAGGGTTATTTTTGTCCGTTCAGAGAGAGAGAGAGGGGAAAGAGAGAGATGGTGAGTTCGGGAAGTTCGAAGGGAACGGGCGGTGGTGGAGGTGGAGTAGTGGATAACACCGTAGGGAGCATAGTGTGGGTGCGGCGGAGGAACGGGTCGTGGTGGCCGGGGAGGATACTGGGTCCTGATGAGCTTTCGGCTTCTCATTTGATGTCTCCGAGATCTGGAACTCCAGTTAAGCTTCTTGGAAGGGAAGATGCTAGTGTGTAAGTTCTTTTCTCATCCTTGTTTTTGCTTTTGATTGTCGATTAATGTGTTTTTAGAGTGAATTTAGTGTTGTAGTTTTCATTTGGAATTTATTTGATTTTGTTTTAGAGGCTCTGATTGATGATATTGAGAACCTAGATAGCATCTTGTAGGAGTTTAAGCTGATTGAGCAATAGTCTGTTACCTTCTTGGCATTGTTCTGTTGAAATCAGCAGTGATAGCCCGACTGAGCCACATACTTCCAAGGTCCTGTATTTGAGACAGATGAAATGAGACCTGCTTGCAGTAGCAGGCTCTGGATTAACCTACTGGAGAAGGGGTATTTATCTTCTAGACATTTTCGTGGGGCTTTGGTCTCTGGTGTGTAGTAGTTATAGCTCATATTGGATATTTTTTGCAGTAGTCAAGGGTCCCTATGGTGATGCCCAAGGGGTTGGGGTTGGAGTGCTACACTAACCACCCTTCCCACCCTTTTGAAAAGAAATGAAAAAGTTGGAATCCGGTGTGGTTTTGTGTAATTTTTATTTTTCAGTTCTTAGTTCTTAAGGAATCATGATTTGGGGCATAGGGACATTGAGTTGTATTGGGTCTAATTGACTTATCATTGGGTTCAAGACATGGCTATATTGTATTGACTTGGCATTGGACAACACTAAGACAACACATCCTTATTGTAATTATTTCTGAAACCTGCTTTTGGGGGAACCCTTTGTTAATGTTTTGGTTTCAAGCAACATTCTTGCATAATGCAGAAGCATAATTTAAGCAGTAGAAAGTGAAGAGTAAAGCTAGATGTATTCTATTAATTATCTTCTATATGAAGTCTGACATCATAGTTAGATGTGGAAATTCGTGTTATTCTGCATTTAATCACATGCATTTAATTTGTTCTGCATAGTCGTGTCTTTTCATGAGCATGTTGTCTGAGTGCAATCCATTTAACCCATTTATACAAACAAATCAAACCTTGTCATAAATACTTGGTATTTAATAATTAATTATAGGAAATTTTTTTGCCAATATACTCCTATCTGTACATAATACTTAAACCTTGTTTTGGTCTAAAGCCCATATAATGATTTCCAGCGACATACGATCATGCTGCATAAGCAATGTGTTATCTTCTTTATTTTAAGCTGTTAAAAATTAAGACTATTCAATTTTGTTATTATATTATATTTATTATCTTGTTTATTTTGCCGACCCCAAAATTGGGGTTTAAGGCTCATTTTAGTTGTGCCATTATTGTGCGTATAACACCATGCCTTTAGGATTACTATATCAGTTTTAACAATCAGAGTCTTCTATTTTGAAATTTCTGCTGAAGTTTGTAAGAAGAAAATGATTCTCTTTATATCACAATTTAGTCACAACTCATTGTGTCATGCAATATGACGTAAGATCCTTATGGTCCTTCAAGGTTGTGTGTGTTTTGCTTTTATATTGGATGTCATACGTGTGAGTTGTTAGAAGTTGTCTAGATGTTGTTTTAGAAACTCTGAAATAGCTTTAGATGCATGTAATCTTATGTGTATGTGTGCAGGAGAAACACTCCATCTTCTGCTACCTAGCATGGGAGTAGAATAAAAATGGAAAAGAGTAGAAATATGGACTTCCAATTGTTGATATTATCATATGGAAACACCTAGTATTTATCCATGGTCCAAATTAGTCTCAGACGATTCAAGCAAATGTGCCAGGTGGAGAGTACTCATTTAATTTTCAAAATATATGCACAGTTACTTGGAAACTCACCTTCATAGCTTGATGCTTGCCAGAGCATCCAGTAAATATAAGCTTTTGCTGCTCGTATCTAGATTGGTATACCTTTTGTTGTACAAACTGTCTGATATGGACAGCTTGTAGTGCATACTCTACAAAAGAAATAAGAGAAGAATGTCGTAACAATGGTCAGCTTGTAAATGCGGTTAGTTATCTACACTTTCACTTTTCTAAAAGAGATTAAATGATAGTAAAAAAAAGGGTTATGCGAGTCTATGGTATGAAAATTTATGGTTTAAGCTTACCAGCTTTAGTCACTAACTTTTGCTATACATTATGGTCCCAAACTGGTTTTTGGTTGCCCCAACATGATGGGTTTATTTTTCAAGTCTGCAGTTGACAATTGGTTGTGTTTCACTTGCTTAAAAATTGGCAAATCAAAGTGATTGCTTTCTGAGGGGCTCAATCTTGCCTGCAAGGGTAGGCTAGTAGTAAAGGCCCTAGCAGTCTCAAAACCCACCTGCACAAGGATAAGCCCTTCCATAGATTTTGTGTGTAGTTTAACCGGTGCATATGGTTTGTGAGAATTTTATGTGCATGATGAGTTTATGTGATAAACACCAAAGGATAGTGGCTGAAGGTTCCTAGAAAGGGAAAGTGATTGAGATGCTTGTTTTCTTTGTCTGTGCAATTCTTGCTAGTTCGATTGAATGTCTCATCTGCGAAGTATATTTATTTAGTTTCCAGCATTTTGGGTTTTTTTGGGGGGGGAACAGTTGTCTGATTGACTGCATCTTCCCAAATCCTCGGATGATGTAGGACAAATTGCTTCTCTTTATATATTTGGTGATCTCTAGCGGTATTTCTTGAAAACGAAAAAAGTTGTTGACTGCTTTTGTATTGTGTATCTTGGACTTAAGTTCCACTCTTTGAGCATCAGAAGCTGATTTGATGAGAATTCTGAAGATTGGGTGATAAATTCTTTCCACGACTTGTAAGATTTGCAATATGATGGAGCCAAGTCAATAAGAGATTGTATTGGTTAACTAAAGCCTATGGCTAAGAAGTTCAAGATAATTTCTTATTGGAGTTGGTGGATGGAAAACCCATTACAGAAGTTGGGCCAATGTGAGGCTTTCTAGAGAGTATGTCTTCACCCGCAAGTTGTATAAGAGAGATTCTTTTTTGTTATGTATATCTGCTCTTTGTTAACGTGAATCTCAATCTGGTAAGTTCTTGTTGCTTCATTTTCCTCGGACCAGAATGGTGTAAGTATTGTCATCTTGGTTCATGCTATATTATGGTGGCAGCTGCCTCTGTAAATAAGAGTCGTTGGCCTAATGAGACATGAAAGCAAGCACCGATAGATCTAGTGAAGCTTCTCTTTTATCCGTGTAGCTACTTTTTTGGATTATGCGGAAGGAAAGAAATTCAATGGTTTTGAGGGAAAAGGAAGACCTATTAGTACAGTTGTGTCATATATGCACACGTATACATGTATTGCATATGTGCGCATGATTCTGACTCAGAATCATCAAGTTATGCTATCCCTTTTGTTATGCTGTTGAGTATTTGGATGTTGTCATCCCTCTTGTATTTGGCTTTGCTTTTTTAGTTGCAATCCGGGTTGCCTTTGATGGGGGTTTTCTTAATGTACTATAGAAAATTGCATATAAGTAGCTATATGCAGCATAAACATGCAAAGGGCCGCAGGCAAAGGGCCAAAGGGTAAATCAGAAACTATCGCTGACTAATTTTACTTAATATATTTTCCATGGTATCACTTTTACCAAAGGATAAAGAGATAAAATTTAGAGTTGAAACCTATACCACATGGACAATTCATAGGCCAAATACAAAGGCAAAGTAATTTGACCTCTTCCCTTGTCATTCCAAGGAGCCACACATCTTGCCCTGAAATAGTTCTTTCATTTGGAGTGGCTTGATGGCTGCTAGAATTAACAAAATATTTGTTTCTGCAGCCAAATTGTGAGGATAAGTTAGAGTAGTTTATCCACACAGGAGAATTGGTCCAAGGAGAGCAATACCACTGGAACGTGAATTTCATCAGCCAAGCAAATGACTGGGAGTTGGAGAGTTTCTTTATTTTTTCTTTTCCCAGTTGGAGGACGTGAGTTTGGATTTCAGTAGACATGATATGGTGGTTTGAAGGAGGTAGTAGTCTGGAATCTTTAATACCTCCAAGAGTTGTCTTTTGGCCCACGAGTCTGCATGTGGTAGGATTTTAACTCAAGATAATCTTCAGAGGAGAGGCGTTATCTTGGCTAAGGGATGTGGCTTATATAAAAGTGATATGGAGTCAGTAGACAATCTGTTGCTTTATTATGCCTGGATACTTGCTTTATAGATGAAGATGTTCTCTTTCATGCAGAGGTGATGTTGAGATCTGTACATAACAAGTTACAAGCTTGGAGTGGCGTGAGGGTTTGTTCCATGGGGGGGAGTCTTTAGGATTTTCCCTCTAGCTGCATTTTGGTTGGTGTGGAGGGAATGAAATAGGAGGGTCTTTGAGGGTGTCGAGAGACCTTACCAATTTTTGTGGACATTTCTTGAAGTGTTTGTATTTTTGTTCTGCCTCGAAGTCTTTTGAATCTTTTGTAGAGGTTGCTGACTATGTAGATTTCTTGGGGTTGTAATTTGGCTGGTGGAGCCCTTTCTTGGTGCACTTTGCCCCTTGTCTTTTGTGAATAAATTTTATCTTTCTAATGTGTCTCTATCCTGCAGGGCGTGACATTAATGTGTAAAATTTGATGGCATGTGGCAACCTTAATTTTCTAGATTTTTCTTCGACTTGATTATCTAAGAGCACAACTTGACCACATATGCATATTAGTTAGTTACTCATGCAACAGATAAACCGGGTGTAAGATTTTGGAACTTGTATACTGCATTATGTTTTGAGTATGTTACAGAGAATGGCTCAAGTCAATCTCTATGATGCCATACCCTTTTTTTAAGTCTTATGTGTAATAGCATTTCAATAATGCCAATGAACAACTTAATAATTCATTGAATTTTATTACAAGGACACAGAGTATACAGTGACCATAGTAAAGTAAAATGGTCACAATATCCAGAAAGGTGCTCCATTTACCGCAGTTCTTGAATTAACTATTTATAATTTCTCTTGTTTGGTCCAAATCTGTTTAACAAATTTACTTGATGAAAGTGTTGTGGCGTTTAGTCTCCCAAGGTATCTTGCAGTCTCTGTAATTTTCCTCTCTTTTATTGAACTTAGACATTCTCTCTCTCTGTTTTGTTTTATTTATGATTTGTTCATCATTTCTCTCTTGTTTTATTTAGGGATTGGTACAATCTAGAGAAATCAAGGCGTGTTAAGGCTTTTCGATGTGGTGAATTTGATGATTGCATTGAAAGGGCTGAATCTTCTCGGGGCATGCCTATAAAGAAAAGAGAGAAATATGCACGTCGAGAAGATGCTATTATTCATGCTCTTGAACTCGAGAAGAAATTGTTGCAAAAGAGACAAGAGGACTTAGGTGTTAGTCCTGATTGTACAAGTGGTAAGTTGTCTGATGCAGTTGATAAAGAGTTAGTTGCATCTCCTGAAAATTCAGGATATGGTTCTGGAAAACATGGAAGCCCGGAAGAACCACTCCACCACAAGGATATTTTTTCATCTCCGGAGCATGAAAGCAAGGTAAAATCTAGATATATATCCAAAACCAAAGAAGAAAAGTTGCAAAACTGGGAAGATGATAATTCTGAAGTCATACCTCGGATGAGGGGTTTGCAGGATTTTGGGCTCCGGACTGCCCCTTCAAGGCGGAAAGCTTCTTCTCTAGCTGCTTCAAATGGTTCTCGAAAACTTGCAGTTGATAATAATGCTTATGCTCTTACATCCGAAGATATTGGCTTGAGAAGTACTACTGATACCAATGATAAAAGCTTGTTAGACAAAAGAAAAAGGCTAAATGAGGGGTTGACTGAGGAATCCCTTGTCAAGAGACGTGATAAACGTCGCCCTCTTGTTCAGGTATTGGAAAGTAGTACAAAATTACCTGTTCTGCCCTCCATTCAGCCAAGCGATGGTGCTGTCACTGATGCCATCCCTGGGGGGGATCTTCATGGGAAGAGTAGAATGGCATTCTCAACAGCTGGTTCAAAGGATTGTTTTGATAAACGAATCCAAGCAGGCAAAACAGAGTTGCTCCCTACCCAGTTTGAGGATACTGCTTGCCACCCTTCTCAAGATTCCTTTTCTGAAGATACAGGTTCTGGATCTACGGAAAGTACTGAATCTGATCTTTCTGAAAGTCATTATCTGGACCCAGATGTGGATGAGAAGATGAATGAGAACTCAGGTTTGCGTTTGCTTTCTTTTCTGTTTTTTTCAGCTTTGATTATGTCATGTCTAAAAGATCTTTAATTGCTTTCTGTCTGGTTATAGATGTGCCAGAAGTTAAATTGTCGTGTTTTATGAGGCTTACTACTTATTTTAGTTGGGCTAGTTGCAATTATCATCGTTAATTTTTTGGTTATTTTCATTATCTTTTACTTGTGAATATTTCTTGTATAGTTTGAAATTTGCATAGAAGCATTGTGGACTTGTGAGAATCCCATGGCATGTCATAAGTTAGCTTCTTCCTTTTTCTTGTGTTCCTTTCTCTCTTTCTTTCTTTCTTTCTTTCTTTCTTTTCTCTCCCCCCTTTCTTGTAATACATAAACAACTACCTTCCCTCCCTCTAGCAAACTGATTCTTTGGTTATGTTCATTGTCACCCTATTTCTTTATGTATACTCTACTGCCCTCTCTACTATCCCAATTCTTTGGTTATGTGCAACATCACCCTATTTATTTGTATTTTTGCATTTCCATCTTTAGATAGTACTAGCACAAGGAATGTATTGCGTTTTTTGGCAGACTTTAGTGACGGTAAATGATTTGGCAGTAATCAAAGTTTCTTCTGGCAAGAACTATTACTGGCAGTTCAATGGACTTTGGACAAAATTGTTTAAGTGGTGAAAATAGATATAGGTGTTCCAAGTAAACTAACAAGGAAAAAACTTGTGCTTTTGAGCTTATTTTATGCATTATGTCTCTATAAAATAAAATTGTTGGAAGTAATCTGGCACTGAAATGATTTTATGTCAATTTGGTAAATATTTATATGCTTCAATGGAGAGTCCATGATATCAGGATAATCATATTTTGGATGGATTGGGTAAGGCAGTTGGTGTGTGCGCATGGTTTTTTTTTTTGGGGGGGGGAGGGGAGGGGGTAATATGTCTTGTTTGGGATACGGGTTCATGGTTCATCTACCATATGAAATTGTCTCGACAAGTAGTGCTTAAGAGGGGAAGTTTATATTCATGACGACATAGTTTCCTCCTGTTTACTCAGTAGGGCTCCCAGTAATAAGTGATTCCTCCTTGTCAATCTTTCTCTGCTGGCTCCTTTTCTTGCTGTCTTTGTTTTGTGCCTCTCATTCTATTCTGTAAGTTCCCTTCATTGAGTTCATGAGGTAAGATTATTTCTTTGTTGGGCTTATCACAATAGAAATTGAACAAAGTATAGGAGAGAAAAAATATTGAACAAAGTATAGGAGAGGAAAAAATATTTCTCTTCCTTACATTAATTCGTCAATTTACAGCGTATATATACAAAAAAATACTAGTGCTATTTTTGGTTATGACTTAGTCAAAACCATAATTATAGGAACTACTATAATCAATATAAATTAGAGGAAAGTTTGACCATGTATCTGATAAATTAAGAATCATAATCATCTAAGATATTATCGGAAAGTCTGACTATATACTTCGATAAATTAGGGATCATGATCATCTAAGATATCATAGGAAAGTTTGACTATGTAGTCCGATAAATTAGGGGTCATAATCTTCTAAAATTACAACCCAACACTCCCGCTCAAGCTGGTGAATGAATATTAGTCATTCCCAGCTTGGTAATGTTAGTTTCAAACTCTGGCTTCACCAATGCCTTAGTGAGAACGTCAGTTTCTTGAAGTTTTGTAGGAATATATTGTAAACTCACTGTGCCATTATCAATTTCAGACTTTGTGAAACTCTGTCAATTCGAACATGTTTCATCCTATCATGTGGAATAGGACTATGAACGATGCTGATAGCATTGCTATCAGTGTACAACTTCATTGGCCCTTGTGTAAAGACTCTTTTAACTCCTTCAGCCACTCTCTATCCAAATTAGCTCACAGATTCCTTAAGTTATTGCCATGTACTCTACTACTGCACTGTACTCTGTTTCTGCACTGCTCCTGGCAACAATAGTTTGTTTCTTACTTTTCCAAGATACTACATTTTCCCATACCTTTGTGTTGTATCCTGTGGCTGATTTTGAGTCCACTGATTCTGCCCGGTCTAAGTCAACGAACCCTTCAATATCTCTTCTTTCATTCTTCCTAAACAACAATCCTCAGGTGTACCCTTCAAGTATTGTAGGATCTGCATCACAGCTTCAAGATGTCGTTTGGTTGGTGAATACAATACTTACCACACTAACACCATAAGCAATATTAGGTCTAGTGAGTGATAGGTATATCAGCTGTCCTTCGAATCGTTGGTATTTGCCCTTATCCATCGGTGGATTATTCTCAGTGATCTTACTTTTCCAATTGTTTTCCAGTGGAGTTCCAGCAGATTTACACCCAAGTTTCCAGTTTCCTTTCGCAGGTCAGCGTATACTTCCTTTGTGATATAAAGATGCCTTGTTTGCTCCTAGCTACTTCCATTCCATAAAAGTATTGAAGTTTTCGAAGATCCTTGACTTGAAATTTTGATTTGAATAGTCCTTTGAGATTGTTAATCTCTACTATACTATACAACAACAACAACAACCAGAGTCTTAATCTCAAATTTTAAGATTACCCATTTGAGAGACAAATATATGATAGTTAAAAAAAAAAAAAAAAAACAAATAACAAATAACAAACTAACAAACTAATTATCCATATTAACCTACAATGACAAAAGATGGTTTAATTTGTTTTAATTCTCTTACGCCACTCATTCTTATTTAAAGTCATTTTCTCAGTTAACCACTTAATCATTATATCTTTATGGATATATTGCATCGAGATTTTGAACGACCTATCTCGACATTTCACTAAATTTCTTATATTTAAACTTTGGTCGTCTTAACTTGTGTGTCTTTGAGTCTTTGTTGCAATCATCTCAGTCGATACTCTCATATCTTGTTCACAATTGAGCTCACTCACAATTTATATTCTTCTTATTGTTTAATTGCCCAACACTCGATACTATACAATAGTGCAGGCTTTACTGCGGTTTTATAAAACTTCCCCTTCAAATGCAGTGGCATTGTAAGATCACAAAGAATTTCAGGTGTCCTTCTCCGTTTTATTCAATTTGCTTGTATCATATGATTCGCATTCTCATCTATGCTGGTATCATTTTGAATGATGAATCCAATATATTTAAGTCGCTCACTTTTTGATACGTCTTGTCCTTCTAACTAAATTGTTTCTTCATCATTCTAATAATTGTCACTAAATATACATCTTATATACTCAGCTTTTGATTGACTCAATTTAAATTTTCGGATTCTAGTGTGTCTCTCCATAACTTCAATTTAGCATTAATACCCTTTTTAGTTTCATCGACCAACACTATATCATCTGCAAAGAGTATAACTATGGTATTTGATTTTGTATGTTTTTTGTGATTCCATCTATCACTGTTGCAAAAAAGGATGTGACTTAACGCCGAACTTTAGTGAAATCCAATATTAATCGGAAAGTTGTCATTTACACCCTACAAGTTTTTACATTGGTAGCAGTTCCGTCATACATATTTTTTATGAGATTAATGTATTTGACGAAAATCTCCTTTTTCATTAACACCCACCACAATACGTCTAGGAATCCTATCATATGCTTTTTCTAGATCAATGAATGTTAATCTCTATTGTATCATCTCCGGTAATTATCCAGTTTTCAACATACACAATCAGAATGTACCTTTTGACAATCAGTTGCTTGTTTCACAAATAGAGTATGATCTGCCTGTCCTTGTCTATAGCCAAATAGCCTCATAGCATCCCTGAATCGTGTGAACCAGGCCCAAGGGGATTGTTTTAGGCCATATAGAGATTTCTTTAACCTGCATACTGAGTTAGGCGAGTCATCTTCATCAAATCCAGGAGGTAATTTCATGTTCACTTCCTCTTCAAGGTTACCATTTAAAAATGCATTCTTGACATCTAACTGAAGCAACTCCGGTCTAGGTTGGCCACGAGTGACAATAGAACCTGATAGAATTTAACTTTGTTGCAGGAGCAAATGGTTCTTCATAATCAATGCCATAGGTTTGGGGGTAACCTTGCGCCACTAACCTTGCCTTGTATCTTTCAATTTGACCATTAAAGAACCATTAGCAACCAACCACTTTCTTCCTCTCTGGAAGTTTGACAATCTCCCATGTTTTATTTTCTTCCAAAGCTTTCATCTCCTCCATCATTGCAGCACTCCACTTCGGGTCATTTAGTGCCTCATGGATATGTCTAGGAATCTCCACATCATCCAACTTGGAGAGATATGCTTTGTAGTTTTGAGACAACTCTCAATAAGAGGGATAATTTGAAATTGGGTGTTTAGTTGTGCAAGACCTTACCCCTTTTCTGAGAGCAATAGGTACGTAGAACTTCAGATGGATTGGCCTCCAGGTCCAATGATTGGCCTTGAGAAGGAGCTCGTGGTCTTCTTGTGTAAACACAAAGTTCACCCTTAGTTGTTGGTTCCGAATCTCCCTCTTGATCAATTGCCTGAGGAGGTGTAAGTTGGGAAGAGGACATTAGTGTTTGTATGGTATCGGAAAGGTCTGAAATTGAAATTGGTAGAGAAATGGAAGGATCCCAATGATTTGCTGCATTCGGTAACTCCCTTTGAAAAGAATCACTGGGATAGTAGCTGTGCTGCTCACAAAAGGTGACATCATAAGAAACGAATATCCTTTGAGATGGTGGATGATAGCACTTAAAACCTTTTTGAGTGGGTAAATAGCTAATAAATATGCACTTAATGGCTTTCGGATCTAATTTTCCAATGTTGGGAGCTGTGTTGTGGATGTAAAAAATGCAGCCAAAGACTCTAGGAGGAATTGAATTCATAATTCAGACATGTGGGACAAAATTCCTTAGACATTGTAGAGGAGTTTGAAAGTTTAGTGGTTTGGAAGGTAGGCAATTGATAAGATAAGGCAGCTATCAAGACACCTTCCCTCCACAAAGAATTTGAAATATGACTGTTAAACATTAAGGCACGGGCCACTTCAAGAAGATGTCTGTTCTTCCGTTCAGCAACTCAATTCTATTGAAGGGTATATGTACATGAACTTTGATGGAAGATACCATGCTCAGCAAGGTACTCCTTAAGCTCATGTACAAAATACTCCCTTGCATTATCAGTACGAAGTATGTGAATAGAAGACTAGAAAAGATTAGTGACAAGCTTGTGAAACTGTTTAATGATGGACCCTGTTTCAAACTTTTCTGTTAGTAGATAAACCCAACATGCACGAGTGTGATCATCAATGAATGTAATAAACCATTTGGCTCTATTTATATTAGAGGTGCGAGCAGGACCCCAAATTTCACTGTGGACAAGGTGAAAAGGCTTTGAGGGCTGAGGAGTATGTGGAGGATAAGATATTCGTTGTTGTTTTGCAAGAATACATGATTCACAATTGAAAAAAGAAGGATCTTTATTAATGAATAGTTTTAGAAATAAGTGTTTATGATTCTCAAAACTAGGATAACCAAGATGTTTATGCCACAACATAACATCAAAACTAGAGATACTAGACAAGGAATACTTCTTTGGAGCAGGTGACTGTGGTGGTGATCCGGTGAAGTAGTAGAGGCCATTTCGCTCTTTAGCATTGCCAATCATCTTCCACCGGGGACAGCTCCTAAAATTCACATTGAGTAGGAAAGAAAGTTACTTTACAATTGTGATCCTTGGTAAGCTTGCTAACAGAAAGGAGAGTGTATTGTAAACTAGGAACACGAAGAACGGATTTCAAACACAAATCATGATATGCAACACTACCAATAAGGGCCACATAGGAAGTCTTGCCATCAGCCACAATGACAAACATATTTCCATAATTCTTGGTGTATTCGGTTAAGGCTAATGGGAAATTATCTCGTTGTGCAATAGGAGTTATAGAAAAGTGAGTAACCTTAGCTTCTATTGTAGACCTTGAGTTCTGTAGAAGACTCCTGAGAAATTCCATCTGCTCAGCAGTAAACGGAATTTGGGAGATTTGTGTTGAGAATATTTCTTTGGTACACATGCTAAATGAAGAAAGAAAAAATAGGCTGTAGCCAAGTATTAATGCCGGCAGGAATCACATTGCTCTGACACCATGAACATGACATCATGAACAAAGTATAGGAACTACTATAATTAATATAAACTAGAGGAAAGTTTGACTATGTATCCGATAAGTTAGGAATCATGATCATCTAAGATATCATAGGAAAGTCTGACTAGATACTCTGATATATTAGGGATCATGATCATCTAAAATATCATAGAAAAGTTTGACCATGTACTACGATAAATTAGGGGGTCATAGTCTTCTAAAAATACCGTCCAACAGAAATGCCTCATACTGGATACATTTGTTGCTCTCCAAGATATGGGTGCGCATTCTTGAATGTTCAAAACAGGCCTGCCTTTCCATTCAGGATATGTCAAAATTCTCTATCAACCATTTAGAAGCTGGGTTTCTTTGCTTTGAGCTAGCACAATCTTAATTGGCTTCTGGAAACTCGTATTTCACTAGTACAGCGTCACTAGTCTTTTTGTATAAAAATAAAATGTCCCATGCAAATCAGAATTGGGATTAAAGCCCAGAAACCCCTTCTTAAAAGTGACTCGCTTGAAATTTTCTGCTTGGGTGGGGTTAAAATTTTTACTTGATTATGAATAGCTAATCTATGACATCTTGGTCCAATTCACTTTTATTTTCATTGGTTAATTTCTGGGAATGTTATTTATTGGTGCTATGTGTCACACAGAAGTTGGGTGCCATATTTGAAAATCTGGGTTTAGATTTAATAACTTCTATGTCAGTAGTCAATTCTCTCATTCATTTCCCCTGTAGGCTTTCTTCCCCCAATTGATATCACTTATACCACTGCAATGATATTTCTCTGGGTTTTCAGATGCTGCTGTACCCTCAGATGAGCTGAAAGTTTATGGAAGATCTCAGGTTCGAGGTGACTGTGGAAGCTTGAGCAATGATGAACCAGATGAGTCAGCCCTTAGTGGTTATGTTTCTCGTGGTCACCTTGATGATCCTGTTTCCTCTGGTGTTGGGGTATCTAAATGGCAGCTGAAAGGGAAAAGGAATATTCGCCTTATGAAAAGACCTTTGGATGCTATTGATGGAAAAGGTTTCAATGGATCTGCCCAAGGATTGCATTTCCAAGAGAAGTTGGGCAGTTTTACGCAAAGGACATTGGGTCGGAGTTCGGGTTTCTATGGCAATAATGATGAACTTGACGGCAGTCATGATGATGATGCTGATTTAATCGAAAATGACTTTAGGGCTCAAATGGTTAGATTTCACAATGATAGATATCTAAAATCAAGCGATTCATCAAGAGGTCGAAACATGCAATCTCATATCACTAATTGGGAGGACATGGCCTGGGATGTTCAACCTGCCTTCAAGGAATACTGGGAGGACCACCATGAATCCTTAGATGCAGTATATTTTGAGCACCATCCTGGTGGCAGAATGAAATCAATGTTGTTTGATGTAGATTTGAAGGTTCATGCAAGCTATCAAGGAGAGCATGTCCCTATTGTTTCACTAATGAGTAGGCTAAATGGGCAGGCAGTTATAGGGCACCCAATCACAGTTGAAGTGCTTGAAGATGGTTCTACTGCAAGTTTTCTTCCCAGGAATAATGATTTTGGTGATATCCCTGATCAAGATGGACACACACCAATCGCACCAGTATGGAGAACTGCTAGGAGGACTGCCAACTTTCGAATCCCCCGACCTCATTTGTCAACTCTGGATGGTGATGAAGCTATTGAGCATCATCAGTATCTTGGTCAAGATAGAAAACCACATTTTAGGAAATTAACTTCTGGGAGTGCTATTCAAAAAGGTTGTCTGCCAAAGAAGAGCCTACACATTTCTCGGCCTTTGACAGACAGAAGGGCAAACAGAAAACCCCTCAAGAAGGTAAGCTTGTCATCCAATCAAAAGACAAGAACTCTTTCCTCAATCGCCGTTGATCAGAAACTTGGTAGTAAGTCAAATGTGGGTGGTAGAAGTTACTATATGGATGGGTTAATCAAATCGGAGGAGTCTGGGCCCACAACTGTAGCTTGTATCCCTGTCAAACTAGTTTTCAGTAGGTTGCATGAAGCAGTTGGTAGGCCCCCTTCAAGACCTATTCATACTGATCTGGTAAGTGGCAACATGGAAAGGAATTCATCATAGGTTAATGTAAATTTTTATATGGGACCAATAATATTATACTGCAGCACACCCATCTGAAGCTATTTATTACTTTTTCATTTTTAAAAGAGGCCATCATCCCCACACCCCTGCTGGTATTTGGAATTGGGGCGGGGTTGATGTTTCTGCCAGTCTGTTCAATAATCGCCTGAAGCAGTTAAATTGCATGAGGATACCATACACAAGTGCTTGATTTGGTAGTTGATATAGGAGATAGCAACCGGGTTACAAGGATTTCGAGGAAGCGGGTGGGAGGTGCTCTGACCTTCATACTGGTTGAGATAGTTTAGACTTTACATTATTGAATGTAAATTTCAAATTTTATTAGATAAGTTTATCCATTTTCTTCTAGCCTTTCTTTTTGGACCTTTTTGTGTTGAATGTACAAGAACTGAGGATAGAGAGAATTAATGTAGTTACCTGCGTTGTAATCAATGAAGAAGAGCCAGATTATTGTTGGGTTAGCATGAGCGGGAGTAGCCCATTGCTGGGTAGCTTCTCTTGTTACTCTTTCCAGTGACTTGACTTTTGCTATTGATCCTCCAAGTACTTGAAAATCTTCTATAGCATTGCGGGAGGAAATTTAGAATTTATGTAGTGTGTGTGTGTGTATTTACACTATTTATCACTGGATATAAATTTTTCTGTGTTACTTCTGTTAATCATTGTTCTGATTTAGGATTGGCCATCTTCCAACGTTCTGAGCTAGCTTTTGGGCTCAGAAATTGTGCAGCGAGCTTTGAATTTGGATACACGCAGCAAGTGCAAATCCTGTAACGTTGATCTCCTATTCGGTCGTGTTATGGAGGCAGTTCTGTTGGGTTTCTTATAGGCCAATAGAAGTTTCAAATGCTTCTATTTCATGTCTTGGTCTTTGATTTTTTAAGCTTTCTCTGAAAGTATACGGAATTTACCTATAATTGGTGAAATCTAATGGGGCAGCAATGATGTTACTGTTTGACCAAAAGGTTTGAATTCATGGTCATAGACATCCGGCAAAATTCTAATTCTGAAATTAAAAAGATAAATAGTTTCGATTTTAGTGTTATGTTTGACCCATGACGTAAGTGTCATGATGCCCTTTCTTTGGGATTTTTTTTTTTTTTCGTTCTTCCTTCTCTCTCTCTCTCTTCTTTCTTTAGTGTCTCTCTTTTCGTCTGCAGCGGTTGGCAACACCATCAACCCATCTTCTTCTTCCTTCTCCCTTGTATTTTTCTTCCTTCTTCTTTCTATCATTATGCTCTCTTCTTCTTACTACAGGGATTTTTGCTCCATTCGAATCCCGTTAAGGGGAGAAAATTGAAAGCCAGCCCAGACCCTGCCATTGAGACTGCTTCAAATTTTTATCGATTATGACCAGCAGTTGCTTTGACCCCATCGAAGCCTGAAGAACATAAGCTCAATTAAAAGGTTGAGCTGGCAATTTTCGGGTTTCCATCACAATAGATATGCCAATTGATTTTTCGGCTCTATGATTTCGCCTCTGCGATGCTCCTCTTGGTCGCTTTCTTCGCATCTCTGTCTGTCTGTCTGTCTCTCTCTCTCTCTCTTCTTTTTAACTAGAGGATAGTCGAGGACAAGAAGGTGCAACAAGAGCAATAGTAGGAGGAGGAGACCGAGGGCAGGAAGCTGGAATACCATCAAAAAGAGAACTTGGACCAGCGGAAGAACAAGTCAATGGATTCATATTGTATAAACTTCTTTCTGTCATAGGCCTGAAATAAAATGTCCAAAGCATGTGTAGGAACCACACTTTAACTTCGAAAAAATGATCCTGGGATATAATTTTTACTTTATTTGAGATCAATCTAATCAGTTGGAAATGTGACAATTTCATTTCACCCAACGCAAGCAAGCCATAGGCATGTTGGAGTGACCTCCTTAACTCTAAATTAGGTACACAAACATCGTATCAATTAGTTAATCAGTGCATCAATTTTATATTTTTTTACGACTAAATTGTATTTAGAGTTCTGTTCTGATTAATTTGATTTGAGTATTGTCGGGACTAATTTAAAAAACTTTTTATAATATAATTTTTTCTATTTTTAAGTTTCAAATCTAAAATTTAATTATATAATCTAACATTCTTATCTATTAGGCTGAATATTCATCGGTATTCACAAATTTTATATGACAGAACAGAGAACACGTCTCAATACAATTATACAAATAATTATTTATTTTCATTTTCTTCATAGTTTTCCATTTAATATAATATTCGGTAGGAAAGAGTCCGTTTCTAAATTCCTTTTTTACGTATTTGCCTCTAGAACCCATTTCTCCCACACGAACTAAAATAAATCACTTCTTATATCCGAATTATGCTAAAATGCGTCGTTCTCTCTCTCTTTTCTGTTTTCTATAAGAGTCCACCGCTCTATGTTCTCTGTTGTCTTCTCTCCTCTGTTGGTCGCCAGCACTCTCATTTAATCTCTATTCAATTGAGAACTACCGTGAGAATCCGAAGCAAATCTTCTCACATTGCAGAAACAGTCATTCAAAACCCAAGGCAACAAATGTCCAACACATTCTCTTTGAGGAATCAAGATACCAGATAACGACGTCACATTTCTAGATCGATATACGGATTCGCCAAATTTGTTGCATTCTTTGTGGAAACGCAGTGTCTTCGTCCAATCCATTACTTTTGGAGAGAGAAAACACAATCACAGAGAGAGAGAGAGAGAGAGAGAGAGAGAGCGCGCTTCAAGCTGAGAAACCCTAATCGGTTAAAGTGAAGAAATGAGGAATCGCAGTGAATCGGCGGGCTTGTTATTTCCGCATCCAACATTTCGATGACGATCGGCACGACTGCCGCAGACTTTATAGTCGGCCCGTCACGGCAGAATGATCATGTTTCATGTTTTTGTCGACTATGTTCAACATGTTTGTGATACACACCGTGTTCTTAAGACTACTTTTGAAGTTTTAATGAAGGTTTCTCCTGCTCTCTCTCTCTCTTTCTATATATATATATATATATATATCTGTGTGTGTGTGTGTGTGTGTGTGTGTGTGTGTGTGTACCCAATTTCGGAAGTTGGTTTCAAGTTGATAAACATAAGATGCAAGTTTAAATCATAAATTTCTTTTGGGGTGAGTTTGTAGATTGAGAACTGAGAAAGCCACCATAGATAGAGTTAACTGCTGTCATTTTTGTTTAGATTGGCAAGTGGATCGTTTTATTTAGTATGATTCGGACTATATGTTGAACAGCTTATATGCATCAAATTGAAAGCTCAGGTGTACGTGATTCAATGCCCACATCAGCGGCAATTGGGGGCAATATCTAAATGAAATATTAAGTTTTCAATGCCTACCTTAGCTACAATATTATCTTGCATCTTAAAGGTGCATATTTCAATGACAATGAATTGGCGCCACCAATATAGCATAGTTTCCTATACGTGGGGTTTCGTTAGAAAATGCCGCAAGTTTTCACGTTAGGGAAACCTTCTTAGCCTTGAAGTGTCTCTTAGACAACTTCTCTCTGCACATTATCTGAAGGGTAATTCAACCTTGTGAGTGCCACCATATTTCATCTACAGGACTTGAATACAAGTTCAAGTTTCCTTCCTTTTTCTCTTAAAGTATGCTCTGATGGTGAACATTTTTGCCGCTACTTAAAAGTATGCACCGTGTAAACGTATTAAACATGAGCAAAATTTGTCAGTATTTTGTTACTGATTAAGATGCCAGGTTGTCCAATTTCAATTTTGTTTCCAGGATCGTTGGTGTTTTGGTGGTTTTGGGTCTGTTCTTGTGCTAAGAAAAGTGGTTTGCAGTTTGTGGTAGATAGCTTGGCTTTTGGCATCTTCTATCTTTATGAAGTTCTTGGCCAACATATATAATACCATCACAAGTGATTTGAAAATTTAATGGTATATGTGCACCTAGTATAGATGGAGAAAACATAGTTAATATAGTCAGTGTATATGCGTCTAAAGTAGATGCAGATGCAACTAGTAAAAAACAATTTTTGGAGGAGTTAGATGAATCTATACAAACCATATTTAGTATAGAGAAACTATTTATTAGAAGAGATTTAAATGAGAGGAATGAGGGATTCGAAACAGTACATGAAAACTTTGAATTTGGTTGTAAAAATGAGGTGAGAGACACTATTTTAGAGTTCGCCACAACATTCGATCTAGTATTTATAAACACCATTTTTAAGAAAAAAGAAATACACTTAATTATATATAGAAGTGAGTTTAATACTAGTCAAATAGATTTTTTTCTCACTAGCAGAGATGATAGAATGAACTGTAAGGATTCTATGGTTATATCGGGAAAGAGTATAGCAACTCAACATAAACTTTTAGTTTTAAATATATGTGTGTCTAAAAGACGAAAGAAGTACCATCCATTTGTAGAGTCAAGAATTAAGTGGTGGAATCTGAAAGGAGAAAATGTGACGGTTTTTAGAGATAAATTAATTCAAGTGACAAATTGGTACACTAATGATGATTTAGAAATAATGTGGAAAGAGATATCTAATAACATTATGAGCATATTTAAGGAGGTTTTTGGTGTATCTAAGGGTCAGATCCCAATTGACAAAGAATCATGATGGTGGAATATAGAAATTCAAACGGCTATCCGTACCAAACGAAAGTGTTATACGAATCTTAAAGGTAATAGTAGTAGTAATACATATGACAAATACAAAAATGCAAAAAAAAAAAAAAAAAAAAAAAAAAAAGTGAAAAGGAGTATCCAAGAGTCAAAAAGTAAGCTATATAATGAACTATATAAGAGATTGGAAATTAAAGATGGAGAAAGAGGGATCTACAGAATTGTCAAGTTAAGGGAAAGAAATGGTAAAGATCTAAATGGTGTTAGCTACATTAAGAGTGACACTAATAATATACTTGTAAAGGATGAGAATATAAGAAAGCGTTGGTATGATTATTTTGACGATCTCTTTAATGTTAAGAGTATAATAAATATAGAAAATATCGAGATATCTGTAGAAGAGATTAATAGAGATTTTAAACGTAAAATTCGTTTTTATGAAGTGAAGGAGGTTCTAAAAAGAATGAATAATAATAAAATCATAGGACCTGATAGCATTCCTACAGAAGTGTGGAAATGTTTAGGTGAATTTGGTATTAAAGTGTTAACAGATATTTTTAATAAAATGTGGCAAACGAAGAGAATGCCCCATATATGGAGGAAGAATGTAATTGTATTGTTATATAAGAATAAATGAGACATACAAGATTGCTTTAATTATAGAGAAATTAAATTTATGAACCATACCATGAAACTATGGGAGAGAGTAATAGAGCATAAATTGAAATTTGAGATAAATGTATTTCAAAATCAATTTGAATTTATGATAGGAAGATCTACCATGGAAGTAATCCACTTGTTAAGACATTTGAACGAAACATATAGAATACAGAAGAGAAACCTACTTATGGTATTCATTGATCTTGAAAAAGCATATGATAGGGCTTTTAGAGAATTACTGTGGTGGGCGTTAATGAAAAAAATGATATCTTTGAAATATATTAATCTCATTAGAGATATGTATGAGAGAGCTATAACCGATGTAAGAACTTGCGGAGGTTTGAGCGATAGTTTCTCTATTAACATTGGACTCCATCAAGGATCGGCATTAAGACTCCTTCTCTTTGCAATAGTGATTGACGAGATTACAAAAAATATCCAAAATAAAAGATCATGATATATGCTTTTCGCAGATGATATAGTGCTAGTTGATAAAATTAGGGAGAGTGTTAGCGCTAAATTAGAGTTATGGAGACTCATACTGAAATCCAGAGAGTTTAGATTGAGTAGATCGAAAATCAAGTATATGAAATGTAGTTTTAGCGACAGTTGTAAGAATGATGAAGAAACGATTATATTAGATGGACAAAATGTACTAAAAAATGAATGATTTAAATATCTATGTTTCATCCTTCAAAATGATGGCAATATAAATGGAGATGTGAATCATAGGATTCAAACAGGTTGGATGAAATGGAGAATGGTATCCGGAATTTTTTGCGATCATACGATACCATTACATTTGAAGGGAAAATTCTATAGAACCGCGATTAGACCTACACTATTATATAGTACTGAATGTTGGGCTATTAAATAACAACAAAAACAAAAGATGACTGTAGAACAAATGAGAATATTTAGGTGGATGTGTGGAAAAACTAGAAGAAATAGAATTAGAAATGAAGAGATTCGTAACAAGTTGGGAGTTAGTTCAATTGTAAATAAGATGCGAGTGTCATCTGAAATGGTTCGGATATGTGCAAAGAAGATCCAAAGATATATCGGTTCGGAGAACTGATAACTAAAATATATGAAATCTAGTAAAACGTAGAGATAGACCGCTAAAAATTTGGATACAAGTTATACGTAAAGATATAGAAGTTAAGGGTTTAGAAGAGAAAATGGTCATGGAAAGGAATGGATGGCGTAGAAGAAGCGGCACAAATTAAACCAATATATTTTAGATATTTATCTATTGTTTATTTTATTTATTTTTATTTTTATTTTTATTTTTATTTTTATTTTATTTTTATTTTATTTTTATTTTATTTTTATTTTATATATATATTATTTTATTCTTCTTTTCTCTATTTTTTTTTTAAATTTGTCACTCAAATGGTCGACTCCAAATATTGAGATTAAGATTTAGTTTGTTGTTATTGTTGTTGTATATGTGCACCTAGAATACACGAATCCACACGTATCCGCAGATATAATAGGTCTATCTAGGAATACCTGCAATTCTCTTCTGGAAATGTGCAACTAATTCAGCAGTAGAGGCTGACGGTGGGGGGCAGCAAGGGTTAAGCAATTTGGGCAATGGTTTTGTTGTTGTTTCAGCTCTCGGTTTGTACAGTAAAGGCCATCAAGTTGGATATTTTTGTTAATTGCACTGCAACTTATTGTTTTGTTATGTTCATTTATTTTGACATGTCTTCTACTGGTTCCTGCTAAAAATAACTTCTAATCTCTGGTAACTAAATGACAGGTCCTAGAATTAACTTAACAGCTTAAAGATTTCATCAAATGGTGCAGCATCAAGTTTCACATCACCTGATCAATCATGACTTCTGATGTTGAAAATGGTATTGATTTCTCGATTACAAGAATGATGTGTTTCGTGTCCGAGTTGCAGAAAAGTTTGCTATGTTATGTTAGTCCTGGTGGTGTTTATTCCCTTGTTGTAAAGTTCACAGACCTAAATGTTATTGGGGAAACAGAAAAAGCATTTATTAGTTCACAAGATTTGCTCCAATCTTGGAATAATATTGAGGACCTTAGTTGCCATTGCAGGATGCAGGAGTCAAATTCAAACAAGCACTGGGCTATCATGCTCGTCTCCTTTTGTGTTTAGTTATATCTCAACTGAAATTAGCATTTGCCATATATATATATATATATATTTTTAAGGTTTCATTGTACTAAGCAAATACAATGATCAGGATTTTTTCAGCATTTAAATTCTACATTAATCATGAGGTTGGTAAATGGTTGTTCCCCCTTTTCACCTCAGGAGTAGCTGTTGCTATCATGGGTGTTTCTGGTGCAGGAAAATCGTAAGCCTTAAACTCTTATCAAGTTCTTTAGTTTCTTTACGGTAATCACCAGTTTCTTGTCTCTCTGCCCTTGCTTTGTCAACAACAAAATAAAAACCTGAAAATTCGATTTCATGCTGATGCCTATCCAAACTCTGCAAATGAGGGAAAAGAAATCCTTCTCTTAAAATTCTTTTTGGATATTGCATATGCTATCAAGTTACATGACTAATTGATTTTATTCGCATGCACCCCCACTATCGAATTCTTCTAGTGTTGTTGTTGATTCAGTCATCTGCACATCGACTCCATAAATTCTGTTCGTAACCTTGTCCACAATTATTGTTCCGTCAGCCCAGTTGGTGATGGAACTCTTTAACTTTTTCAGAGATTATGTATGCTAAAATTTATGTGCTTTTTTGATCTACTTCTCATACACCCAGCCTTTTGGAGCCTGTAAGTGTTGTCTTTGATCAAGTCTTCAGCACTTTAACACTGTAAATTCTGATCATGACATTGTCTTAAAGTTTTCGTCCATTAGCACAATTGGCAATCTGCTGGCAAAAGCACTGAATTGCAAGTTTGTAGATGCTGATGATTTTCACCCAGTTTCAAACATAGGTAAACTATATACCTAATAGCTTCCTCTTCAAATCATATTTTTTATTATAACATTTCCCTTTTTTGATATAAAATCAGAAAAGATGCATAGAGGAATCCCTCTAACGGATGAAGACCGTATACCATGGCTAGAATCACTACGAGATGTGCTAAGAGAGATCCTGGCATCCAGAAGAAATGTTGTTCTGGGGTGTTTGGCTTTGCTTAGGAGATACAGAGAAATTCTTCGGTCCACGGTTCCGAATTATGCATCGGGAAGCTGTTGTGGAACCGTGAAGTTTGTTTTGTTGGACGTTAAGGCTGAAGTACTAGCTTCTCGGCTAGAAAAGAGAGCAGCAGAAGGGAAGCATTTCATGCTGGCTTCGCTGCTGCAGTCAGAGTTAGATTTGCTTTAGATTGATGAATCTGAGGGAATACTTAAAGTTGATGCTACTCAAGGTCCTCAGGCCATTGTGAACATCATAAAGGCTTCAATTTTTTAATCAATGTGGAAAAGGTGATAGATAAGCATATTTGTTACTGAATGAAGGCTATTTCCATCCGAATTACCATCTAAATATACGGCACCCTGAAATTGGAATACTTCTTGCATGTGAATAGACCACAAGCCCTGTGCCATTTGGATATTTCAACTGTCTTCTTAGATATACACTAAGATCTCAGCCACTAATGTTTGGTTATTTACATGAAAACATAGCACATATATATAATAGTTCACAAACCCTGTATGTTATAGTCCACAAACTACGTGTACAAACAAGCACCATTTATATTCGATAATCAAAATCTTGGGGGGGAAAACTCTTTGAACATTTTGTTGATATTACAAATTTTCTTATTTGACTCGAAAAATAAGTGTTTTAAACAGAGAATACAGATACACTTATTATTATGTCATTGATTTGCCTTTAGTTTGATCAAGTTTAAACAAAGGCGTTTGCTCAAACTTTGTTAAAACTACAACTCTGAAGGAAAATGCATTCCTCAAACTTTGTTTATGTTTGATTTGGATTTGCCATGCCAGACAGAGTAGCCCTAAAACTATATTGTTCTCTTAGGGACAAAATTGGATTGACTCCTTTCACTTAAACGATCACAAGGATTCACAGCCAGCCATGTTTAACAGCTTAGGGGGAGAATTTAGGGAATTTGTAGCGTCATTTTTGTCCAAAAATGTCAAATCGCCGGGATTGCATTCTTCGCCTAATGAATAGGACGTGGGCATCTCTCTCTTCCCACCGATACAAATTTTCATTTTTGGATCTGAATATCTCTATTTTTTTTGTTTTTATTAATAATAATAATTTGATTTTATTCCATACATATTTTAGGAATTTTTCTCGGGAGACATGATGCTCATAAAATGCCTTATAAAAAAAAGAAAGAAACGAAATAACAAATATTTGAAACAAAAGTTGTAGTTCCGCATATTATTATAATTTCACGTGAAAATAAATAATGACATGTAACATATAATCCCTATAAATATATTTATTATGATTATAATCGTTTGACGATGTAACGGATATTAATTATTTTATCATGTTGTCTCACATTATTTAAATTTATTAGTATAATTTAAATTTCATAAAACTAATTTAATTATATTTCTCATTTAGAAATTGAACAAAAGAGGGAGGAAAAATATTTTTTTATTTAAATAATTTGTTCTTTCTATATTAAATATAATTCTACTCCGAATATTCAAGCCAATTTTACTCCTTACCACGAATACAGCCATCGGAGTCTGACATTGCAAAAATGGGAAAGTTTGAATTTGAAAAACGATGGACGGCCCAACGGTCAGATTTTAAAAAGAAGGGTTGGTGGGATGGTGAGAGTAACGTCTCTTTTCGCCCTCATACAAAAAATGTTTGAACCCTAGCGTCTCTTCACATCAAGCCTCTCTCTCTCTCTCTCTCTCTCTCTCAATTGCAATCTACTCTCTGCAATCTGATCCTCTGTTTCTGCGGCTCCCTAATTTCGCTCTACCCGTTTTTGAATCTGTATTTCTTTTATTCTATTATCATCTCACAGTTTGTTTTGCAGGATCTAGGATTTTTTTTTCTTTCCTTTTAATTTTTTGGTTCACAGCATTTTGTTTTGCAGGTTTTTTTTTTCTTTCTCACTAGCAATGGATGCCAACGCCAAGACTCAATCAAGATTCGCCATGAGAGATCAGTATCTCCCTAGAAAAAGTTCTGCTAAAGAAAACGTCTGTTTTTTCAATTTCGATTCCCTATCTTTTTTTTTTTCTTTTCATGGTTTGCACTAAAATTATTGAAATGTCTAATTAAATGATTTTCCTCTTTTAAAAACCTTCTCTATCTCTTCGTCCCTCTTGGGGAATTTGTCAATCTGCAAAGGGGGTTGTGTCCATATTGACTTAATTAAATTGGGGGGTTTTTAGGGTTGCAATGTTTTTTTTTTAAATTTCTGATCTTTTTCTTTCGTTCATCTTGAAATCTGCATAAGGGGTTTTCTTTTGTCTGTATTTATTAATTAAATTTGGGGTTTTATGGATTCAAGCTATTTCTTTAAATTGTGGATTGAAAGGGATTTCTTCTATTTTCACTTGATCTTTTGATTTTATTTTTTTTCCCATGGCTTTTTTAATACCTACAAAGGGAGTTTTGTTTTGTAAATTTTCACTTAAATACAGAATTTGGAAATTAGGGTTTTGCATACTAAATTCTGTTTCTTGTGTATGCTGCAGTTGGACAGATTCATACCAAATCGATCAGCAATGGATTTTGACTACGCGCACCATATGCTGACTGGAGGAGGGAAAGGCAAGGAAAACCCAGCACCCGCTTCTCCGGCGAAAGAGGCATATAGGAAGCTGTTGGCAGAAACATTCAACATGAACAGAACAAGAATTCTTGCATTCAAAAACAAACCTCCCACACCGGTTGAAGCAATTCCCCAGGAGATGCCACATTCTCACGCTCAATCTAAAGCTATAAAGCCTCGCAGATACATTCCTCAGGTTTGTCTTGTTCGGATGTTTGGTCTGAATAGGATGGTTTCATTGATCTAGAGTTTTGCTCAGCACAGAAAAATGCTTAGATTGTTCTAAACATTGTGATGCAGTTGTTTCTCTTGGATGTTTAACCTGTTCTAATTTTATTTCTTTCAATTATGCAGACTTCTGAGAGGACATTAGATGCTCCTGACCTTGTGGATGACTACTACTTGAATTTACTTGACTGGAGTAGTAGCAATGTGCTTGCAATTGCTCTAGGAAGCACTGTATACCTGTGGGACGCTTCAAATGGTTCTACATCAGAACTTGTCACAATTGATGATGAGATCAGTCCTGTCACAAGTGTCCGTTGGGCTCCTGATGGACGACATCTTGCAGTTGGCTTGAACAATTCTGAAATCCAATTATGGGATTCAACAGCCAATCGCCAGCTGAGGACACTACGGGGTGGCCACCAATCTCGAGTTGGGTCAATGGACTGGAACAATCACATCCTTACCACTGGAGGTATGGATGGAAGTGAACAATGACGTTAGAATAAGATCGCAGATAGTTGAAACCTATAGAGGGCATCGTCAAGAAGTTTGTGGGTTGAAGTGGTCAGCTTCAGGCCAGCAATTGGCTACTGGTGGCAATGATAACTTACTGTTTATATGGGACAGAACTGCAGCATCTTCAAACAATGCCACGCAGTGGCTTCATAGGTTTGAAGACCACACCGCTGCAGTGAAAGCCCTTGCTTGGTGTCCTTTCCAGGGTAACCTTCTTGCCTCAGGCGGAGGTGGTGGTGATAGGTGCATAAAGTTTTGGAACACCCACACTGGATCACGCTTGAACTCGATTGACACTGGCTCTCAAGTCTGTGCATTGCTATGGAACAAGAATGAGCGTGAGCTGCTTAGTTCTCACGGGTTTACTCAGAATCAGCTCACTCTCTGGAAATACCCTTCAATGGTCAAGATGGCTGAGCTTACTGGTCATACATCTAGAGTTTTATTCATGGCACAGGTTCTAATCCAAAACTCAGCTAAAGCTCCTATTTTTGTTAGTACTTGGATGCGTGTTCATCTTTCTTAATACTTTAGTGTTTCATCTTTTATTTTAGAGCCCGGATGGATGTACAGTTGCTTCTGCCGCTGCAGACGAGACTCTAAGGTTTTGGAATGTATTTGGGACTCCTGAAATGGCCAACCCTGCACCAAAAGCAAATCCTGAGCCATTTGCTCATTTGAACCGCATCCGTTGATGTCTTATGGAAGGCAACAAATCACTGTGTGGGGTTTGCCATAGACGTGCAAAGACAGACTTGTTACATTGTACAAACTGAGTGCTTGCCGATGGGATTTTTAGGGGAATGGAAAAACCCTTCGATGGTCAAGAGTTCTATTCATGGCAGGGGTATGAATATGAAACACCACCAAAGCTCCCCCTCTTTGTTACTGCTTTGATGTTTATCTTTCTTAATACTTGATTGATTCATCTTTTATTTGAGAGCACAGATGGATGCGCTGTTGCTTCTGCCGCTGTAGACGAGATTTGAGACTTTGGAATGTATTTCAGAGCCCATTTACTCATTTGAACTGTACCCACTGATGTCTATGATGGAAGGAAGGCAGCAAATCCCTGCATTAATCTGGAAAAATGTGTGGTTTGCCCTAGACAGACGCGAATAACAAACTTGATGCATTGCACAAATGGAGTGCTTATCCATGGGATCCTTGGGGATATGGGAAACATATGAAGTGGCGATAGAGGAGATAAACTTGATACATTTTGTACAGAGTGCTTAGCTGCGGAGACGTCTCTGTGGGGAATATACAAACTTGCAAGACCCTGTATATGATTTTACATAGTGAAACTTTAGTTCCTGGCCCGTGGATGTAGTCACTTTATGTGATGAACCACGTAAATGCTTCTCTCTCTCTCTCTCTCTCTCTCTCTCTCTCACCTACAGGGAAACTGTACAAGGGTAATCTGAATTTCCACACTGCATTAAAGTAAAATTCCGGCACCAGAACAGGATTTAAAATTGTAGCTGAAATGAAATCTCACTTAATTAGAGATCCGTTTCCATATACACGCAGATAATTTCAACAGCTATGAAGCACCTTGAAATTTGCAAAATACCTCATTGCTGTTGAAATTAGAGGATTTAGAGTCGAGCTTACATTCCAAATCCAAAGTTAAACTTCCAAAAATTGAGCTTACAAAATTCAGTTGTCCCTCTTACCCTTTTGGCAACAGTTTCATTTTTCGACAAAGTAAAGGAGCAAACCAAAGTCTCATTTCAGGAATACTGACCAATCTAAAAGCAAGTTGCATCTGACACCAGATGGACTTAGGCTTTCACCAAGTTAACTTAATAATCATATCAGTTCAAGAATAACTTGGAATTGAAATCCACTTTGCAGTGCCGGCTGCTTGCCAAAACAGAGAATCTAAAGAAGCATCCCAAATAAAAAACAATCTGACACCAGATGGCTTAAGGTTTTCACCAAGTTTTAACTCATCGGTTCAAGAATAATTAGGAAATTGACCTCCACTTTCCAGTGTCTCTTGCCTAAAAAGAGAATCCGTTGAAAAAAAAAAAATCTGAACAACTATTTCCAGGTATATATACATCTAATTCCAAACACCTTAGTGCCCTTAATGACAGCTTGTCGTATTGGTGAGACAACCAAAACTAAACCGAGTATGCTGTTGTACATGATTGGGACAGCTTGTCCTATCAAGCCAACTGTCTCCTCATATAGGTATCTTCATGAACAAAAACAAGATCCTGATTGTTTGGCGGAGGAGGGACTACAGGTTGGCCCATTGCAATGTTGACTTGGTTAGGGGCAGAAGGGCTACCCCATGTACTACTCTGGTTCTTTGCTGAAGACAATGTGATGTAATAGAAGATTCCAAGAGTAACACTGGCAAGCGACAGAAGGGCACCTCCTGCAAAGACACCAGGTTTGACAACATAGCAGTAGTAGTTGCCGAAATACATGTTTTCCTCACCATGTTGATCATTGAGTGCAGCACCAGTAAGCAAGAGCAGAAAAGCTATCACGAATGTGAACCTGCACGGTGATTGTCACCCAACAATATGAAACAGTATTTTTCTTGTAAAATAAGCCATCAGAACAGGAAGCAATAACAAAGTCTCTAACATTTCAAGCACCAAGGGTAACTTAGACTCCCTAAATTGCCCTTTGACAGCAGTAATATTATTTGAACACATCAAATATAATCTATGGACATACTGTTGATGTGCTTGGACCACAGTATGTCCATTATCACTTTAGTCTATGGCCCCCTCAAATTTTTGAAATTTTTGCATCTGTGCTGTGAATGAAAGTGGATAATTTTCTTGCTCCACCCCCCCCCCCCAAAAACAGATCATTAGTCTAGGTATGCCACTGCTTATAATGGTACAAAAATAATTCCGTCCACGCTGTTCCACTGGGCAACATGATGGAATATGCAAGCCTCATAGCAGCAGGACAGAGCTTATGACTGTTTAGAGTAACACAATCATGTATCAACAAACCATCGGGCATATACCTTCATGTCCCTTAGAATATTATGTTATGTAGGTCAATCAAAAGTTTTTACAGGCACTAATAATCCATTATCACTTCAGGAGACTAAACTGGATTGACTTGAAAATCTGTTAAAAAGCAGAAGATTCTTGAATGAGATTCTCTTCTATCTACAAACAAGCACATAAATATTTGCTTCTGCCTCTTGTCCATTAGGAACTCAACTTCTCCACTCTTATATTATTTTGAGTGATCTCAGAGACCAAACAGTGACCTCAATGCTTCTTTTAGATTCCACCAAACCTCGTTTCAAATATAATGAAGTAACTGAAGTAATAAATTGATCTCAATGAACAAGGAAAAGCAGTTAAATATTATATAACAATATTGGGAGATGAAGTGCTAAATATAAGACCCCTGGGCTAAAAATTTAGCTCATTTTAGTTCAGTGAAGTACTCTAATAGCTTCGTTAGAGACACAAATCTCTCTCCCCACATTTGACTCCATCTAAGGTCATGTTTTCAAAAAACTGGAAACCATTTCCCAATACAACTAACATGCTTTTAAAAATTTTTATCACACCTTTGAACTGCACTATGAGAACTTTTCTTCCCTCTTTTCTTTACAAAGCAACATACATCTCAACCTATTTTTCGACGTCTCATTCTAAATGCACTTCCTACAAGCTTTTGCCATGTGCATTAGCTTTTGCAGACAAGCACACAAGGCAATTAAGTTAAAAAATAATAATAAAAAAAGACTAGGTCACAGCATAATTTTCCATTCAAATCCTTCTAGAGCCAGATGTAGCATCTCCAAATTTCCAAGAATAATAAGCCAAGACTAGGGGTGTATTCGAGCCGAGTCGATCCCGAGTATCCCTATACTCGAACTCGAACTCAATTTTTTTACCCGACCCGAACTCGACGAGTAGTAAATAATAGGGTTCAAACTCGACTCAAATATATAACAAACTCCTCAAACTCGGCTCAAAAACTCGATTATTTTATAACATATTAATATATTTTATTTTATTTTTATATTATATTCATATATAAATATATATAATATATATTAATATATATAATTGAGCTACTCGTCGAGTTTTCGGGTCTAAAATTTCACTACTCGAACTCGACTCGAACTCGGTCAAATTCGAGTTGAGTCGAGCCGTTGACCGAGTGGCTCGCGAGCGGCACGAACTCAAACTCGACTCAGTCCGTGTAACAGCACTAGCCAAGACTATCATCTTTTGGTGTTCATTTAGTTCTTATGAAATTGATGAACTTGGGTGCGACTGTGGCAGCTTCAATCAAACTCACATCCAAACCGAGCATATTCCCATATCTTCACGAGCCCATTTTCCATCATACAACTCTTTTAACATCAGAGTGCTTTTCCACCAGTCATACAATAAATGTTAATTGTTTAAACAATGAATATGTCAGAGATTGAAGAATTCTACTGTCAACGTTATAATGACTTTACTATACTTATACTATCCTAGGTTTGTTGTACTAGATTCCAAAAATGTGAGGCACCAGGGCCAACCAGGTCATGAAGGAGTAGAAGAAATTTCTTCCCCTCCCAAAGAGAATCTTCTTCAGAATCAGAACCTGTGTCCTTTTCATTTCCAAAAAACTGATTTTTACTACTAGTTGATTTTACTTTTGAAAATCGTTGAGTAACAAAAATCTGCTTGAGGAAACATTAGTAATCCGCTTAACTCATGCAAATCAAATATTTGGCTAGGGTAGGGGAACCAACCCGTGCCAAAGCCATGGATGACACCAAGGTGTAACAAAAATCTCCATTATATCGCATCCTTGAATTTCCTTTTCTAATCATCATCTTACTTCCCACACCCGTATCCTAGGACACTAATGTACATCTCCCGCAACAAAATCAAATTCTTCCGGTGGTCCTTACAGCAGAAGTTCCATTAGCGTCTTAAAAGATGCAAAAGTTACCTAAGTTACCTCACATACAACTTAATGACCAACGAGTTCTTTACAGAAGATACAGCTTTGAGGAAATGATTAAGAAGGAAAATTGTCGTACAACCTTCAGGAAATAAAAACACAATATACAACAAAAACAAATGAGGAAATAACAGACATACAGCAATATGGAAGGTTGGGTTAGGGGGCATTTAGTCAAGCTTAAGATTTTACTCAAAGCACTAAGCACAAATGGTTTTAAGGGCTTGACATAATTCTCCAATATTTGAGCCCGTAAAAAGCCAGGTCTTTGGCTAAGAAACAATTCAATGCTTGCAGGGAGTTGTTTACAGAAGATACAACCTTGAGGAAATGATTGAGAAGGCATATGGCTGTACAACCTTGAGGAAATAAAAACACAATATACAATGAAAACAAATAAGGGACTAAAAGACACAGCACAATATTGAAGGTCAGGGGCATTTATTCAAGCTTAAGATTATATTCAAAGCACTAAGCACAACAGGTTTTAAGGGCTCAAGATATTTCTCCTTTATTCGAGCCTAGCCACGTCTTTGGTTAAGAAACAGTTCAACGCTTGCACACCTCATCTTGTTATATTGGAAGAGACAAACTGCAGAGAAAAGTTTAATAACAAGATTTAGATGGTAATTACCAGGAAAAGACGTAGCAAATTAGTGCTAGCATCCACTTGGAGTTTGAAGGATATGGGCTTCGTTTGCAGCAAATGCACCCAGTTCCCAAATTAACGATAATTTGAGCAATCACAAGCGTCACTGCAGCAGTTAACCCAAGAGGCAGGGCAGGACTCCGGGGGTATGCACACACAGTTTCAGAGGTGAAGCGAACCTGGGAACTCTACAAGATTAAACACACAGCAACAACTCAGACCCAGCCAACAGTAATATTAAAAATAATTGAAATTTGATTCTATGCCTCGACAAAAAATACTACATACAGTCTCTGAAAAATTGTTTACCAACGAAAACCATTGTCTAATTGTCAAGCGACTTGAAATATAAGCAAATGGTTTTTTGCAGATCCACAGTGAAAAAGAATAATACTAAGATGTTAACCATGATGAGTAGTAGACTGGGGCAATCTCAGAGCAAAGCTAGTGTCGGACAAATAACTATACAAAAGATGGCCTTGACATAAGGATATGCAAATGTTAATATAATGATCAGAAACGTACTACAAGCCTTTTCATCAAGAGATTAGTGGGAAGGAAAAAAATATAAAGGCTACTTCCAAATTGAGAAATGAAAAAGGTCAACTTTAGCACAGCAACTATGATAAACTTACAGTAAACCAAGTCAAAAACCACAAACTGAAGTCCTAAAAGTAAGCATAAAGAATATTGAGCAATTGAAGGGTCAAGAAAATGACCAGACAAACTATATCTGACATTAAGAAAATTCAAACAAATTGATGAAGACACTAAAAGAAGCTTTCCCAAAAAGAGAAGCTGGAGCACTTGATTTGGGAATACCACACATAATCATAGGAGAAAATTTTGATACTCAAAGCATGAGAGATAATTAGGACATAACCAAAGTAGTTTTGAGCAATACATTTTGATAGGAATGAGGAAACAAACAAATTAACAATACAAGATTTTACAGAAGGCAATCACCTTGTAGTGAATTCACATTGGTAAAAGAAAGATTTGAATTTCGTAACCAAAATATAAAGAAAAATGATAAATCATGCTCATTGTAAGGGTAATTGAGAACCAATCTTGATCCACAAGATAGAGCTATCACATTATGATAAAACATTTCACTTGGTCAACCGTTTTTAGTGGTCTAGAAAACTATAAGAAGCTGGGTTAATTTACCCCAATGTATATAGTCCTCTTCATTACTGAAAAAGTTTCCAATGGAAACAACAGCTAATTCACCACCACAATTGTGATGTATACCATGGAAGAGGAGAAAGTATCAAACTCATCATTGAATATGAGAGTGGAAAGACTACATCTATCATTTATGATTAGGAACATATAACAGGTATAGAGAACTATTAGGTTTCTCTTTCTCCAATGGAAAACAAGATGATTTCCAGCCCCAAATTATATATCTATAGAATGCAGTGACATATCAGGGGCATAGCATAGGAGCAAAATGGCATAACAACTTCAAAATCAGGAAGTTAAAAACACCCAAATAATAACTTGCGAAGGATCTTCCCAACTTTATTTAACCACATACATAGGTAACGCAATGCATGCATAGACACAATCCCAGTCTTCAGAGTTGAAGTATCATTCATAACTAAATTTAAGTTGAAACAAAGATTTCTTCACACATAAATTCCCAAAAAAAAACAATAGCACCCAGAAAACTTTGAACAAAAAACAAAATGTGAGAGGAAAGAAAAAATTAGTAATCCTAACAGACAAGCCGGGATAAAAAACTCCTATGATATTGAAGGGTTTTGGAAGAACGCACAGTTCAGCCCTACTAGCATAAAACCCAAATAATAATGTGGTAACACTAATAATAAATGTCTATAAAATGAATCTTCCTAAACGCCATAAGAACAACTAATAGAAATAGTTAATAAAAATAAAACTTAAAATCTAAATCACAAGAAAACCCATCTGAACCCAGATCCAAATTTACATGATAATGAGTGTTACAAGCAAGTTTCAGATACTCCATTTACCTTGATCCTGGTAGCCTCAGCACCAAAAGCCAAAGCAGCTGTTAGTAACCCTAGAAACCCCACAATAGAGCACAGGACCACTACTTTTCTCTCCATTTCTCTCTCTCACTGGGCTTTGTTTTGCTTGGAGTCTGCGCATGGGGGCATGCTTTTAATTTTGATTTAAGTTCCTCCGATTTTAGTTTTTGATGAAAGGGTTCTGACATAAATTGTCCACGTTATACCAGTCAATCTCAATTCTCAACATGGTACGGCTTTTCTTTTCTAGGAATTACTTTTTGACACGTGGCAGAATTTTTTCACCACTCAATGGACGAGGGAAACTGAAAAGACCCCCATAAGCCGAGGGCACCCGGTACTCAAATCAAATGCAATGATTCGGAAAAACAGTATGATAACATTTCTGATATATAAATTTTATTAATACTATACTAACTTTAATTATTTTCTAACACACTTATGAAATCTTTTGCTTAAATAGATATTTTAGCGTAAATAATAATATTTATGATAAAAATCAGAGAATTTTAGTATTTGATTTGATTATTTCGTATATTGCTCTCCTTGTCAACTATAAAATTCTGATCTCTTGATGCATGCTTTTGTTGCTTAAAAAAGGATAGAGCGAAAGATTTAATAGCATATACGGTAGAAACATTGATAAACTAGAAAATTTTGTTATACATTTCCCATAAAACAGTGTTTTTTTTTTTTTTTTTTCCATTTTCGTTTGGGTGACCATTTGTTTAGAAAATGTTATTTCTGGGTAAACTATGAATATACGTCTAAAAGCAAAAGCTCTAAGAAATGTTACATTTGTAGCTGATTACTCATGGGTGTGTGGGGGTGGGGAGAGAGAGGGATGAGGTTGGGGCAGGTGGAGTACTTAGAGATCATCGAGGAAAATGGCTGTTCTTTTAAGACAGTCAAGTGATCAAAATCTCCCTCCCTCGATCTAGAGATTTCAGATTTAAATTTTTATACAATTAAAAAAAAATTCGAGAAAAATGACAGGTTGGATTTAGTCTGAATTTGGGCCGGACCTTCTCCCTTCAAGTGGAGCTTTAGGCACCAACAGAAATTCTAAAATTAGTCGCGATTTTGGTTTGAAATGGCTTGTTATATAGCGCGATGACTAAGTCGGGGATAAAAGAAAAAATGAGTTTTGTGTAAAAATAAACTCATTTAAAAAAAAATTAAAACAATCTTATCAGAAAAAATATTACAAAAATAACCCATATATATTGACTTTAAAACTCGGCATCACTATATATCGATATATGAACACTTGATACATTTTAAAATTTGAGTTTTAAAAATTTGACATATACATTCATTATATTTTAAAATTTAACAAGTTTTCAAAACTTGATACAGGTAAATTATTTTTATAATTTTTTTTCAAAAGGATTGTTTTAAGAATTAAAAAAATAAAGATAAGCTCTTGATTCGCGAATGGCGTTTGGCTTTTTCACCCAAAAAAAAAAAAAAGAGTGGCGCTTGGATTGATCCGGTCGCTTCTAACACAGCATTTCCTCTCTCTCTCTCTCTCTCTCTCTCTCTATACTTGTTCAACCGCTAGGTGAACATGAACACCTAAATGAAACCTACTCCATTTTTTATGCAACCATTTTCTGTGAAGGGTCTTATCACAATCCATACAACTATAAATTTTGTGTATTGGTCAAAAGGTCAACATTTTTGTCCGTACATTTTCTTTTGTTTCCAGTCTACTTTCAAAGAAGGTGGTAGGTCTGTTGTCATCACAGGGCCAACGCGAGGGGATAATTCCACGGTTAGTCCCTGAACTATAGGCCAAATTAAAAAAAATAAAAAAATAAAAAAACCCTAAACTGTAATTTCGCATTTCCAGACCCGTAAACTTCGAATTTTGCAACAAAAAATCCATAGAACATGCAGACATTAGCTTTAGAATTTCCGTCGATCTCTCCTTTGATTTCTCTCCTTTCAGAATTCCAGAACTCAATCTCTTCCCTCTCTGTAGGCTCTTGAATTTTCCTAGTGTTCTTTCAGACTAATCAATCCTCTCCAAGATTTTCTTTCCCGACAGATTGACCTCTCTCTCTCTCTCTCTCTCACTAGGTTAGAGGCCTCTGTTTTTGGGAAACACCTTCCTCGGATCTGTGCACCCATGTTTCAATCGAAACCCATGGTGATGTAAAGCCATCTCCCCGTCTCCACTGGGTTCGACTAGGGTGCTTTACCGCTGGTAAAAACAACCTCACTCGATTTGCAATCCCCCCTAGATATACCCGTCTCCATAACATGATTGAATTTCAACCGTCTCCATGGTGCTTCGGATTGAAGAGAGAGAGAGAGAGATTCACAAGTGACCCAATTTGAATTTTACAGAGAGAGAGGTGTTTCAACAAAGAAAAAAGGAAAGAGAGGTGTTTGGGAGGAGGGGGCGAGAATGAAAAGACATTACAAGAGGGCTAGGGTAGATCAAACGAGTCCCATGTCAAGTTGTACCAACAAATCCAAATTCCATCCAAAAACATAACGTTCTTCTCTATTTTGTTATCAAGTTGAAATTTAAGGAGCCATAAGTGCGAAATTAAAGTTTAGGGACTATACCTAAATCCAGAGTATAATTTAGAGACTAAATATGTAATTTAATAAAGTTACATGAGTCAAAGAAAGGACTAAATATGTAAAATTTTACGTAACAATCATGCAAGAGATACTTATCAGTTTGTATACTTATAAATCATTTTGCATAAGATTAAACCAATACATGCATTTTTCCCCGTATTACCTACATGCAACTCCCATGGTGTAACACCGCCTTTTATAGAGATAAATCACACAAAAAACGGCCGGCCAGATCATTTTGCTCAAGTACAAGAACTAGGTTACCTAGTTCTTCATGAACAAAAGCCACAGCAAATGCCGCCTTCTCCAAATCAAGTATACTGCCTTCTCACATAGGTGTCTTCATGAACAAAAACAGGACCTTGAGTAGTCTGAGCGGTTGGTTGTGGGAACTGGGGCTGAGCCATTGCAATGCCGCCTTGGGTAGAAATGGCAGGATTAGCCCCCGAGCTTAACTCATTCTTTCTTGGAGATGGAGCGAGGTAATAGAAGATTCCGAGGGCCACAGTTACAATGGACAAGATACCAGCTCCTGAAAAGACTCCGGGTGTTACAACATGGCAGTAGTAGTAATCCATGTCGCCTCCAGGTTGAGCGTTTAGTGCAGCAGCAATAAGCAAGATCAGAAAAGCCACAGCAAATGTCACCCTGCATGGCAATGCAATTTACCAGACGAAACATTAGCCAATATCCAAAGATGTTATTATTTGTCATAACCATTTGACAATATACGCCCACTGTCACGCTACCCCCACACTAAGCCGGGGAGCATTTTGTGGACCAGATAAGCCCTTTAACCATTTAACTGGCGAGTAATGTGCGATACAAATTGTCAACGGCGTAATTATTCCAAACAAAACCGAGCCTCGATTTTTGCATTTGTAGATTCTGTTAAATTAGAGAGCGAACATAAATCTGCAGCAAATCCAATTTCGGTAGTAAATCCTATCGAGTAGAAAAATAAATGTTCCAGAATGAAGCAATTTCAGGAAAATTAACCCAGTTAACTGCAATTGAATTTGGACAACAAAAAATCATGAAAACATAGAAATGACCTAGTTTTTACCTAATTTAGTTTCGAAACAGTGTATATCAAGATAAATTCACCTGTAAGAAGATCTTTAATTTCCAATTCTTTCAATCAACTAACTAATCAAACACAATGGGGAATCCAAGCAGGCCCCCACGTAATGATATCATCTTGGGAGAAAGTGAGTTAAAAAAAAAAAAAAAAAAAAAAAAAAAAAACCTCGAAAGCTATTTCAATCACTAAATTATTCTTACCATCTATAATATAAGACATGCTTTTCCTCTTTCCTTGTCCTGTTAAAACTAAAAGCAACAAAAGCAGAAGAGTGTACTCCGTGATGCGCAGAAACATATCAGAACATAATTTAGGATTAGGATACTTATACAAGATTGTCAAAAAGCATTCTAAATAGGCCAACAGAGTAACACTTGTATGCAGTCTATGGGAAACAAACAAAAATAAATACAATGCTGGACGTAGGTTAAATCATGCATTGAAATTAGGCATGCCATGTCTAATGCAAGCCCTTAAGCTTCACTGTCAAAATGCAACATAAAGATAATAAACAGGATTCAGAATGACAATTACCAGGAAACAATAAAGGAAATTAGTGCTAGTGTCCGACTAGAGTTTGAAGGATAAGGGCCTCTATAGCAACAAAAGCACCTAGCAGCAACGCTAACAATTATTTGAGCAAGCAAAAGAGCGAGTGCAGCAATTAATCCAAGAGTGGAAGCAGGACTTTCACTTGTGGGGAATATGCATCCAGTATCAGGTACATATACAACCTGAGAGCTCTGCAAAATCAAACATGGCAAAAACTTAGACCATGTAGATACCTGCACTAAGCTATAAAGACAATTGATTCAGTTTAACAGTGAAAAAAACAAATAAGCTATGATTATTCAATAAAACATGCATGCATTCATACGTGGCATCATGGGATAACCATGCCCAGAATTAGAAACTCACAACCACTTTCTGCCAACTATTTAAATTGTGGAAACAACCTCTTTGCAAAAAATACAAGAGGAAGTCTGCGTACATATACACCTACCCTCCCCCTACCCCCGCACTAAGATAGGGAGCACTTTGTGCACCAGGTGAACTCTTATAGGAAAAGGTAAAAAATAAAAAATAAAAAATTATGACTAAGTGGAAATATGAGGAAATCATGAGCTTCTCCTTAATCCCAAATATGCCATTTGCATTTTTGAGAACATCTCCACAAAGTTGCAGAAAGGTGGCACAGCACATGATACTTCAATTTCTCTCCCAAAGGGGTAAAAATCAATACATCAAAGGTATTGTCCTCTCTTCTTCACAGGAAACCCCAAATCTCAAACTTAGAAAATTTCAGGTTCAAGGAAAAAGGTGGTTTCTAATGAGAAATTCTTTTGATCTGTCCTTCTACACTTTTTCGGTATCAACTCTAACAGACAAGCAAACAGGACAGATACATACGGGTTCTTTTATACATCATAAAATCCATGCTTAAATTCAAATGATCCACATGGAGTTTTTGTAGTTCGACTCCTCTACCATATTTTGGGTGCTTTGAAAACTAACTTTGTATGAAGTTTGATTTCAAAGTCATGCAGTTCTGAATTCTCCAAAAAAGAAAAGGGAAACAACCCAACAAGAATTTGAGGATCCCAAATTGAGATGCTCTACAATGATTAAATTACACACAGGAGCAAGCCTTAATTGGAGTAAAAACAACATTTAATGGATAGAGTATACTTTTCCCCATTCATACTATGGTTGTGCTTAAGAGCATATTGATTGAGGTCGACTCTTCTTTTTGATCAATCAAACCCAAAAATAGAAATTACTAACATATATATATACACACGCACACACCCACACAAATTTGCTCTCTTCCTGTTGGCCAAATGTGCTTATAACAACAGAAAATTGGATGATTTTGGTAAAAAGTTGGAGACATATTTGTCTTAGTTGTAATCTTGTAATCCCAATATTTATAAATAACTAGCCCCTTGAAGAGTAGGAATCACCACTTCCTATCTATCGTAATTGTTAGATTTATTCTCTACATGCGTATGCAGAAACGTGTAAATTAAAATATCAGAATTTTCGAGATAAATAACCCAATTGTAGGTCTACCAAAATTAGCCAAACTGCGAAATCACTCGAACAAACGCACCACTGGGATGGTGATCACGAGATCGAACCACCACCACAGATTCACAATAGCTCAACCCAAAGTCCAATGAATCAAATATGATGAGAAAAACCTCCTGAAATATTCCAATACCTCCTAATCACTCAATCGGGAAGCGACGTTTAAGTATGCGTTCTTGATCGAATCTGATAACCTTCACTCTCAAGTTTATCTAATTCTCAATCTTGCTAATAAACCTCCTGAAACATTCAAATATCTCAAACTTAAATGAGATCAGATGGACGTAATCAAAATGCGTGTAATCGTTTATCAACATAATAAAGCATATTGTTTAGCGGGCTCAACAGACTACTCACTGTTATCTGGTTTATCCTCTCTTGCCCTATGTATCTAAGTCTAGTATGCCATAAATTCACATCATCATCTATGCAATCATATGTAAAAGCAATAGAAAAATAATAAGAAATACTATTAAAAGAAATTATATTCGGTGCATACAGTCCATCATGAACAAAACCAAAACAAACGAAAGAATTATCATAACTAATAGAAACAATAGAGTTTCCAAAAGATAAAGCATATCGCAGGCGATCCAAACAAAGTACTGAAATCAAGTTTCGTCAAATATCTGGAATATAAAGAACGTCATTTAAATACAGAGTTTGTCTACTTTGCAACTCGAACTTGCAAGTGTCAATCCTTCTGACGATGACAAATGCTGCATTCCTCACGTAAATCCTCCTAACCTGAGGACTCACTCGGCAGAACTCCACATGCGCACTCGTATCTCGAGCTACGTGATCGGTGGCTCATGAGTTTACAATTCACAAATGAAAGAAATTAGTGAATTTCACAGTTGATGAGATAAAACTCAAACCACGTAAAGAATAAGGACATTCCATCCGCTCGTCATACTCACGAGTGAAATGACCAAATCTATCACAGACGCAATACTTCGTATTGATCTTATCAAACTCTTTCTTCCTACACTTTTGTACCTTAATGTTAGATTTCTCGGATGGCTTCTTCTTGTCTGGATCTCGGGTCTTCTTCTCACGCTTATGCCATACGTTTTTGGTACCACGAGAGCCCTTACTCGACTCTACTACATAAACATTACTCGAGTGCGGTCTACTCGCCTCCAAGCGCTTCTTCTCAAACTCACAGTACCTACTCACATCAGTGAAAGTACAAATATTCTCGTTGTGTGTAAAATAGGTTTCATTGTCTCCCATGAATCAGGTAAAGACTAGATCACACTCAATACCTGAATTTCATCCGAAATGGGCTCACCCGAATTTCTTAACTTGGCGATTATACTTGACATTTGCATCAAATATTATATCATTGCATGATCAATCCTTTTATTATAAATTATAAACTTATAAATCAATATCCTCACCTTAGAAGCTGAAAGAGCAACATAATACTCTTTTAGAGCGAGCCAAATCGACAGTCATAGGATATTGCTCATAGACCAAAATCATATTATCGTACATGCTGTTCAGAAGGATTGTCCTAGCCTGGCCATCCTTCGTCTTACATGCACGAAGCACCTCTTGATCCCGTCTCGCCTAAGGCGTGGTACCCTCCTCACGGTCTACCATGTCTCAGAATCTCAGACAGATCTTGCTCCTCGAGAATAAACTAAATCTTCCGGTATAAAATCTCATAGTTATCACCATTCAATTCATCTCCCTTACAAAAATTTAATACGATAGTTTTCATTGTAACAAGAAAGACTTTAATGACTTAGTGATACTTATTTTCATATTTTGTACACCCTTTGAATCAATAAGTCTTAAATGACTCGATAATAGATCCCAAAACGAGCGTATGAGTCAACAGACACCATACATCATAACCCAAGATCACATCTTACCATCCGTATTTGAATTCAGTATATAAAAACCCACAAAAAGTCACATTTAATGGCATGAGACCCTTAAAAAAAAAAGAAAAGAAAAATCCAATTCAAAGAAGCCCGACACGCCGCCACTCGCCTGTGGTGGCAATCCACGCGCCTGCTGAGTGCTAGCAGGCGTGCTAGATGCGCGGCGCGTGGGTCACATGCCTGCACGCGTGCAACCGGGTCAAAACCGACCCAGACCGCCAGAACCTGTTCACGCACCTCAGCGCACGTGAACTTCACGCACCTCAGAGCACGTGAACTTCACGCGCCATCTCTTGTGTGAGTCACGTGCCTCAGCACGCATGCTCTGCACACGCCCGCAGGTTGGGCCGATTCTTCTCCGCCCGACGGGTCTACAACCGGGTCTTCTTGATCCGTCTGCTGAAAAATGCTTTTTCAGGCTGTTTTTCACGCTGTTTTCGCAAAAAATTGCAATTAATCATCCTCCAAACATTTTTGACTCGATTTTAGGAGGATTTAAGCTCTAAATGCGATGAATTAAACACCACCATCATAGCCCTTCGCGACCATACCAGAAAACCCAGCTTCCGAAGACAGTAACATACAATTTATAGATCAAAATATAAATCAAATCATGAAAAACACATATAAGCCAAAATCATGAAAAACACATATAAACCAATTTCATAGATCAATTCGTCCTCTAATGTGATAGATCCAAAGTTTTGAGATCCATACGGTCAAAAATTTTTGACCGAACTTTTCATTATCTAAACATATTCAAAAAATATAACAAAAAATATTTTCATGATCCTTGTGTCATGGATATTCTCGAAATATTCTTGAATTCATAAAATCCATCCGTAATCCAAACCCTAAATTTTATATCCTACACATTTTATACTCAAAAAAATCTCGAAAAATTTTTAATAAATCTAACCTAACTCAGATAGTAATGTTAAATTTATTCTCTACATGCGTATGCGAAAGTGTATAAATTAATAAGTTAGAATTTTCGGGATAAATACCCCGATTATAGGTCTACCAAAATTTGCCGAACTGTGAAATCTCTCAAATAAACGCATGGTCGGGATGGTGATCATGAGATCGAACCACCACTATAGATTCACGACGCCTCAAACCAAAGTCTAGTAAATCCAATATGACGAGAGAAATTTTCATACTCGAAAATTTATTAATCTCTTGATATTTCTCACCCTAGAGAATGTGATCTCTCTTGTGCTCTACAAAAGAATGATTCAATCTCATGTATATTTGGAGAAGTTAACTCACACCAAATAATTGGGTTCATGGAGAGATGCATTATGGGAGATAATGGTTGGTTAGTAGGATAATAGGAGTTATCCCATTTCACGTATATTTGGAGAAGTTAACTCACACCAAATAATTGGGATTATGGAGAGATACATTAGGGAAATAATGGTTGGTTAGTAGGATAATGGGAGTTATCCCAGTATCCCAAATTTAAAAATTTTTTACTTTGTGATAAAATGCCCCTACATGGGCATATTTACCAACAGTAATAGTGTTCCTACTTCAGTTTAGAATACTAGATATTTATTTCCAGCAAGCAAAGCTTGGATTTATTATCTACCTTTCACACTTTCGTTTGCCAACCGCTAAAAATATAAGTTGTGCATTTGAAAACTAGGTATTAAACAACAAATAGCTAGTTTCTACTTTTATCATCAGAAGATAATCAGATGTAAGTTGTGGAAAATATCAGAGACAATTTAGGAATCATGTTCTTAAGTTTATTCCAAAAATGCAGATGCAACTGAAGTATCTTATTTATGGCATATGAATCTAGTCACAGGATTTCATTTGCAAATGAATTTTATCAAAGAGTTCAAAGTTTTACTAAATGAGATTCGAAATCCCCTCCCCCACCCCCCCCCCCCCAAAAAAAAAAGAAGAAAGAAGTTAATTTTGAATAGATCATTTTTCACCTTAAAATTAGTAAGTACTAGGTAGACCTTAACCGGGGATACTTTGTCGACTAAGGACTTTCGGGAAAGGAAAAACGAAAACGAAAACGAAAACGAAAATGAAAACAAAGCATCCAAAAAAAAAGAAAAAGAAAAATTTTAACCCTGATTGCTAAACAGATACTGTAATGCTTTTGTCATGTCTCTCCCAGCATAACATAAGAAGTTCACTGAAATTAGAAATCTGAAATCTGCACCCCTAATCCCAAACTCTAATTGTTTTCCAAAGGTCAAAAATAAGTGTCCAATGGAAATCCTCTGCCTAATGTCAACTTCAAAGCGACTACTTTCTCATGACCCATGGAAGAATTAATCTGTAGAGCAGTGTACCAAAAATGGCAAAATTGAATAGGGCAAACAACAAATTAAAAATTATTAAAAGAAACCCATTTCAATTCACACCAAACTACAAACGAAATTAACAAAACACAAGTTCCCGCTCCAAAACTTGTTGAGGGTGTCAAGATTTGTGATACATTACCTTAACTTTAGTACCCTCTGCAACAAAGGCCAGAACAGCTGTTAAGAACCCTAGAAACCCAACAAGACCACACAGAACTTTATCATTTCTGTCCATCTCTCACTCTAATCAATTAGTTTCTTTGTATTGCAGGTGCCTTCTCTCTCTCTCTCTCTCTCTCTCTCTCTGTGCAAAAAATATCAGCTCTTGCTTGACAAACTCGGTGGCCCGTCTGGCTGCAAGTTTCAAATGGTACGTGAAAGACATGTGACATGGATCTGCTATAGATGGTCCCACACGTGATTTCATCATCCCAACTCAATAATTGCCACGTCATTAATTTATGTTCAATTTTCTTATTTCGCTACGTGGCAATATCCGAGTGGTCTTAAAGTTAAGGTTCTAAAAAATTGAAAGACGCTGTATCTGAAACTATCACCGAAATAAAAAAAAAAAAAAAAGGAAAAAAATTGCGGTGGTTGTTTGGTAATTTCGTTGATGTTATGAATCATAAAAATGGAATTATAAATATAAAAATCGTTTTGAAAATTGTAGACGTACAGTAATATTATTTTAGTTCTGAACATGGTTAAAGTTGACAGATTTTGATCGATAAAAATTTATGAGGTTATGATAAATATTCATATTAATTAAGGAAAAAAGAAATATAAAAAAATTAAATAATAATTATAAAATATGATATGAAATAGATAAATATAAAATTCAGAATATAGTATAATAACATAAATTAATTCATATAATCGATCATATTTATTTAATAGAATAAAAATTTGATCGTTGTTATTATTATTTAGTTAAAAAATTGTAAGCGGAATTGAGATTTGTTTGTTAATTTTGTAATATATATTTTTTTAAAATATTTTGTAATTTTTTTGAGAATATTGTGCGCATGTATTCTGAGCATTATGCCCCACTAGGTCAATTAACGAGTTCACGATGCTTGACTTGTTTAAAATGGCCGGGGCACAGAGTTTGTATCATGATTTTTACCGTATAAAAACATTCATGATTTTTACTGTAGATGCTCAGCCCAAGCCCAAGCCCAAGCCCAAGCCCAAGCCCAAGCCAATTAAATTGTCACCAGTACATTTATGTGACTGTGAAGATGAAAATAATAATAATAACGCATTCTGTCACAACTTTAAACTTTTAAAATAAATAATAATTATATAAAATAAAAATGATACGAGAGCAGGGGAATTTGAGTTCAAATCCATTTCATTCCAATTTAAAAATAAAAATTCGAGTAATTGGAATTTCTGTTATATATATTTTTTATAATATTTTCTAATGAAAATAATCATTTATAAAATTTTTTAATTTTATAAATAAAAAGTTAATTTTTTTTTATAAAAAAAAAAAAAAACTATTTTTATAATATTTAAAATTTTGACCGAACTCAAGTCAACCTAATCTCAATTTTCCACGCGGTTGATTCAATGATCAAAGCTCTTCACCGTTAGATCTGATGAGAAAACTTAGAATAGGAAATTTTAGGAGTGACATTTTTCCTTCTTCTTGCACTTCACCCAATTTGTTCACATTTTTTTTTTATTATTGTTACTTTTATTTTTTGGTACAAAAATAGTAATAATAATCAACAAAGGCAACAAAGAAAAGAGGAGGAACCATGTGCTTTGACCGTGTTGCGTGAAAATAGAAACGGATAGGATACGGCAAAACGACGCTCTATAAGAATACAAAAATTGAAAATATGGAGAAATATATAAATATAAAAAAAATATAAAGATTTTTATATAAATATTAATTATTTTATAAAAATAATAGAATAATCATATTTTATAATAAAAATCTGAAATGAACAAAAATATATTTATTAATCATAAAATAATTAATATAAAAAATAAAAATTATAATTAAATAAATAAATAATTTATTAAATATGAAAAAAAATATGTAATTATAGAAAATATATATACTTTTATATAAATATAAATTAATTTAACTTGTTAAAACGTTTCAAAAACAAATTAAAAATGGAAAACGTTTCCAAAATGAGAAAAAACCGGTATTAAAAAGTTTCTGTGTATTATAGTTTTGACCCACACCCCCTTTTTTAAATACCTTAGTTTATGTTAATTAACGTTTGACCCAAAAATATTAAGATTACAATTTTGTGGTTTATATAAACAAAAGTGAAAAGTGAGAAAATAAAGATAATGCCACATTTTTGGAAGATATGGCATACTTGCTCTGATTAGATTGACATTAATTAGCAAATTGGATGTCAATTAGTGATTTAAAATTATAGATAATTTGACATTTTTAGTTTTTGTTTACAAAATCTTTGCTCAATGAAATCTTTTTGCTTATAAGAAAAATTGAAATTAATTGATCCGCGCAAAGAAAAATTCAATCTCTCGTGATTAAAAATGGTAATAAATTTCTTATTGTCGGATATATCTGATCTTTATTATTATCGGTTTATGGCTATTTAAAAAGTTATTTTTATAAAAAATATTATTAGTAAAAATAAAGAGAAAACTGATTTTTTTTTTTAATTATAGTGAAGGGTTTGACTTATTATTTCCATTTTCTAAGATGAGCCTTCATTAAATTAGATGTTTAGTTGAATATCTATATAAAAGAAAATACTCAACTTTGCTTGAGAGCCAAGCAAAACAGGGTTGATGGGTTTGGCGCCAATTTGGACATTTCGTCAAATCAAAATGGAAGGGTAAAAAATTAGAAAGTTCCTATCCGAGACAATTTAGAAACTGACACCTGACCCGTCTGATGCAATTTGATCGAGCGTCCGGATTTTGTACGAGAAGATTATTGTTAGGGGCGAGGGTTCCTATAAAGGGACTGAATTGTGAGTCTGTGTTACTCATTCTACAACAATTCGAATTTGAGAGAGAGAGAGAGAGAGAGAGAGAGAGAGAGAGAGAGAGTGGAGAGAGGGGGTGCTTTGCTTGAAGGGGATCAATCCAGTTGGTGAAATGGCTTGTATAATTGTTCAATATCAAGATAGAGGTAGGTTCTCTCTCATTCCTCCGAAGATTTTTTTTTTTCTAAATTCCTGATTATTGCTGGATTTCTTAATTACCTAGAAAAACATCGAATTTTTAGGTATGGAGTTAACTTGGGTCATTCCGGGTTTCTCTCTGATTCCTTCTTTTGAAAAGAAAAAAATTGGGGTTTCCTTAATTAATCTAATGGGTTGATGATTGATTCCTAGAGTTTTTCTTATAGTAATTGTTTGTGTTTCTAATTCAGTGCGCAAGGAAGGAAAGCAACAACAGAAGAACGTTGTTGCAAAAGGAAGAAATCAAAATCGAAGGTTTTTGGTGGACATTCAAAATCTTTTTACTTCAATTAGCAACAAGGTTGTTTCTCTTTTTCCTTAAATTTTCAACCTATGTCTCTTGTTGGTTCAATTTTTTCATTTCATGGTTTCACTCTCCTCTTTTTGATTGTTTAGAGATTGGTGTTTGGACTCTGATTGATTTTTTGTCCTCGATGTTAATAGGTTAATTGCGGATTAACAAAGAGGGCTAAGGAGCCAATCATTGATATTGATGCTGCGGAGGTCAACAATGAGTTGGCTGTTGGAGAATATGTTGAAGAACTATACAAATTCTACAAACTTGCTGAGGTTTTTCCTTTTCTTTACCTAAAAAGTCTCGTGGGTTTTTTTTTTTTTTTTTCTAAATTTTTCTCCCTCCTTTTGTCTCAATGTTTGGTCTCATCCAATTCCATTTTTGTTGTATACAATACAGTATGAATGCAGGCTTTATGACTACATAGGAACACAGCCTGAGATCAATAAAAACATGAGAGCAATCCTAGTTGATTGGTTGATTGATGTTCATGACAAGTTTCAACTTATGCCCGAAATTCTCTATCTCACAATTCAGATTCTTGACAGATATCTTTCAATGAAGATGGTACCCCAAAACAAATTGCAGCTAGTGGGTATAACTGCTATGCTCATTGCTTGCAAATATGAAGGTGCTCCTGAGGTACTTCTTTTGACTTCTTAACTCAATTTGATAAATAACTATTTAAGTTTTACTAATTCTAAGCTAACTGAGACATGAACTCTGATGAATTTGCTTTTTCAGGTCAATGATTTCATGTACTTCACAGACCTAGGTTACTCACACCAGCAAGTTTTAGTCATGGAAAAATCAATTCTCGATACGCTTGAATGGAACTTGACAGTGCCTACAGCTTACGTTTTCCTTGCTAGATTCATCAAGGCTGCAATTCCTGATGAGCAGGTAAAGGAATTTTTTCGATTAGCTTTATCTGTCAGTTTCCCATATTAGGAGAAGGGAGAGAGACTCATCTTTTTCATTTCAATTTTGTAGTTGGAAAACTTGGTCTACTTTTTCACTGAGCTTGGGATGATGAACTATGAAACTAGCATCATCTGTTGCCCTTCCGAGTTTGCTGCCTCTGCAGTCTATGCTGCTAGAAGCACTTTGGCCAAGACACCTGCTTGGAGTAAGACCTTAATGCTGCACACTGGTTTCTGTGAATTCCAATTAACGTGAGTCCCTTTTACACTTTTTTTTTCCAGCAATTTCAGCATTTTACCAGTCGGTAGTCATGTGGTATTAAATATATGTTTGCTTCCCCCCCCCTAATGCAGACATTGTGCAAAGTTATTACTCAGCTACCATAGGGCAGCAGCTCAAGGCAAGTTGAAGGCAATTTACAGGAAATACTCGAGTTCTCAGAGGTGTTGTGTCTCTCTGCTTCCACCAGCAGAGTCACTAGTTTAGACTTCTATGATGTGCCTTCCACCGATACAAGTTGTAGAGTGTAGTTAGTGGTTTGTAATATGCAATTCTTCAAGTTCTCTCTCTCTCTCAACTGAAATTGTACTCGGTATTCTGGGTGTGAGAAAGGTTATCATGATGCCTGAATGTTGAGATTTGGGGGGCTTAACGACCAAAGCAAATTAGTATGGTTATTTGAAATTTTAAGGACGTTGATTTAAATTTTCAAAGTCCATTTTTTTTCAGATGGCTTTCATTTTTATTTATTGCATACTATTACTATTAACATTCAAGGCATACTCCCTCCCCGAAGGCCATGTAGCTCGAACCACTTTCGTGGACATGAAGCCACTACCATGGTTGAGCCAAGCACCACTAGCGTACCCTTAAAATCCAAACAGGCAGAAATTCACTAGACCCCATGATTTGATTACCACATAATATAAGCACGAGGTTAACTGAAGGCGGAGTGCCGAAATAATTGCACCTAACCCTATAATATTACGAGTTGATTTGAGCATGGCCAAATAGAGTGAGCTTTGACTCAAGTTGGTAGCTTATTTGGTGATCGAAATTCCATAGGAGAATATAAAATTCAGATTCCACGTTAAAAATTTTGAACCGAGACAAACATAGCCAATTTTTATTATTATTTTTTTTAAATAGCTTGGACTTAATCAGGCCATCTTATGGTTGCTATCCATCTCTCTCTCTCTCTCTCTCTCTCTCTCTCTCTCTCTTATCGTTTGGATTGAAAAATTAGAAGAGAAAATAAATAATTAGGAGAGAAAGTTACGACATTTTTCTCCTTTGAGAGTTTAGATATGATAAAAAAAGAAATTTAGATAAATTAGAAATCGTTTCAAATTTAAAATTTTTTCTCCCTCAAAAGTGAAAAGAAATGAAAGGAAAAGAAAAAATTAGAATTAAGTATTTTTTATATTTCAAAAGTACCTGTTAAAAGCTGAAAGCAAAACTTTTTATTTCTAATAAATCTGAATTTTTTCTTCTCTCTTATAAAACTTTTAAATAACTTGGAGAGATTTATTATTTTTCTTTACTTTTCTTTTCCCTCCTAATTAATTTTTTTTCTCTCCAAACCTCCCGAATATATCGTTAGCGGGAAATATAAGATCACTAGAAGGCCCGTTGGCCCAAATCTCTTAGTTCTGAGGGGAACTTGACTCTTTTTTTTTTTATATTATACTAATCGATATTTGAAATCATATTTTTACTAATTCGATTCTAAATTTACAGTGACTCATTTAAATAGACTACCCTCATAATATAATTTTTCCATTCTCAAATTATGAGTCAAATTCATACGCTTTTATTTTTTAATCCCCCATACGTGGGTTTTTTTTTTGTCATTAAACATTTTTCCACCGACCGATATCTAAAATCATATTGTGACTAATTCGATCTAAGTCACAGTTAGATCCCTTTTTAAGAGAATCCTCTTTAAATATAATTTTTTTCATTTTTAATATTCAAACTTGAGTTTTATTTAAAAGATCTAATATCCTCTCTATTAAATTAACTGTCTGTTTGTTGTAAGTACGTGACTAAGTTCAACACAGCTAATATTTACGTTTAGATCGAGAGCAAAGGAAACCACGACATTAGTGTGTGGAAAAAAAAATCACTATAAGATGGAAATTTTGAAAAATGAAATAGAACAGGATTTCAAAATTTGAATTTCATTGAAGAAAAGGAGGATAAAGCAGACAAAACGGGGAAGCAAATGAAACAAGGGGGGAAATTTGCTTATATTTATGTTCACTAATAGGCTAAACAAAAATCCTATAAAATAGGGTAATGATACGTATAACAAGTTAATCAGATGTCCACTAAATGAGTAATCGATGAGTCGATCAACATTAGAAAGAAGTCAGCAAGTCAAAAAACCCGAAAGCAAAAATCATAGAATGAGAGAGCAAAGAGAATAAGCAAGGGTCTATGGAAAAGCATAGAAAGCAGAAGAGAAGACAACTACATTATTGACACAACTATAGATTATTTTTAATACCATGAAAATTTAAGAATTCAATTTAAATAAAATTTTTAGAATTTTGTTTTTTAATATATGTTTGATATTTTCATTATAGACCTTTTGTATTTTTTAAAGAAATACATGCTCTAGTGGTATAAACGAAGAAAACAATAAACTTTTGGGATACTCTAGTGGTATAAACCCCCTCCTCCCATCTGATAATTTCAGATTCAAATTCTCGTATAACCAAAAAAAATAAAAAAAAAATAAAGCAACCGGTCTACATGAGGCCCATATTTTCTGTTCCATTATGATGAGACATGTTTCCTATGACAATTGCTCAACTGGTTCAAGGAGCCCAAGGCCCATAAAAAGTTTCCCACAATCATATTTAAGTCCCTTTCAAAAGGGCCATAGGGGCCCATTTTCTGTTCTCAAAAACCATTAAGCACAGGGAGGATCTACATGCTCAGGATGAGACTTCCCATACCAAAAAAAAAAAAGGATGAGACTTCCCATGTGCGACGTGACCTAAATTTGGTCCTATGCTTTGTCCCCACATACAATTTGTTGGGCTGATTGTTTTATGTGGGTAGGCCACATGCATTCATGTATAATTTTTTTTATATATACTGATCAAATATTATATTTAAAATAAATAGATTCTAATTATTTCCAATAATAGAAAATGAACGCTGAAAAAATATTTTGAAAAAACAAAGCATTAAAAATACCCATAATAAAGAATGCTTTCGAAGGACCCATTAATATGCCTTATTAGGCGCTTACGCTCGAATGCACGGGCCATCAAAGCATCGATGCTTTTTGATATTACTACTTAACGAAACATTGCTTCCCAAAGACCGAGAGAGAGAGAGAGAGAGAGAGAGAGAGAGAGAGTCTTGGATTGCTTAGGCCAAAGAGAGAGAATTGTATAATTTTCCCCATGTTGACAACATTCCTAGATAGTTTCTCTAGTTTCATAATCTATACAAACAAAAATAAATGCAACCATAATTGAGACCTTCCCAGGTCTCTATTCAAGACCTTTCATGGTCAATCCTAGAACTAATAATAGAAAATAGAAACGAAACCATTGCATAGCATCATCAAGCAAATAAACTAAATAATCATGGCATGGCTCCAGTTAGTCCTCTAGTATAATCGATTTGGCTAGAGCTACACTACAACAAAGACAGACCTTTCAAAACGCCACTTGTGTTGTTGCCCTTCAAAATTTTGGCTTATGCAGTGAAGTTGCCATGGGAGGGAAGGCTAAACTTGGCCTCAATACTTAACATAGTTTTTTCTTTCTGATAAATAAGTCATGCCCACGTTCCATGCTAAACATTAGACGCTTCAGTACGTTTCTAGCCCCATACTTATCTTATTCAAAAAATTAAGTTGAAATTTTTTATAACTTTTATAAATATTAATGTTCATGTGAACTGTGAAAAATAATGATTATTGAATAACAATTTAAGTTACTCTCGTAAATATCAATACTCTCTTGTGTTGCATAGCCTATGGTATACCGTGAATATCAAATACACACACTGCTACAATGGTATCAACAAACAATCAGTATAGTGGTAATAGTGTTAGATTTTTTAATTAAATCTTGGATTTAAAATTTAAAAATTAAAAAAATATATATTAAAAAAATTATCTTTTAAATTTGACCCAACAATATTTGAATCAGATTTATCGAAATATGACTTTAAATATAAATTAATTAAAAAAATATCTACAATGGGAAAGGTAAGAGAGCAAGTCTGATCATGATGTGTGAATTAATTAAGAATTAAGGTTGATGGTAAGTGCTTTCAACCCCCCCCCCCTCCCCCTTTTAAAGTCACATAGATAGAAAGTTTTTGAGCATTGACCTCAATCACTCCAAGGACATTTCAACAAACCCTTTTAAGTGCTTATTCACCAAGACAAAATTGTACCATCCCATGTAATGTAGGGTGCCATTAGGGTAAAAAGGTTGCACGTAAGGATATGACAGCCGGTAATAATACATAAATAATTCGGGTTGCATGTGATCTCTTTTTGGTCTCATACATGGTACCTATCGGAGACTCCGTTTCAGGAATCATATCGTTTCTAAGCACAGCTTGGCCTTGCATGGAGACCTTTTATGCCTTTTTTTGATGATATCTTTTGAATAGATTTTACTAAGGGGTTAAATTGAGTCAAGTTTTAAACTTTTATTTATTTTTAATTTAAAAATAATTAAATTGAGGTTAAAATGAAAATTTTGCATGATGTGCATCTCGGATTGTTAGAGAATAAAAGAGAATAGAAAAAATTTGAATATGGTTCTAATACTGAAACAATATAATAATACGAATTTTTATGATTCATTGTTTCAGCGAAATATTATAATATTTTGGGTTTATAAATAAAACTCAGTGTTAGAAATATGTAAATTCAAAAATTAAAAAAAAAAAAAGTTAAATATTTTTGTAATATTTTCTATCAAAGTAAAATATTTTTAAAATATATGATATTTTTAAAAATGTTGAAGGGGACAACAAGGGTGCCTTAAAAAATTATATGTTTCAAAACTGAGGTTATTTAAATCTATGCCCTAATTGTAATTTTGATAGTTACATTGTATTCTCCATGAAAATTGGGTGAAATCACTCAAAATCAATCAAAGAATTCAGTCAACCCATAATGTCAAGGCATTTCTCAACCAGGTACGCCATTTATTTTAAATTTATTTAAAAAATAATAATTATAATTCAAATCAAATATTTTAAAATAAAAATATTGATAATGCAACATATTTAATTAAAAAAAAAAAAGGAAGGTCGATTAAGGCATGTCTCATGATTAAATCTAATGAGTGTTAATAAAATAAATTATTTAATAATTAATTAGAATTATTGGACTAACGAAACGCCAGCCGGTGGTAAAAAATGCATTTCCCCTTTCCAAGACCTGGGGTGGGGGTCGTGTGGTGTGGGCAGGACACGTCGTTGTCACGTGGAATGGAAGTGGGGTCCACACGGGATTCACACTGCTTTACCTCCCTCTCTCTCAACAATGCCTAAACAATTCCAGCACGGATAATGACGTGTAAAATTTAAAAAGGATAAATAAATAATTACATAAAAATATTGTCAGTCCAAGACGGAACATTAACCGTAACGGTCGTCAAGGTCTAACCAGTCATTCTAGTAACGCCGTCTTATTGGTAAAAACGGTGACGTCAGAACATTAGGCCTTGTTCGGAGGCCTTCCTTTTTTGGTGAGAAGACGAATGTTCGTTTAATATTCTCAATATCTCTATATAATTGATTAAAATTCCAATCCAAGTTTATTAATGCAATAAACCTAAAAAATTTAGTTATTCGTATTTTAATATTGTACAGTTTTACCAATCCAACTAAAAATTCTTCGATATAAATATTTTGAAGTGAGCCCGCACTTTTCATGACACGTTTGTACAAAAGAATTTTATTTCTAAATTGAGTATGAATTTTTTTGATATATCTCGTTATGAGAATAGTTATTTGTAAAAATAGAATTATAGGTCATCAAAAATTCAAAATAAAATACAAAAGGAATTTCTATTTTTTGAAATGGATTATTAATAACATAAATAACAAATTCAATTATAATAACTAAAAAAAATTTATAGATAAATATATATATTGTTACTTTAAATCTTTTGACTTAATGTTATAAACGAAAGATAGATATTATTATTTGATATTGGATAACTTGTTATTCAATATTTGACTTCGAATGTCATGTTTTAATTTGAAAAGTCGATGTTCATTATATTACTGGAGAATAAAACATTTATATTGATATTATTGTAAAATTAAGTCACACAGTCTCTCACATAATTCACAGATTTCAGTCATCTTCTAGTGAAGTGTTACGTATGTTAAAGAGAGATTTAAGGAGTACAACCTGTCATAAAGATTAATTGTGCATTTTTTTCCTTGTAACCAAAAAAGGAGTGTATGTACATATATCGAAACATTTATATGCTTATCCTTTTATAGACATTTGAAGGTAATTAATAATTAATAGCAACCACTTCTTTAAATTTAAAATTTAAATTTAAAAAATCCTTACTTCATGAATGTTTATAAAAAAAAAAAATCTGAGTAAAAATAAAAGATTTAGTTATCATGAGTTTCTATTAACTATATACAGGGAAAAACTTGTGTACCCGAACAGCGGTTTAACTCCAAAAGCACATTCCTCAAAAAATTCGAAAAAGACGGAGGAGACAGTTAACGGCGTTGTAGACACCGTTCAAAGCGTGGTGAGAGATTCCGTTGCTTAACGATGACCGTTTAGAACAAGACAGGGTCCGTAATGGCCTTTCGGTACTGAGAGTACGGGGGTAGGTGCTTTCCTCCTCTGACAAAGGCAAAACCACTCTCTCTATTTTCGAGTATAAAAGGGGTGGTGGTGTTAGGTGCCATATAGACAGAGAAAGTTACACTACTCGTTGTTCTCTCTCTCTCTCTCGCTCTCTCTCTCGATATTTGGACTTTACTCTTCGCAGTCAGTATTGTATGGCCGCCAATTCGCAGAGCCTAGGATTCGCGAGGTTGGGGAAACGAGCTGTTACTCAGATCTGGAACTCCTCTCGCAATCCAGCTCATCTCTCTCCTTCTGCTTCTTCTCTGAGGTCTCTCTCTCTCTCTCTCCTCCCCCCTCATTTAAAAATATAAACTGTAATTTTAACTGCTCGTTCGTTTGGATTCATTTTCCTAATTAGATCGTCACTGCAACTGAAGAGAATGGTTTTGATTTCTGAAATCATAAAACTGAATAATTGCCTGTTAGATAAAAAAGTGCTTTGAATGGATTATGGTTTTGATGGCCTTTTTTTTTTCTTTTTCTATCCCTATGAGCATCTTTTTTTCTTTTTTTTTTACCATTTCTTCTTTTTTTTGGGGGGGATTTTGACTTTTTTTGGTGCCCAAAAATTGGAAAATTTTAAAATTATAACAGATTCTATTTCTCAAGATGCTTTTGGGTCCTTTTTTTTTCTTATTCTGAATTTTATTTTCCTCTTTGGAGTATTACGGAACAAAACGGGGAGAGAGAGAGAAGTGCCGTACTGGATTGTTAGTGATATGTAACCAAAGCACCCCGGACACACGTCACCCTACTTGTCCAAAACCAAATGCACACAGTACGCTTGGGAGGGTATTTTCTTTATTTGCCGTCCAAAACTTGTTAAAATTGATTATTTTCTCAAAATCTCTAGAATTGAAACGCAGGGAAATTTACTAAAAATATTTTTCCTATATATACAGAAAAAAGGTGACAAAGAGTGACTAAAAATTGTGTCAATATTACTATTTATGAATTTTATTTTCATACTAAATGATTATCTTTCGTGTACAATTAATTAATCTCAATTAACTTTAAGATTTCTATTTTGGGTTTGCATAAATAAGATAGTTGAGATAGGGCATCGGCACAAGAAGCGCAGAAGGTGAGCAGCTTAACCCGTTATCAGGTGTGGCGGATAGCTACTGTACTGTACTATTTTTTTTTTTTGGGTACATAGGGCTACTCTTCTATTATTTATTATATATCAGATTAGCATGCCAGCACGTGACCTCTCCTCCTTCCAAAAATGGTGGGCCATTTTGGGCAAATCTTAGGCTTTCAACTCAACTTTCAACAACCCAACAAAAATGTGATTCAATCCTCTGACCTAACCCCTCTCTCTATCCACCCTCCTACCTCCGTCTACCTACCTGTTACATCCTTTGTTGGGGAACATGTTTTTGTTTTTCCTTATTTTTACAAGGATGTAACATGGATATAAGGCTTAGTTGATAATGATTATTTCATGTAATGCAGGAGGGGTGTGCATTACTCGGTCTACGACAAGAACCCTGAGGACCACGTCCGTCCAGCCGTGGTCCCGGACCATGTGATCGAATCCCAATCGGATACGTACTGGGCTCCACATCCACAAACCGGTGTTTTTGGCCCTGCCGAGGAGCGCGGCTTCCACTCTGCACCGCCGAATGGTGATAACCCTAAGGGAACTAGTAACGGTGGTGAGTCGGTGTTAGAGCTGAAGGTGTGGTTTCGCCCCCTTGAGGACGTTGACAAGCCACCAGCACAGACTTGAAGCAGAAGAGGCCTTGTCTAAGGGATAAAGTGGACAGCCAAGAAGCACTTAAGCTCTCTATAAATAATGTAGTAGTGATAGTAGTGCTATGCTTTGGTTGGTTTGAGTGTGAACTTTTGTAATAACACTTTGTTTTTGAGTTGATTTGTGGTGTTGTGCTTGTTGTGAGTGCTATGGCTGGCACGGAATGTAATGATGATATGAACCTTTTGTTGCACCATCTATCATATGCTACTAAAACTCTCTTTTGTATATCTTTCTTGTTCCTTGCTCAATTTCTACTTGGTTGTCTATAGACATGGTTTGTTTGGAGATTGATTGCGTGAATGATTTAGTATTTAACGTGGGTTGTTGACAGAGTAAGTTGGTTCAATTGATCAATGAAATAACTTGCAATTTTTTGCTTCCGTTAATACCAGGGGAGTCAGATATGGTCCCTTGTTTTCTTAGCAATAATGGTACTTAGGATTATTTATCAATTGAGGTTGAAGAATGTTTCAAGAAAATGATATGATCTAACTTGCAACTTAATTTTGATATGTGAAAAGTGAAAACCCTTCATTAGTTTTAACTATGTCCTGGAGTGAGTTTGCTGCCTCAAACATGTAAGGAACCTTGTTCTTGGTTTGAACTTGAATGCCCGAGCTTAAATTGAAGCCATGTGCTTTAACTTAATGCATGGATAGAGACCCAGAGATTAGGAGAAAGACTACCCTACAAAGCAAATATATATATATATATATTTTTAAAGTAAGAATAATAAAGACAACGAAACAAAAGACCTCTCTTGACTAGATTTACGGGTGGAAAAATCTGCGCTGTCAGTTAGCATTGTAAATTTGCATCTCATGGGGAGGGGAATTAAAAGAGTAACAAGCAGAGAAAACTTATGTAAATTGGCCATACAATTTACATACCTGAATCTCTCAAGTAAGCAAATTTCACCCAAAGGGCTTACATTTGTACATATTTGCAATCCTGGCAAATCTTTGAATTCTGAATTCTAATCCTCCGCCTGGTAAGATTTCTACTTTGTGCTTCCTTTTTCTAATTCTGCCATTCATATATGGCTTTGGAAACCTAAATACTCTAATCCCACAACAAGTTTCTTCGGATCGGTATCAAAAGAAGATGGTAAAGGAAAAGTTGAATAATTAATGAGTTACGACACAGGGCATTAGCATTTAGAGGGAAATGAATGGTGACGATAATCACGAGAATTAAAATTTATAATTATCTGAAATATGTCAACACTTGTTTTTGTATTATCATTAAAATTTTTAAAATATATATATATATATATATATATATTTTTAATAAGGAAACTCTAATGAATAAAATAGGAGTATATATATATAATATTTATTATTTTTTGGATAACTCGTGATAAATGCCTTATTTTTCTAATTTTGTGTATGTGTGTGTACAAAACCCAGTGGTGTATGGTAACACACCATGTTCAAATTTAAGCAATATCATTTATTAGCTAAACCAGATCATTCAAAGGTGCTGCTTGAAAATTTTCAACTTTAACTAAATTTTTCTTGATTTATTTTTATACTATTTTATTTATAATATTTTTTAATTAAAATATAAAATAAAAAATATTGTAAATAAAAGTTAAATTTGACAAAAAAAAAATCGATAATTATTATGTTAGAGTACTTGGGTATACGATGGTACACAGTAACAGCGAGTTTGTATTGGAAGTCTAACTTACACCTACGGTGGTCAATTGGATTAATGGGATATAGTATCAGATCTCTTAATTAAAATCATGAATTTGATTTTTAATTTAGATATAGAACAGACTACATTATAAGGATAACTCTCTTAAATGGATCATTGTAAATCTCAAAATGAATTAATCAAAATATAATTTTGTATATAATTTAATATAATATCAAAATAAATAAATAAATAAATAAGTCCAACTTACATTACACCTAAAGCCACAGCATTGGGAAGTGGATACGTACGATTCGTGAAAGCTTCTTAATATTAACGTTTTTTATTTTTATTTTTATTTTTGAAATATTTTTAAAATATTTTAATATATTAAATTAATTAATATTTATATAAAATTTTTTATATTTTTATATTTACATATTTTTCTATATAAATGATTTATTTATTTATTTATTTATAATATTTATATTTTATATTAATTATCTTATAATTAATAATTACATATTTATCATTTTAATTTTTTATTATAAAATATGATTATTTTATTACTTTTATAAATAAGTAATATTTACGTAAAAATTCATTTTCATTTGTAGCATGACTTGCTGATCTGAATTAATTTTTTTCGAGAAATGAGAAGGCATTTCCCGACACGAGGAAGTCAGATTTAGTGTTGGGTCAGGGCAATCAGTTCTTGCCTCTTATAAAAAGCTAAAAGTATAAACTTTTGTAAGTAATTTTTTTATAAAGTGAATAATAATATTATAATATCAATAATAAAAATTTAATAACAGGTTTAGTAACGGTAACCATACCCCGTAGGATTTCCATAAAATAAAATTATCGAAAAATTATTATTCAGGATATTTAGAAAAGACCGAATGTCCTAATATTATTTTCAATATTTAATAAAGTATTTTATAATCGACTAATTTATCATATAAAAAATTTACATCACGGTTATAAAACAAAATCAAAGATATTTTGATCTTAGGAAATAATATTTTCCTCGTAAGAAATAAAATTATACCAATGACTGAACTTCAAAATTGAGAAGCTCAAGAAGACCAATCTATGGATGAAGAATACATGACTTGAGCTATAAATATAATGTTGAAAAAATAAGGTCTTTGATGATAGAAACAATAATTCCATCATCATATTCTCTTCATAAATAATTAATTTTTTTTTTTAATTTTATTATAAAATATTCAATTTAAATTATGAATTTCAGATATTTCTTCATGATAATCTCCGTTAAAGCATTAGAGTTAGAAGAGTTGACCATGGGAATTGATGTTGAGAAGAAAGGCCTTCCCCAGGTGAAACTATTGAAATCAAAAGATGGGGTGGGGAAACCCTTTTTTTTTTTTTTTTTTTGGGTTTACAATTTAGGTCGCTGGTACATACTAGTTGTAATGCACGTGGCAACAATAAGGTATAAATTTAAGGAAAACAAATAAAACAATTATTCTAAAAGAATTCTAAAAAAATATCACTAAAACAATTATTCTTTCATATTTAGATCTCATCGCAACTTTCTCAAATGTGCAATTTGGATTTCACCAAAAAACAAAAAAAAAAAAAAATAATAAAAAAAATTGTGCAATTTGGATTCGGGTTGGACAACAAGAGCCTAAGTACAACCCAGGCCCACAAACAAGTCCCAGCCTAGAAAATTTCCAGATTGGGTTGGATTGGGCTGAATCTGCTCACCCTGCAAACATACATTTTTTTTTTTTTTTTAATAAGCAGATATCTTGTCATGGACGGATATCCGGATTTCATCGTATTAATTCAATTTAAATATTGTAAAACATATTTAAGGATCGACTTTTTTTTTTTTTAATAAAGATTGATTCTCTTAAATCCCATTTCTTCATACCCATCGCTCAAACCCGAGAGCTATGATTAAATGGGCCATAGTGCCCTACCACTACATCTATGAGAGTTTGGTTTTCACGAGTTGGTATCTAAATTTTATCTAACTAATCTAATTCAAACACAATAAAACTCATTAAGGGATTAACTCTCCCAAATTTCATTTATCCATTTTGATGGCTCAAATCCGATAGTCATAGCTAACGGAATATAACGTCCTATCGCTATACCCATGAAAGTTTAGTCAGTTTTTTCGTAAACAGTTGTGAAAAATAAATAACTAATCTGAGCAACAAATTGATCATTTGATTTATGCTTCCAATAAGTTGTGTACGGTCAATTAGAATTTCCAACGGTAGCAACCCTGTGATTTCTCAACTAAGAAATGTAATTGGCAAAATCTCCGCCATATCATCCTTTAGAACATACAAAAACCTAAATAAAAAACAAATATACAATTAATCTAGTAAGGACATTAGATTCCCTAACTAATACTCGGGTTCAAATCTTAAGAATAAAAAAAAAATTATATTGAAAGAACTCAACCTTAAAGAGGATCTGACCGCATCTCGAGTCGGATTAATCGGAGTACAACTCCGAATACCGATTATCCAGAAATCAAAAATAATAATAATAATAATAATAAGCAAATGAAATTATACAAGGTACTCAGATCACCAACACAAGCATACCAATGAGAGTGTTGGGTCTTTCCAAAATCGAAGATAGCCTTACCCAGTTTTGAAGCATAAGCAGACTCCTACTTACATGATAAATATCGTTCTCAGGGTTGCAATTTTGTGCTCAGACTAGGACAATAACGCGAACATCTACACAAAATTCAAGTTTTAATTAGCAGCGTTCAGCTTCCCCAAATTTCGAGTCAAACAAACCCAAGATGATAATAATTGGACATCCAAGTGTTTGCAAGTCCAATCAAAACACAAACTACAACCGGGTCGCAGTAAAACTGTCCTTTATTACAGAGGAAGGTGATGTTATATGAGTTTTACATCATCTCATGATAATTTTTTTTTTCACCATTTTTGGTGGTTTTTATACAAAGCCAGAAAGGATGAAGAGGATATAATCTAGCTCTGGGGATGTACGTATACATGATAAATTTGAGAGTTGGACAGAGTTAGGAATACCTCAAAGATCTCATTTCTTACTGAGCCTGCATACTATGCAGTCGAGAGAAAGCCTGGTTCTTTCGTCATTTTTCCATTCCTTAAGTATTGTCCCCTCCAAAGAAACGTCCTATAGATAAAATGGGGCTCCTGGTGAGAGATCAATTAGTCATAGGGTCACTTGTCCAGGCATGGAAATGAATTTAGTTTCACCTGAATGTTCAAACAAATCCTTTTCCTTCAAATGGCTCTAGAAGCATGTTTGAATATGCTGCAAACTCGAAAGATTATCCTAGTTAATATACCTGTTGAATGCCCTAAGTTGTTTTAACTACTAGAGAAAAAGTGGGGAAAAAGGGGTACCGGTAACTTGCTTGGCATATACTTACATATAACCACATGCATGCAGAGGTCCTGCCACCTCTGGAGAGTCTGTATGTCATATAAATGTATGACAGGAGAGTCCATGCTCTCTGTAAATTTCCATAATCACCTCGCTACATGACCATGCAATATCACTTCAAGTGCATGCTTGTAAAGGCCCCATGCCCAAGATTCAGGTTCACAGCTACAAAATCAAGATACAATGATTTTCACGGTCATGATTAGGAGAAGGCATTAGAGGCAAACTCATTCCCAGTAATATAATCCTCAAATAATTTGATGGCAACACAATTAATAACACTATTTTCTGAACTTGTTTTGACCATGTAGAATGAACTTGGAAAATCTCAAATAGTGCAGACAACCTCAAGATAAGAGCTTGAAATAATGGTAAGACACTGGAGGAAAATTATAGATAAGTGAAAGAAGCTTAACATCCAAATCTAGCCCCAGATATAATATGCTTGGATAAGAATACCTTTTTACTTCCAATAACTAATTGACACACTGGATGAGTTTCTATTATCTTTAGCTTTCTTGATGTCTGTACGTTAAACATCAGACTGTTTTTGTACTTAATTCATTTGGGATGCATAACATTCAGGCATGGGACATAACAAATATTGATCAGGATCAAACAAAGTTGGATAAGATGTTTTGTGGTTATTATATTTCTCTAACTTCACTCTTGTTAACGGAATAAATCAAAATTATTCAAGATTAAAATTTTTTTGTATACAGAGGTGCCTGAATGTTGCATTCCTTCAAACAAGGTTAAGTTTTCCCCTCCCAACCAAAAAGCAGTTCAGGTCAGTGACTATTAGCAAAGGGGAGTGAGAATTTGCTGATGGCATGCATGCAGGCATATCTGTACCAGCATCGGTATTATAACATTCAAAATATGCATTTCCCAGATGTGGCACAGGCTGCTGAAGACCTAGTCACTGCACATCAAAATACATTCTAGGCCAACTAGAACAACCATGAGCTTTCCCTACTGCATACATGCAGAACGGGAGAAAATTGTTTTGGTAAACTACACGACCCAGTTTGGCCTACTTGCACATCGCCACAGTTTAAAACTCAACAATTAACTACCATGAAGTTTACAGTATTCACTCTTAGACCCCAATGATTAATTAACCAACAAAATTATCATAATATTCAAACCACGTGATGATTCTAAAAAAAAACTCCAGTTTGGGCCTTAATTTGGCAATTAGAGTGCATATTATCAAGAGACACCATGTGATGACCTCCCTAGTAGTGGAAAGTTACAGAGAATTGGAATCCAGAGCCATTCAGCCAGCATGTAAATGTAACATGGTCAAATTTGAGTGTGAGCATGTAAGCTAGTGTGCATGGCATTGCTGGAGGGACTATATTTGGATGTAAGAGAAAAAAGAAGTGCAAAAAATGTATTGTCTGGAAAGAAGAACAAATAGAGACCAACCTTTAGCAATTCTTCTGCACATTCTTGAAAATCCTATGACTTCAAACAATTCAGGTTTTTTGTAGATACTGAGTACCCTGCCAACTCATTCTGGACCTGGATGGCAAAAATAAACTAATAAAGATGCCTCCGGATCCCCCTAATTAGAAACTCTGCTCCAGGACCATCAATGCAGTCTCCAACATCTCTCTAGCCTTCCTATCTGGAGTGCAGCCAGCAGATTCCATTTCATCATAGATCTTTGGCACCTAGTCAGCATATAATTGACATACATCAGTCATTGAATATTTTCCTCAACTGCTATGATAACATTCTTCACTATGATTGGATTTTTATATATTGAGTTGAATGCAAGTATAAAATAAATCTAACCAAATTAACCGGTACGAGAATTGTTATGCCATTTTACATAGAATTGTTTCGGGTCATTAGAGCTCTGAAAGAACTTTCGTATCAGCTTCCAATGTTCAAATGAACAAACATAACAAGAATTTGTTTAGGCAGCATGCGTTACATACTGGGTCAAACTTCCTTGCCCTGATAAATGCCTTCATCAGTGTACTATAAGTAACCACATCAGGAGTAAATCCCTGAAAGCAAAATAAGATATCACAATCAAAATACAGTTCATAAAGTATAATAATCAATATTTTTGAGGGAAGCAAAAGTTCCAGAATTATTCAATCAAGTAATATCCCATAGTAACTGCATTTGTTCAAAGGAGAAGACCTACACTCTCTTTTATGTAATCATAAACCGAAAGAGCTTCCAAATGCCTCCCAGCAGTGCCAAAGGCATTGATCAGCACATTCAGCATGACAAGGTTCAGTTCAATTCCTTCTTTTTCCATAAGCTGAAGGACCTTCACTGTTTGTTCACATAGCCCCTAAACAAGCGAAGGTATTATCATAAAGAGAAAAGTTTTATCATGCACACCAGATGGATGTGGAATTGATTGCCAATCAAAGAGAACAGGACCTCATACCTGTTGAGCATAAGCATTTGCTAGAGTACAAAATAGGCTGGCAGAAAGCCGTAAACCTTCTGACTTAATGGCACATAAACACTCTTCAACATCCAGAAACCTCCCATATTGGCCATAAATATCAACCAGGACTGCATAAATCACCCCACTCTGGTGGTGCCCTCTGGATCTCATAATCTCAAAGTTTCTCTTAATCGCATCCCACCTCCCTTGCTCCCCCAAACAAGTGATGATGGTAATAAATATTTTTGGGTCAGGATATAAACCTTGTTCTTGCATTTTAACAAACAATTCAAGAGCCATTTTCATATCCCCAGCCTTGCAGTGCCACTGGATTAAAGAATTCCAAGTAGTTACATCAGCATTAATTCCTTCTTCTCGCATTTTGTCAAACACTTCCAGAGCTTCGTCAAGTTCACCATATTTCCCAAATGTATCAATAATACTGTTATAGATCTGCTTATCTAGAGTAATCCCCATCTCCCTTATCTCTTCAATGATGCCCATTGCTTTCTTCCACATCCCATTATCTCTATATAGACAAATAATTTTGCTACAAACAAATGAATTAAATTGCAATCCCTTCCGCTTCATTTCACCCATAATGAACCAAGTATCTTTTAGCCGTCCAGCACTAACGTAGTAGTTAAGAACGATCTCAAATGTTTCCTGATTCATCCCAACACCCAGATCATCCATTACCACCAAGACCTTGTCCGCAAGGACTAGCTGACCCTTTTTTAAGAAATTTTTAAGCATTATGTTAAACACTCTTTGTTTTGGCTTAAATCCAGAGTTGATCATTTCTTGGAAAATCATCTCAGCTTCCTTCATTCTGCCAGCACTGCCTAGAGCTTCAATCAAAGAAACATAGGAGGTTGAGCATGGGAAAAACCCCAAAGCCTCCATTTCAGCAACAAATTTCATGGCTTGGTCTATGTCGCCTACTCTACAACTATCGCAAATCAAATTATTAAATAAATCATATGAGAGTTCCTCTCCACTTCTAGAACTACTGTAGTTAGCAATTGATCTGCTCACAACATTGCAAAAGCTCCTCTCTGGTTTGGTGCTAACTACTTTGACACCATGACTCTGAATCTGGCTGTGCAAACTACAGGAGGTTTTGCCAGTTGTACAAACACCGGGAAAATTAGCATGTATCACAAAGATTGGTGAAATGCAGTGAACAGGTAGAATTGAAGGAACTCTAAAAGATACTGTAACAAGCATCTGGTTTCCGTTTTCTCTACGGTATTTGCTGCAAAATGAGATTCCATGAAAAATGAATTTAGCTACTGGATTAGAAGAATCATACTTGAATGTGACAAAGTAAAGAATCACACTGATTTTCAAGAGTCAAACTCATGGTATCTAAACAGTGTTGTAGATTTCTTCCTCAGAATTCTATTTTGACTTAGCTCTGGTATGAACCAACCATTAGGGCCCCTTCACCATCACCTATACAATAGCTTGACATCCCTATTTGATAAGCTCCACAAAGATTCACAGCAAGCATTTATTTATTCTGGTTCAATTTTCTCTAATATCACCAAAACAATACATGAAATTGAAAAAAGAGATAGAAAAACCATTCAAATTCTTCAAGACAATGACACAGGTTCAGATGTTTTGCATGGGTGACAACATGGGAACTACTGGATTCTTCCAGACACAACAGATCTTTTCTTTCAAACATAAAAAATGCAGCACAAATAACAGACAGACAAAACAAAAAATTGGAACTGAAAGCCGATTTACTCGAGTCACTTTAACAAGCATCATAGCCCCCGAAATATTACCCACACATCCAAAATATCCAATTCTAGACGGATTTTTATTATGTGCACCTCACCTCGATTACAAATACTAGCTAGAACAAATTTCTAATCATACATTAACAAATGGATAACTTCCAACGAGTGTACTCCATGCCAATAGAATAAAACATTATGTTGTGCTGGACTCTTAAAAGCGGCACAAGAAAAACACTGAAAGTTCAGCGGGTGCCAGAAACTTATTGAGATGCCCTAATTCATGGCAACAGATTAACCTTAAAGGGATAACGGCACAAGATTGACAAAACCCATATAAAAAAGACCGATTCCAATTCAAACCCATGATTTGGTCCCACAAAAAAATGCTATGAACAGCAAAGAAAAAAGAACACCCAGTCATATTCGATCCAAACCCATAACCAAAGATATGATGAACCGCCGAAACCTAGAACAGAAAAAAAAAAAAAAAAGATACAACGAGAGAGAAATAGACTGACTAGAGGAATTGAACTGAAACTACATAATGGGTCTTCGGATTTAATCATAAAACTAGAAGTTAGAGAGACTTGCCTGAGTTCTTTTCGGGGTACCAAAGATTCTTATTCCACTGCTATGCTATCCGTCGTTGGACTGTGACTGTGAATGGAGTTCTTGGAATGGGCGTCAAATTATGATTCCATCCTTGTGTTTTGGTAGCGTTTTGCTGCGGGATAAAAGGATAGTGCTGGGGAGAGGTTCGGGGAAAGATTGAAGCCTATGCTCGTTAATATTTGAAAAAATTATTATTTTTCTTTTGTTCTAAATTAATTTTTTATAAATTGTTTTTTAAAAAATAAACAAATTAATTTTATTTCTCAAAAAATTAATTTAATTCTTATTTTTCTCATTAATCATATTATTTTTATTTTCTCCGTATCTAAAAAGAATAAAATTTAATATTTTTTACTCTTTTAAAACTTATCGTAATAATCTTCTAACATTCTTAAAAATAAAATATATTAATTTAATTTTATCGTTTTTATTTTAGAAAGAGATGATGCTTTTAATTTGCTTAAGGAACGAGTATGCTTTAATTTCAAGCTAATTTTTACAAATTGAATAATGGAGAAGGGGTAAAAAATAAACATAATAACCTTTATTCCCACTTTTACCCCGTACCAAATATTACCTTAAGAAAATCATAAATTTTTTGAAAATTATAGCATGAATCCTTAATATTTGGTTTTCATTTTGGAGAAGTCTTTGAGATTTCTAAAGGTTAAAAAAGAAATATACTATACAAATTTAGTAACAAAATAGATGGTAAATATGCTCGCGAGGGGTTTTTACTATAAGTAAAAAGTTGAATTTCAAATGAATAGTTAACCTATTATTTAATAATTTTTTCCAAACATCTCTCCATGATCCACTTCTTTTAGTGTGATTTGTTCCTTCTAAGTAGCGCATGTGCATTGTGGGATGGCATTCTGCCTTGAGAGCATAATGCCACGAACAAAGAGAGAAAACTCCCTTAGCATATATTTTTTTAGAGAGAAAAGATTAAGGGTTTGAGAAATTTTTGAGTAAAAAATTTTTTTTCGTCATTGGATTCGTCAGACATTGGATTGAGATGTTATGATATTGCGGTGGTGGTTTGATCTCGTGATCACTATCCCGACCGAGTGATCCATACGATGGAGTTTGTGGCTCGGTTAATTTTTGAGATTTATGCATTAAACTATTTATTCGAAAATTCTGATATAATTAATTTATGTGATTTTTTATGTTTTAGTTGCATACGATTAAATCTAAAAAAAATCATTATTAGATTTTTTTTATTATTTAATTACATATTTTTTTTATTATTAATATAATGATAATAATGATAATAATATATCATACTTGTAAAAATTATCAATTGAAACTCAATTCAAAATTATAGAATTTTTACAAGTATGATATATATATATATATATATATATTTTAAAACTCCACCATTCAAATTTTTAATTAGAAACACTATGCGAGTCGGGTTTTATTTTTATGATATTTACATAAAATCATCATTTTGTTTTCTAATTTTTGTTAATTTTTTCACAATAACTGAAGTCTTTTTTATTTTTTGTATTTTTTGTTAATAGATTATTGTTATATTGCATAGAAATGAAAACAGGGAAATGGAAGGATGCAAAACGATATAGAAAAATGATATTTTATAAAAATAAAGAGAATGAAAACGTGAGAAAATGTATAAATATGATTTTTATGTCAATAGTAATTATTTTATAAAAATAATAAAATGATCATATTTTATAATAATAATAATAATTTAAAATGATTAGATATATAATTATAAATAATAAGAAAAATAATATAAAATAAAATTATAATTAAATAAGTAAATAATTTATTAAATATGAAAAATATGTAAAAATAAAAAATAAAAAATTTTATATAAATATTAATTAATTTATTGTATTAAGAGATTTTAAAAATAAAAAATATTTTAAAAATGAGAAAATATTAATATCGAGAAGTTTCCGGGAATAATTGAATTGGACATCAACTCTTGAGAAAGATAAGTTAAAACATTTTGGGGGGCATCCTCAGTGCTTTTCCCCTTCTTAACAAGATCTTGTCATTTTTTTTTTTTTTTTTTGAATTTTACTCATACCTATCTAAGGTGACATTGAGATTGAGGTAATGCGGATAACGTTGTCTTGTGACTAAATTACTTTAAAACCTACGAGAAGATATTTATCTCGTACTCCATATGCAATGCAAAGTATCCAGGTGGTTTCGAGTTTTAAGCCAACGATAGTTTTAGATAACAGGACGTCCCGCCAAGAAATAAAGTCTTTTCCCTGAAAAACCATGTCTCATCTTTGATTCAAAACCCTAGAACTCTGAAACCCGAGCACAGGATTCCTCAGAAACCCACAAGCCGCGAAACAAAATCAAATATGGTATTCACAGGGGTTCTGTCAATGGCTTCAAAACCATCAATTCCACCGAATCAATTTCCCAAGGTAAGCAAAACCAAGTCTGATTCTATTCAATCTTCCTTAAATTTCTCATCTTCATCATCCACAACCACAACATCAACAACAACTAATGACTTCGAAGAAGATATTACTAAATCACAGGAATTTACATATAGTAGAGCTTCACCCTCTGTTAGATGGCCAAATTTGAAGCTCACTGGAACTTACACTCCACCACCAAACCAATTTGTAGTCACTTCACCTCAAATAACTCAAGTCGTTGAAAAAGACGATGCAATCAATGAAATGTCAGAGAAAGTTGAAGAATTGAGTGTAGAGGAGAACGAGAATTTAGGGTTTTCTAGTTCTGGAGATGGGGACGATGAAACCCTGGAGGTTTTAGGGAGGCCAAGCAAGACCAGGGCTAAGAAAATGAACAAATTAGCCCTTAAGAGGGCGAAGGATTGGAGACGGAGGGTTCAAATTCTGACCGATAAGATTCTAGGGTTGAAATCAGAGGAGTTTGTGGCGGATGTGTTGGATGATCGGTTGGTGCAAATGACGCCCACTGATTTCTGTTTTGTTGTCAAGTGGGTTGGGCAGTCGAGCTGGCAACGGGCATTGGAGGTTTATGAGTGGTTAAATCTTCGGCATTGGTATTCGCCTAATCCCCGTATGCTTGCCACCATCTTGTCGGTGCTTGGCAGGGCTAATCAAGAGAGATTGGCTGTGGAGATATTTACAAGGGTGGAGGAGGGGGTTGCGAACACGGTTCAAGTGTACAATGCTATGATGGGTGTTTATGCTAGGAATGGTCGGTTCATTAAGGTTCAAGAATTGCTCGATTTGATGAGGGAGCGTGGTTCTGAGCCAGACCTTGTGAGCTTCAATACATTGATAAATGCTCGTACTAGACTGGGTTCATTATCACCAAATTTGGCGATTGAGCTTTTGAATGAGGTGAGGAGGTCAGGGCTTCGGCCTGATATAATAACTTATAATACTCTTATAAGTGCATGTTCACGAGATTCCAATTTGGAGGAGGCAGCAAAGGTATTTGGTGATATGGAGGCTCATAAATGCCAACCGGATTTGTGGACTTATAATGCTATGATTTCAGTCTATGGGAGATGTGGTCTCCCCTCCAAAGCCGAGCAGCTTTTTAGGGAGCTGGAGTCAAAAGGGTTTTCCCCAGATGCAGTTACATACAATTCTCTACTGTATGCCTTTGCTAGAGACGGAAATGTGGTGAAGGTAAAGGAGATTTGTGAGGAGATGGTGAAAATGGGATTTGGGAAAGATGAGATGACATACAATACTATAATCCACATGTATGGAAAGCAGGGGCAGCATGATCTGGTGCTACAACTTTACAGGGACATGAAAGTATCTGGTCTAAATCCTGATGTAGTAACGTATACAGTTCTAATAGATTCTCTAGGTAAAGCAAATAAGATATCAGAGGCTGCTTCTGTGATGTCAGAGATGTTAGATGCACGAGTAAAACCCACTGTGCGGACTTTTAGTGCTTTAATTTGTGGTTATTCTAAGGCTGGGAAGCGGGTGGAAGCTGAAGAGACATTTAGCTGCATGCGGAAATCTGGGATTCGACCTGACCGTTTGGCATACTCGGTGATGTTGGATATCCTTTGTAGAAGTAATGAAACAAAGAAGGTGATGTCATTGTATAAGGAAATGGTTCGTGATGGTTATACACCAGATAATGCCCTCTATGAGGTCATGCTCCGAGCTATCAAACGGGAAAACCAGGAAGACTTTATTCCGAAAGTGGTGCAAGATATGCAGGTATTATGTGGTCTGAACCCTCAAGCTATTTGCTCTATTCTTGTTAATGGGGAATGCTATGAGAATGCTGCTGAAATGCTTAGATTGGCGATTCATAATGGCTATAAGTTGGACAAAGATAGTCTTCTCTCTATATTGAGTTCATATAGTGCATCTGGTAGGCATGCTGCAGCACAAGAATTGCTAGAGTTTGTGAGAGTGCATACTCCCACGTCCCAAAACTTAGTTTCTCAAGCTTTGGTTGTTATTCTTTGCAAGGCAAGCCAACTAGATGGTGCTTTGGCAGAATATGGTAACTGTAGGGGATATGGTAGCAGAAGTTTGACCATGTACGAATCATTGATTTATGGCTGCGAAAAAAATGAACTGTTTGCTGAAGCATCTCAGGTCTTTTCTGACATGGGCTTCTGTGGTATAGAACCGTCTGAGAACCTGTATAGATGCATGGTGGTTGTATACTGTAAAATGGGCTTCCCTGAGACAGCCCAACATTTGGTTTATGAAGCAGAAAAGAAAGGTATCTTGTTTGATGATATGTCTTATGTTGATCTCATTGGGACTTATGGGAAATTGAAGCAGTGGCGGAGAGCTGAAAGTGTGGTAGGAAATCTTAAGCAAAGCCATTCTTTTGTGGATAGAAAGATTTGGAATGCTCTGATACAAGCTTATGCAACTAGTGGCTGCTATGAGAGAGCTAGGGCTGTTTTCAATACAATGATGAGAGAGGGTCCATACCCAACGTTAGATTCCATTAATGGTCTGCTTCAAGCTTTGATTATTGATGGGAGATTAAATGAACTTTATGTGGTAATCCAAGAGCTGCAAGATATGGGTTTTAAGATAAGTAAAAGTTCTATTCTGCTAATGCTTGATGCATTTGCACGAGAAGGGAACATATTTGAGGTAAAGAAGATATACGATGGTATGAAGGCTGCAGGTTATTTTCCTAACATGCATCTTTACAGAACAATGATTGGGCTTTTTTCCAGGGGAAAACGTGTGAGGGATGTTGAGGTCATGGTATCTGAGATGCAAGAAGTTGGGTTCAAGCCTGATCTTTTAGTATGGAATGCCCTTCTCAAAATGTATACAGGAATTGGAGATTTCAAAAAGACAGCTCAGGTATTCCAACGGATTCAAGAAGATGGCCTCAAACCAGATGAAGATACCTACAACATTCTTATACTGATGTACTGCCGAGATCGAAAACCTGAAGAGGGCTTGTCTCTGATGCATACAATGCAAAGGGAAGGTCTGGAGCCTAAGCTGGACACCTATAAAAGCCTCATGTCGGCATGCAGTAAGCAGCTGATGGTGGAACAAACCGAGGAGCTGTTTGCAGATATCCAATCAAGGGGATGTAAATTGGACCGCTCATTTTACCACATTTTGATGAAGATGTATAGAACTTCTGGGGATCACTCAAAGGCTGAAAAGCTTTTATTTGCGATGAAAGAAGCAGGAGTTGAGCCCACCATTGCTACAATGCACTTGCTTATGATTTCTTATAGTAGCTCAGGACAGCCTGAGGAAGCTGAAAAGGTGCTTTGTAATTTGAAAGTAACTGGTTCAGAGCTTTGTATGTTACCATATAGTTCAGTGATTGATGCATATCTGAAGAATGGGGATTTTAATGTTGCAATTCAAAAGCTTGTGGAAATGAAGAGAGACGGTCTGGATCCAGACCACAGAATATGGACATGCTTTATTAGGGCTGCCAGTTTGTCCCAATACTCAAGTGAAGCTAGAATCCTTCTTAATGCCATTAAAGATGTTGGATTTGATCTTCCCATTAGGTACAGGACTTCTATTTTTATATTACAAATGCATATCTTATATACTTATGTTTAACAATTAAATATTCGAGTGAACATTGTTGCAGAGATGCTTGCCTTAAGCCTTTTCTGAGTTCTTCATGCGATGTCATTCCAAGTGATTTTTGCATTTCAGGCTTCTGACAGAAAAATCTGATATGCTCATTATAGAGTTGGACCAATATCTTGAGAAACTACAACCTTTGGCAGATAATGCAGCATTTAACTTTGTCAATGCTTTGGAGGACCTTCTCTGGGCATTTGAATTTCGGGCCACTGCTTCCTGGGTTTTCCAGTTAGCAATCAAGAAAGGCATCTATCGGCATGATGTTTTCCGGTATGCGCTAATCTTATCTGGTTGAGACTATTTGTGCATTACTTGTTGCAAAGATTGGAAAATATTACTGTCAGTGGCAAGTATCTATTGTGCTAAGAAGGAAGTAGGGATTGTGTGGCTTGTGAGTGTCCATCACAGTGGGTCTCTCTCTCTCATTTAGGGTGGGGTAATCTGGAAGAAAAGCATTAGAAAAAGAAATAGGAACTAACATGCAACTTAGAAGAAAAATTAGATTGTACGCTCAGCACCCAGAAGAGGAGTCCATGTGGCTTGCGGAAACTAGGTCAGAGACAACCAACTCTATTGTCCCACATCTAGCGAGTTTTGATTTTAAATGCTATGCTTTCATGATATATGAAAAGGACTATCTGCGAGGCAGATATTGTAGGTCCTATTCCTTCATTGAAAAACAATCATAAATTGATTTCACTAAGCTCAAAGCACGACCTACATGATTTCTTTCGAGATTGGAGAGGCAGCTAAGATTGTTTGGCAAGACTTAAGGCTACTATCCTCTTGGGACATTCTCCATTGTTTTTTGTTTTTCTCAACTGTCACTTTTGTATATGGAATGAAGAATGTGTGTTGATGGTCTTTGTTGAGGCACGTTCTCAGGATGCATCAGATAATTGTTGATCAGGAACCATGTCCTACAAGAAAGGCCAAGAGTTTAAACGGTTATCCAAATTACTTGAAGTTGTGCCTCTGATAAAGGTCTTGGGTTCTAAGTTCAAGTCTTGCCCCTTCTCCATTGCTGAGAAGTAATTAAAAAATATATATACATATCCTACAAGAACGCTTTTCAAAATTTCAATGCACATTTTTGTTGCTCTTAATGTTTTCATCTGTTGACATTTAAGATTATTCTGTACATGCTCATGCTCAAAACAGCTAATACTGTTCTCTCACACTTCAATGTGTTGTGCATGGTGTTATTATGCTATCAAGAGGTTGATTTACATGGTGTAAAAGTGTTAAAAGAACATTTCAAATTATTTCTGACGTGGTTAACATTAATCCTGCCCATATATGAATGGTATTCATGGAAGAAAAGAAAAATGGTTTGGCGCAGTGTAGTTCTGGCTTCTCTTGAAATGGTTGTTGCATATTCTTGACTATTTACATGTTTCTCAGGTTATTTTATTTTATGTTTTATTTTTTAACCCCTTTCTTTTTACACAGGGTGGCTGAGAAGGACTGGGGGGCTGATTTTAGAAAGTTATCTGCTGGTGCAGCGCTTGTTGGTCTTACTTTATGGCTTGACCACATGCAGGCAAGTTATATTTTCTTACTTTACATCATTATGAACATATTCAAGTGAGTCTTTTGTGTAGTTTGAATATCTAACTTCGCTATTTGCATCCAATAATTTGAGCCAGAATTTAGGGGAACCTCTCTAATTGGAGATCTGGAAAATGTGCAAACTCTCAAACACGTGCACATATGATGGTAATTAATGCTCACAATTTGCAAATTCAGTTGGGGGATAATTGCATTCCCCCTTCTAAACATTGGACCATTTCTTTTATTTAGTCCCAACAAAACAATTTTGAAGACTGAGCCCTAACCTTTGCAAATGTTGTCCTATGATGGGATTGAGAACGGAATTTGTTGAATGCATTGAATATGCACATAGGTATCAACATGGCACCCACAAGGATGCCATATAAGTGAAGTATAAAAAGATTATCTTTTTAATATTTAATATATCAAAATCAAAAGTATGAAAAAAAATTATTGTAAAAAAAAAGAGAATCTTATCCCATCTTTCCTAAAAGGCAAAGCCCTAGCCACCTCAATCCTCATCACTGTCATAAATCAGCGGCTTGCACCAGTAGTCGCCCCCACCGTGGCCTTTGGTGACACTAATCATCCACTACAACTATCATCTGGAGGCCGCCATGAGGCTGTTACTTCTGAGCATCGCCACCATCATCAACTTCATCAATCTCCACTGCCATTGCGAAAAGATGATACATGTTTGGACTTAAAACCAACTTGATCTCTATATAGCCAATACTTGTCCCCAAACTCCATATAACAACAATGGTCATGGTGATTGATGGGATTGATGATGGTGGCAACAGTGGTGGTTCTCAGAAGGGATGGCCAATATGGTGTCTTGAGGTGATGGCTGTCATCATGGTTGGTGTCAGTGTCGGCCATGGTGGTGGCCACTAATGACGGAGGTTGCAGGTTGATGATGGTGATGATGATTGAGGTGATCAAGGTTTTGCTTTAAGGAGATATGGAAGAAGTTTTTTTTTTTCATGTTTTTATTTTGATCTATTTAAAAAATTCAATATCTTTTTAACATTTTATCTACGTGGCATCCTATCAGTGCCATGTTTGCACCTATATGGCATGTGTAATGGTATTGAGCTAATTCCGTTAACAATTTCATAATAGGACCAGAATTGCAACTAATTCTAAACCTTTAAGGCTCAAATCAGTAAAATTGTTCATTTAGGACTAAATAAGAAAAGTGGTCAAACACTTAGGACTACAAATGCAATTACCCCTTTGATTAACTTACTCGCTAAAAGCAACTGTTGGTGTGAATTTTTTTGATAACTATTTGAATAGTTGACATTGGTGATCACTTTTTTTTTTCATGTGAAAGGATTTTTGGTGACGTGCAATCCTTCATCCTTTAAGTTCGCTGACTAAAAATTTCTCTACATCTATGAAGAGATCAATAACATTTTTTGTTCAGGGTAGATAAGAAAAGTGGTCAAACGTTTAGGACTACCAAAACAATTATCCCTTCAACTGGATAAACTTACTTAGCTAAAAAAGAATTGTAGGTGTGAATAGTTTTGATGAACTATTTATATGGTTGGCATTGGGTGACCACCTTTTTTCACGTAAAAGGTTTTTTGGTGATGTACAATCCATCATCCTTTGAGTTGTTGACCAAAACTTTTTAATACATATATAGAGAGAGAATATAATCATGATTACCAAATAAAAAAATTTGTCTCTTTGACCAAAGTTGGCCGTTCAAATATAGGCAATTTTATATCTTAACTATGTATGGATCACAGATGGATCGAAGAATGGGATATTGGGTAGACCATCCTGCATGGGTTGAATTCATGGCGGGGGGGAGTACAAAATCTTTAAGGGGACAAGTGAAAAATATGCACAACCATATGGTTGTTGTGTTTAAATTTTCAAACTTTGGGGGTGGGGGCCCATGGCCAAGTTTACCTTGCCTGATCATTTAACATTTAACATTTAATATGAAGAATTTGGAACATTTAACATTTGATGTCATTCAAGTTGGAACATTTAACATTTAGGCAAGTAACCTGCCGAGTTTCTTTGATATGTAGTTGCCAATATCTGTCCCTCGCTTTGCTGCTTCATTTGTTCGTATCCGTCCATAGGCTCTATATCAGTCACATTTAGGCGTATATTTTTACATTTCAGAATATTCCTTCACTTAGGCTTATTTTTTCTTGTCATCTTCATTCATAATGTTGTTAATCATAGTTCGCATGAAAAGGTCGACCTGTCTTTGTAATGGATTTGAAACAAGGTTTTCTTATTTATTTATTGCTCATTCTGCTTCTGAAGTCCACCCTTGCCAACTGCATTCTCGTTACATGCTTTACTTTTATCATTTTTCACATACTGGAGGTGATGTGATTAGCGCATTACTATGAACTTTTATGTTTTCCCCAATTTAGTTGTAGATTCTGGCTTGTATGATCACTCTGGCATTACACAAACTGTTTGAATGTGTGAGTTTCCCACATCAGCAAATCAGGCCAACTATCTAATACATTCCTTTCTATTAATCATCTTATGACGATCATAGTATTATCTCTCATCTGATCCTCAAGAGGCAAATTGAGTTAAAATAAAATGTTAATGGAGAAAAATTTTTGTATATTTATAAGTGTGGCTGGAGAAGCAAAATGCAGTTTTCTTTGGCACACAATTTTAATAAAGCTGGTGATATGTCATTCATAAAAGTCTCAAATCCTGCCCCTATGCATCCCCCCCCCCCCAAAAAAAAAAGCAAATCTATATCAAGTTGTTTGCATCTTAAAATATTGTATTCTGTGTTTGTGTAGGATGCATCCTTACAGGGCTCTCCAGAGTCTCCAAAGTCAGTTGTTATAATAACAGGGACTTCAGATTACAATATGGTCTCTCTGAACAGCACATTGAAGTCATTCCTTTGGGAGATGGGTTCTCCATTTTTGCCATGTAAAACACGGAGTGGGCTGCTAATTGCAAAGGCCCACTCCCTTAGAATGTGGTTGAAGGACTCCCCATTCTGCTTGGATCTTGAATTAAAAGATGCTTCATGCCTTCCTGATCTTAACTCAATGCAGCTTATTGAAGGATGTTTCATGAGACGGGGGCTTGTTCCAGCGTTTAAGGACATAACGGAGAAACTGGGACTGGTTTGGCCAAAAAAATTTGCAAGATTGGCTTTGCTGTCGGACGAAAAGAGAGAGAAAGCTATTCAAGCTGATATAAAAGGAAGGACGGAGAAGTTGGAAAAGATGAGGAATGAGGTTGGGTCTACATGTACTAAAAGGAAATTAAAGCCTAGAAAGAGAAAATTTATCAGAAGGGAGCTTGTCTCAGGTCCAGAAGAAATGAAATGACGCTAAAGAGGGGAAAAAAAAAGAATAGATGAAGTCTTGTTACAGGCTGCCTAATGGTAAGATGACATGACTATTATGCCATCTATTGCACCATCTTTTCCATCCGAGACATGCGATGAGAGAGGATCAACAAGATCCATTTGACAAAGGGTATACAACTTGCAAATCCATAATATTTGGGGAGATCAAAGTTCATCTCTTTTGATTGACATTCCAGATGAAATGATGAAGGGAATGCTTGCAGCCTAGGCCTCAGTGCTTCCAGCTGCTTCGTTACCCTATTGCAAGTAATCTTCTCTAAATGGTCCATTATCATATTTTTGGGTCTTTACACCCTCCTCTTGTCTCATTTTGTTGTTTCCCCTTGTCTTTGATTTTGACTTTGGTCGCTAACATTGCATGCAGATTAACATTGCAGCTCAGAAATCAGTGCAGATCATGATTCCACCAAGGATTAGCAAATGGTCAAGAAAAAGAACCATTTTAAACATTTTTTTTAGGAAGCAGGTAAATAATATAGAGCTACACTGGCCAATGGTGTCCACGATTTTGAAGAAGTGGACTTCTCTTCCTATTCCTTATTTACAGCATTAATGTCAGTTAGTTGGCTAAATTCCTAGAGTAATGTTAGTTGTTGGGTAGACCTACCTCCCTCCCTCCCGCACTTCAGGTCCTCAGCTGCAAACATGGTAGTTAGGCAACTTAAGTACCAGTTTTATTCATTCTAAGTACTTGCTTGCTAGGTCTGCTGAGGCAGACTGTCATTACATCCTGCACCAAAGGAGCTAGTTGGAATCCCTACTCCAGTTGACAGGATAAATCTGAACTCCACAGCCCAAACCCCCCCTCCCCCCGGCGGGCAAAAAAAAGAAAAAAAGGAGAAAAAAACCACTAATGGCAGAATAGACATTTTTCTGGGAATTGATTTGCATTTTGCACGATTTCTCACCCCCCAGGCTTATCTCTTTCTTCTTTCTCCATGCACAAGGACAATATTCCATGCTTTTTGTGATTGCAATCAACATCATGGACCATTGAAACTTTCTCTCATGCTGTCCAATCTGATCTTGCTGCACTTTTGTCTTTAAGAAATTAAGGGTTTCTGCATTCTATTCATGCATGTGTGTCTGCACTTGATGCTTTTCGTGTGGTTCCGTTTTCTCAGTCTCAGTTCTTCACTTCATGGTTTTTCATGTTAGTTCTAAAGATTAAATAATCAAATTCAACAGATTTTGGGGGCAGATTGGTACCGATATGAATCTGGCTCCTCTTTCCTTTTCTTCTTCCTCCTTTTCTTTTTCCTTGGTCTCTTTGCCTTTTCTAGACCCCCAAAGATCTTTGTTCTCTACCTTAATTTGGATTTTCTGTTTATTCTTTTCAAGGTCCTTTTTTTTTAAATATTGTTTTCAATATTCTTTTGTGTTGCTTTAGGAATGACATTCAGCTCGTCTTAGAGCTTTTGTTCAATCAATGTCTGTTGAATTTTTGTTATATCTGCACTTGTTACATTATTATTTTCTGATCAAACTTAAAATTTCTAAGACGTACTTCCTTTTCCAGAACTGAATGACGATAGAGAGATATGGCTGCTTCAATCTGTCTCCTGGACTGACTTCAGTTTTTTGAGATCTCAAGACTTTTTGGCATAGGGTCAAATTGAAGAGCTTTTCATAACCTGTCTTCGACACCTGGTGGTTGAATTCATGAACGTGGTCCCACTTCTGATCATAAACTTGACCATGGTCGGTTCCTAAACATTCAATAATTTTGTGAGCTAGCATTTATTGGGGTTCTTTTGGATTAGGTTGCGGTCCAAACATGTTTAAACCCCTATTATCTGGCTTCTCTTGTTTGTTCTTTTATACACTGGCATACAAAGGTTTTGAAAGTGGCAAATGGGAGAAGTGGAAATAGAAAGGGCTGGGTTGGTTTTATTTTTCCATTTTGGGGTATTTGTTGTGAAAGTTGGCTTAAATGCCTCAGCTTACTCCATAAAAATTGTGTGCTAATAAATGTAATCAAAATGGGATTATATAGAAATTATGCTATTGTTGTATCGCTTGAATTTGATTTCAATTCGGTCCTTTTGTCAGGGATCGGGAATTCGAGCTCCTCTGTGCAATTAAATTGTGTCCTGTGATTAAGTAGATGATATGTAATGGATATCAATGAAGTGCTTATCTATTTAGTTTTTGCATAGTTACCTAGTACCAAGCTGTTCAAATAAGAAAAGTTGATGAGTTTTCCCCATCCATCGCAACTTAAATAATTTCTGTAATTGTATGTTAGACATCCACAGTTGAGCCATGGATTTGGCATGGCAATATTTAAGTCTTCAAGAAAATGCATACATGGATAAGAGGACATAATGGTAGAAATATATTCCATAAGATGCTGGCATGGAAAGTTTCCCTTTTGTTTTTCCTTTCCAATGCTCTTTTTTCTCATATTGCTGAACCTGAAAATGTCAATTTGTGTTAGCCTTGCAGCTTGCTTATTAGTGAGGCTTTAGTCGTGAGACTTCTTGAAATGATCATGCGTTTTTTGGGGGGCTTGACTGGAAGACATCTGAGTTATATTATATGTAAAAGGAGGTAGGTGTTCTTCAATGTAGATGAACATTGGGGGCTTATCTAAAATCACATTAGACAAAGACGTGCCTGTGTACATAGATTTTTAGCTTTAATGTAGCAAGAACTGCAATATATTTCTGATTTTTGAGATATTGCTATAGGAAGTTATATTTAGTGGCATTTAAAAAAATAACTAAAATTTTTAAAAATGTCACTAAAACTATATATATTATTGTTTACTTTTAAGAAATTATAATATCTGTACTTGTGTTTTTTGTATGTTGTATTTTTTTTTTTTTGTACCTTGACTTGATCACCACTCAGTGTCCAGAGTTTTGCCCCGACTAATCCGGATCGACCGTTGTAGGCCCGACCGGGATAGGTCTTTCAATATTGTTTTTTCCGTATCCAGGGGGAGTCGAACTCCCGATTTGGTTAAGGGACGAAGATGTCCACCCACCTACGTCAACAAGTGTTGGTTTTGTATGTTATATTTCGTCCTATAAAAAAAAGTTTTTAACTTCGCTCCTCTATACACACTTAGTATGTATGAATTTTTTTTCAATAAATAGTTGGAAAATATTTTATTTTGACAAAAAAAAAATAAATTTAGAAATTAAAAATTTGGAAAACACATTGAAACCGCCGGATTAATGTACATTTTTCGACTTGATTTAAGGTTTATTACAAGGCACAACCTATTATCTAAAATATGTAATAATTAATTAATTAATTGCTTAATTAATTAATTAATTAATTAATTACTGTGTGTATGTAGGGTTTCCGATTTGTTATCATCTCATTTTGTTCGGGAGGATACCTCCGTCCTATCCTTGTACGCACGCCAAAGAAACACTACGCCTACACTACACCGTAAGATACTTCATTTTTCATTTTCTTCTTTATTTAACCAAACGATGATATATTAGATTTTTTTTTAATTAAAATATCAATTCTGAGTCTTGAAAATAAAAAATTAGACGTTGAAAAATTAACTTTTAAATGAATTTGATAATATTTAAACTGAAATAATCGAGTAAATCAGATAACCGACGGTGGTAAATACCTATACTAAACAAAAATTTTCTTCTTTGTTTATATTTTCCTTTATAAAAAAATTACTTTTACCACATTTGTTAGTGGAAGTGAGATGGATATCTTTGTCTCTTAACTAGGTCGGAGTTCAATTTCTCTTGGGTATAAAAAAAATAATGATTAGAAACTCATCCCCATAAAATAGGCTCTGTAACGGTTGATCCAGATTAATCGGTGAAACTCTAGATATTAGGTGTTGGTCAAGTCATATGATGACTCAATTGGTTTGAGAACTGACGCCCCTTAACCATGGTCGAAAGTTTGATCCCCATGGGAACGGAAAAATCAGCGCTAGAAGACCTGCTCCCTCAATTGGACCTTGCAAGTGGTCGACTCAGATTAGTTGGGTCGAAATCCCGGATACTGGATTGGTGGCCTAGTTATCGTACAAAAAAAAATACTTTCTCAAGCCCCGCGGCCCAACCCAAATATAAGTCCGACCGAAGCCCAAAGTCAACGTGATTTGGCCCGGTCCAATTACCGCCAAAAGTGAGCTAGGGTTTTGGCTTAGGGCACTCGCGTTTCTTCATTTTCTGTTTTCCGTGGGCAGTCCCTCCTTATAAGCTACCAAAGTTGCAAAGTTGTAAATCCAACCCTAAACGCTATATCAGCCGCAGAGGGGTTCTTCGTCTCTCTCAGCGCCTCCCGCCTCCATACCTCTCTCTCTCCCCCAGGTGCTGGATCTCTCTCTCTCTCTTTCTCTCTCTATAGCTTAGCTCCATTGTTGTTACTCTGTAGATGTTCAAGTCCTATTTCAAATTTGTGGTTCGTGACGGTGCCTTAGTTTTGAATATCTCCATTTTCTTTCTGATTTATGCTTTCTTTGTGTGTTCAAATCATCGTTGATTGCGTAAAACCAGTAGATTTATATTGGTATTCAGCTTTGAAGTCACGATGATTATGGTTTATGATATCCATTTTGTTTAGTGTGTAATACTGGCACTATGTAATGATTTCTATGCCATTTGAAGCAATTTCTTTTCTGGCTCAATTGATTTTTTGTAATTGTACAGTCGACTCTCTTAATTTTTATTCTATACGATATGGTTCCGAAATTTAGTTTTCTTTTTCAAGTATTTTCAGTCCTCTTACTAAAGATTATGGTTTTTATGCTACGCGAATCATTTAGTTTAGAACATTAACTGCATTAACCGAGTAGAATACCATTCGGGACATTTTTTTTGTTAGGATTGTGAATGAGTCTTGTTTGTTCCAATTTTGGTGGGTCTTATTATGTTTACATTCATAATTAAATTGTTAATTATGTCCCGTTTTCCTATCCCAAAAAAGTCATGTCTCCTCTTTTTATGAATATTATTATCGTTGTACCGTGTCAATGAAAAGCTTAGTTTTCCTGTTGTACTTTGCTGAGTTTTGGTCCATGTAAATCAGCTGTTGTGCAAATTATTTTTCTTCTCTTATGTATTTACTATGAAATATGAGTTTTATTTTACTTATAGTGATGCATAATTGTTTATATTAGTAATTGGGATTCATCTGATCTTATCTTCAATATATGTCTGTATATCTTGTCTTGCGATTAGCTTGCATAAAAGATATGAAAAAATTCTTGGGCTCTTCATAACTGTAATAATATTTTTCCTCTACTGATTTACAGGTAAGTCATGGTGAAACATAACAATGTTGTGCCCAATGGGCATTTCAAGAAGCACTGGCAGAACTACGTGAAGACATGGTTCAACCAGCCTGCTCGTAAAACCAGGAGAAGAATTGGTGTGCAACATTGAACCTGACACACTTTTTCATTTTCCCCGTTTTATCTTTTTTTTTTTTAAGTTATTTTTTACCCATTTCTTGTTAGCTGCATCAACAATTATTTTTCTTAGTCTTGATATTTGCCTTAAACTTGGCTTGCATTTGTTGAAATTTGGCTTTCTTTTGTGTTTATCTACTTTCAGCTAGGCAGAAGAAAGCTGTCAAAATTTTTCCCCGGCCTACTGCTGGGCCTCTGCGACCTGTTGTTCATTGTCCAACTCAGAAGTACAACATGAAGAAAAGGGCTGGCAGGGGATTTTCTCTTGAGGAACTTAAGGTGTTTATCTGTTCTGACACATGAAGTGGATATCTGTTGTTTTTTAGGAGAATTCTGTGTTTTTGCATTCTATTTTATAATTTTCAATGAACTGGTTTATGTAAGTTTTGTGTTCTGTCCATTGTTACACGGATACTTGGGAAATGAGTGTGTCTGTGTTGGACTGAAAGACCTGATACGATGCTGAACTACATAACATACAATAGGGTGAAATTTTTTGAAACTGTCTTGTGTCTGTGTCCAATGTCTCATTCCGTGTAACCATGTTTGTGCTCCATAAATTCTTTATTTTATGTTGCTATCGACTCATGAATTTTCTTCGATCTGTGTTATTCAAGGTTTGACAAAAATTTATATTTGTTGCATGTTGACATGATCCATATCCTTGCTAGATGTGAGAAACTAGTAGAGTCCTGTTGTAAATCTTTTATGGAATACTTGTATGGATACTAAAGCTACCATACTTTCTTTACTAAAGTTGCTTAGCTAGCTTAATTTGAGCAAGGTAGCTATCTTGCTGCTGTTGTTTCTTCTGGTTTCTGGTGGTTGTGGCGGTACTTTCTTTATAAATCTAGTCAATTTAATTTGACTAATATGCAATGCCCTTATGTGATATTTGATGCTTTTCTCAAGTATCCTTGTGTGTGTAGTCTAACGTGTAGTCTAACTCATTCGTTTTACAGGCTGCAAAAATTCCAAAGAAACTTGCTCCAACCATTGGAATTGCTGTTGATCACCGCCGCAGGAATCGTTCTTTGGAGAGTCTTCAAGAGAATGTTCAGAGGCTGCTCACATATAAGGCCAAACTGGTTGTCTTCCCAAGACGTGCTCGGAAGTGCAAGGTAATGTACCTGTTTGAATTGCCAATACTGCCTAATGGTTTGCTCTTTAGATTGACATATAATGTATGTATGTTTTTTCTGCAGGCTGGTGACTCTGCTCCTGAGGTCTTGGCTACTGCTACTCAAGTCCATGGTTCTTACATGCCTATTGTGCGTGAGAAGCCTACGGTGGAACTTGTCAAGGTTACAGATGAAATGAAGGCATTCAAGGCTTATGACAAACTACGTTTGGAGAGGATGAATCAGCGCCATTTCGGTGCTAGGTTGAAGAGGGCAGCTGACGCCGAGAAGGACGAGAAAAAGTAGTTTGTTTTTGACTGTATCAGAATTTCAATCCTGCTGATGTGGGGTTGTTTTTGGAGACTTCGAGTCTTGACCTTTTCATTTTCTCTATGGGATGACTTTTTAAGCATTCGTAGTAGTGTTTATCAGTTTGAGGATATGAATCTTAAAGGAGTCATTGAATTTTGCAGTTATTATTTAATCTTCTCTTGTTACCTTCATTTATAATTTTTGCTGGATGTGAAGTCTAATTGAATGTGTTCTGGTTTATGAATGGGGTTTCTTGTGTTCGTTGCTTTTGCGTTCTGCTTTTGTTGACTGATTTCAACACCATCAATTGTACAAGCATCTTCATGAGATGCCCTATAATGACCAAGTGAAGGGTGTATATATCTTGCCTGTCTATGACCATCTTTATGTGGTGGGTCGGGTAAATATTTTTTTGGGGGTTCTAATTGGAATTTCCCTCTATGTTTTGCTTGATTTCAATTATCTCTACCCTATCCATTCTGAACGTCATCTTCTGCTTCAATTATTGAACTTGTAAGCTTGCATGTCATGATCAGTTTGTCTATGGTTGAGTTAATGAGAAGAATGTTATATCTCTTAATTATGATTGAGTTATTTAAAAGAGCATTAAATCTTTTAATTAAGATTTAAACTCAAATTTTGAAAATAAAAAAAATTATGTTGGGAGAGTTTTTTTTTTAAAAAGAGTTGGCTAACAATTTGAATCGGATTGATCGAACTATGATTACGAATATAGAATATCGATCGGTTTAGTGTATAATAACAAAGTTGTTTTTCTCAGGGTAAACTGATGGGTGATGCATGCGTCTTTCTATTTCTTAGCCGATGGTAGACAATTTAGGAAAGAAAAGGGCCAAAAACAAAGTCAGCAAAAATGAAATGGGCATATTATGAAGAATGGTTTGTGGTGTTCTTAGAATTACTGGTTGATTCTTAATTAATGCGATCGGTGAGTGGGAATTGACAAGAAATGTTATGGTAGACTTTTTGGTGTTCGTGTGAAAATTTGAGGAGAAATGCTTGTTACTTCTCATAGTTTTTCTAGAAAGTTTTACAGGGTGCAGTATGCATCAAATGGGTGTTACACGTCTAGGTGTCTTCCATTTTGGTGGCAGGGGGCATTAGTTAATAGCTTCTTAAGAGCCGATATATAAATCATTTTTGTGGAAAATTAAAAGAAGTTTATCTATTTACTACTCAAATGTCTTAACAATTTTTCATTGAACTTTATGACTTAGACTTTCACCTCTCAACCTACCTTGGCACTACAATTTCATCAAGATTAATCTCTTGCAGCATTAAGCATAAATTTTGCATGCAACCAAAAGAATATCATCACACGACTAGGTTTAAGGAACCGTCGAAAAAAATTAAAAAAAAAAAACACCCTACGTGAGCACACGCTTCTGCATTGGATTGTGTCTTACTCCTGTGGGTCGAAGATACTCTGGAGGTTTCACAACCCGTTAATTTTTTAGTGTTTGGAAGATGATTGGAGTTGCAGGGTTGAGTTTTGGGGGGTTAAGGCATGTTGGACTTGTTTGCGATGATATTCACCAGAAGATGTGCATTGAACCAATCATGTACCAACAAGTCCAAGTTTCCTAACTGCTAAAACTATCTCTCATCACTATCCCTCACCTGCCTTTCAGACTATGCTATAGAAAAGTCAAATAATAGCTCTCTCTCTCTCTCTCTCTCTCCCTCCCCCCTCCCCCACTAATGTAAACAGTTCTTAGCAATATTTTCTTCCGTATCCACAGAAAAGCATTTTTTTCTCATCTCCAGCGATGTCTTGTTGCAACTTATTTAGTATTGAAACTTCGTGACTCAGATACCAAGAATTTGAGTTCATTGTTAAGTTCCTTCTTTTCTTTGGTTTTGTATCTGTTAATCACTTTGTAGAAGAGAAATGGCAGACAGGATGATGTCATTTAGGCAGAGTCTGATTCAGAAGAGCAGGCAAAGGCTCTTCCCTGGAAATGGTTATTCTGAATTAGGACAAGGTGCCTCAGAAAGAAGCGATGGAGGAACCAAGTTCCGTTGCTTTCAATCTTGTCATAATAAGCTTAGTAGGTTATGGAATGATGTGCGAACTGCTGCAGTTAAGGCATATGAGATGGGTCGAGATGATCCTCGAAAGGCCATTTTTTCAGCCAAGATGGGATTGGCTCTTGCACTTGTTTCAATCCTTATCTTCTTCAAAGAACCTTTGCAGGATATGAGCCAGTACTCTATTTGGGCAATCCTCACTGTTGTTGTGGTCTTTGAATTCAGCATAGGTAAAATTGCCCATACCGGAAATCAGTAGTTGTTTCATTTCTGTCTGATGGACTATCTTTTTTTTTTTTTTTTGGTCTACAGGAGCAACTTTTAATAAAGGGTTTAATCGAGCTTTGGGAACACTTTCTGCTGGAGCGCTTGCTCTAGGGCTAGCAGAGCTGTCCTCTTTAGCAGGAAACTTTGAAGAAGTTCTCATTGTCATTAGCATTTTCGTGGCAGGTCTCCACTCTTATTGAACAGTAGATTTTCAAGCTTTTAATTGCACATCATTTCGTTGTTGATGGTATTGTTTGGTAATGTAGGATCTTGTGCAACTTACTTGAAATTGTATCCAGCAATGAAGCAATATGAGTATGGATTCCGAGTCTTTTTGCTAACGTATTGTATAGTTATGGTTTCTGGGGAGTCAGAATTTGTCGAAACAGCAGTGTCAAGACTGATACTGATTGCAGTTGGTGCTGGCGTGTGCTTAGTTGTAAATATATGCATTTTTCCAATTTGGTCTGGTGAGGATCTTCATCGATTGGTTGTTAAAAATTTCAAGGGTGTTGCTGCTTCTTTGGAAGGTTAGTGTTAAACTTGCACCAAGCGCTATTGCCAAAACATTCTGATTCTATGTATCTGATTTGATGAATATTCTGGGATTTTGCCTTAGGTTGTGTCAATAATTACCTGGAAAGCGTTGAATATGATAGAATTCCTTCAAAAATTCTCACTTTCCAAGCTTCAGATGATCCAGTCTATAGTGGCTACCGATCAGCTGTAGAGTCTTCTAGTCAAGAGAATAGTTTGGTACGGGTACAAATTTCTGACTTATTTTTTATGTTCATCTTTATAGGCAAAGTATTTTTTTTCTATTTGTGCAGTTAGAATTCGCCGAGTGGGAACCACCGCACGGAAAATACAACATGTGTAAATATCCTTGGAAAAACTATGTCAATGTCAGTGGAGCTCTGAGGCATTGTGCTTTTATGGTCATGGCAATGCATGGATGTATTCTTTCTGAAATTCAGGTAAACATGTTTTTGACATGAGGGTTGTGTTTGAGTTGACTGTGAATTAAGCAGGACAAGGTTACCATGTCTTTATAATTAGTGCTATGCAGTTCACACCATGACGATTACTTTTATCTTCTATGAGAAAATTTTCCACACATTTCCATGTTAATCGAGGAGGAAACTTAGGATAGGGGGTGGAAGCTTTGCAAGAACAAGATGAACCAAATATTGAGAAAAGCCACTGTCATACCATGTAGTTGAATAATTGAAGGATTTCTTTCAATCTCCTCTCCCCACTAGCCAAATTAGGATGGAGGAGGTTTGGGGTTGGGGGGGCAGGGGGGAGGAAGCGCTCACGTTTTGCTTGTGTTTGGAAAGTCAGAAGTTATATGGCCACGTAGTAGTATAAATTAGTAGGTTAAATTTTCCGCAGGCACCACCAGAACTGAGACGGGTGTTCCACAAGGTGCTTCAAAGAGTAGGCACGGAAGGAGCTAAGGTGTTACGAGAGCTGGGAAACAAGGTAGAGAAAATGGAAAAACTAAGTGAAGGAGATCTGCTTTTAGAAGTGCATGAGGCAGCAGAAGAGCTGCAGATGATGATAGATCAAAAATCATTTCTTCTGGTCAATTCAGAAAGCTGGACTGGAAGACCACCACCCAAGGAAGTGTTCAAATATGTTGAGGACTTTTCCAATGATGCTAGCACTGACAGTGAAAATAAACAGATAGAATTGAAGTCAGAAAGTGAAACATTCCTAAACATACGTTCTTCAGTACCTGCATTGAGGACTTGGGAATCTCAGGCTCCTAACATGATGGGGATTGACTCTACAATTACTACTTCAAAGCATGAGTCCTCAGAGACCATATACAAGAAACAGATTTCATGGCCTTCACGTATCTCATTTAACAACGGTACAGTCTTGTTGAATGAACGTGAAAACAAGACTTATGAAAGCGCAAGTGCCTTGTCATTGGCAACATTTACTTCCCTTCTGGTTGAGTTTGTTGCAAGGCTTCAAAACATTGTGGATGCTTTTGAAGAGCTAAGTAAGAAGGCGGAATTTAAGGATCCAACAATTAACCCGGCTGTAGAAAAAGAGGAGGTTGGTTTTTGGACCAAGTTGTCTAGGTGCTTGTGTTGCAGAAACTGAGTTTAGAAAATTTATGAGAGATTGGTTCGAGTGCGAGAAATGAATGCGCATAGAAAAGCTGATCTGCTAATTCTGCAGAAAAGCACACTCTTGCTAGAGACATGATAATCTATAAAACAATGGAGTTTTGTGCCAAGATTTAATGTGCTTGGTCAGATTTTACAGCACCTTGGAAAAAGTAAGATGAACATTGTCAGACTAAATTGGAGGGCCGGTTTGAAGTGTATTCGTTTATATGCTTCTTTTGCTGGATTTTGAGGTCATGTAAATGACATTCTTCTTTAAAGCCAAACTATACTTGTTTCTTCTAATACATTTGCATACACACGCACGCACGCAAGGTCTTTCCTTTTCTGTTGTTCATAAAGTTAATGCTAGTGTGTGATCAATGGTCATGCTTAAAGATTTGGCTTTTCTTCATTTGGGGTTTGTAACTATTGGTGTCACATTAGTTGGTTTTGTGTCGTTCACCTGGTTGGCTAACATATACCATTGATTGGTCTCTGACCGAACCAAAACCCCAAATGGCCAAAACCCACTCCCAGTGCCTAAATATTTATCAGAAGGAATTCCAATTTTCGTAATTCCTTAATCTTTGAACCAAAGAGAGAGTACATTTGGAGGGCAAAAACGCACCATGGTTGAACTGCTATACCTGCCAAGCAATTTTCCGGCCCATAATGTTAGGTAGCTGAGAGAACCATAAAATCATCGGTACTGATGTTGTCATATTTTATTGATTTCGGTCGGCTTCTGGTATATTTATGTAGAGGTGTAATGTCCAATAAGTCATCTTCTTGTCCCCCTCATCTCTCTTCCCTTCTTGACCTACTATTAGTTGCAATTTGTTCTCTGATATTGATGTGGTAACATTAAAGTCAAGCTAGGAAGGAAGACTTCTAAATTGAATTAGTACACAAGGTCTGAACCATTATGGTACGACCATTTCATTAGAATAGCAAATAAGAGGCTAAGCACGGCGTTCTTGTTTTTGGGAAATTTTCTTAGTTTTCTTTCCTTTTTGTTGGTAAGAAAAAAAGACTACAAGCAAAGGGGTGAAACATTCACCGCCACATTGATTTGGAGCTTGCTTGACTTACTGATTAATCGAGCTTGTTTTAGCTTGGTTTAGAAGATAATTATAAGTTTTGATACACAATGAAAACCCTAGAAGGAAAATGAAATTTGGAATTGGGTGCCTAACATGTCAACTAATTCCATCATAATACTATCCCTAGTCGTTGAATTCTATTTTATGTTTGAATTTTACATAAAAAAAATATATATTAATAATTGTATTTAAATGCTGTTTTCTACTGAATCTTGAAGAGAGAGATAGAGAAAGTTTTTATTCATACTCTTATTGTTGAATCAATCTCCTATAACAATAGGACATTAAATTCACTTAATTAAGGTATTTACATTAAAGGAATGGAAAGACAGAAATTGAGAGAACCAACTCTATAATAGACCTTACAGTGCTCAATCGGATTAATTAAAACAAGCTGAATACCGCTAAGCGAAAACTAAAAAAAAAAAAGAATGCCCTTGTTATTGAGGTCCACATTTTTCCTTGGGACACCATATAGCTCATTTTATGCGGTTCCCATTTTTCTACGCCAATGCTTCTTTATATTCGCATATTTATGTTCTTTGTTCTTACCCCATAGACAACCCTCCCAGAATTTATTTCCTCTACTATATTGTAATTCCATGCTTCTTATCAACTTCGAATTTTTCTTCCAGGCTTCCCATGGAATAATTCCAAACCCTTTTTTTCTCAACCTTCAAAAGAAATGACTACGTAAACTTTTGGTTCTCCAAACTAAGGACTAAAGAGGAATTTCCTATAAATCTTTATTTTGTTAATTAACTTATATCTTTAATCTCTTTTAGTAAATATAAATAGAAATTTAATATTTAAATTAAGTTCTTTACATTTTTTTTAAAAAAATTATTATAAATAATGCTATCACGACATCAATTATAAAAATAAAAATTTGAAAATACGACAAAATAAAATAAAATTTTAAAAAAGCAAATTGAATTTTAACCCAATATTTTAGATGACAAAATTAAGCACTCTTTGTAAGCTCACGTATCTCACTCCATGTCTTGTTTTTCTTATTTTTAATATTATAGAGTTTCAATTACTATTTTTTTTATATAAAAAAAAAACATATGCTTACAAGAATATTGTTAAATATATAAAATATTTTTAATTATATTTTTTAATAAGAATATAAATTTCATTCAAGTGTTTAAAATGTGAATTGATAATAATAATTTAATAATTATGTATATGAATAAATAAATTCAGAGTATAAACTCAATATGTTGACCCAAAATCTCTTACTATAATTATTCAAAACTAATATCAAATATGAGATTTTTCAAGGGATTTTGGGAAGATGATGCTATTTTTCTAAATGTTACCTAAATTCATAAAAAATTCACAGCCCCGAACGGCAATGTAGACCTACCGATTCCTCTTCATGACTCTCTCTCTCTCTCTCTCTCTCTCTCTCCATCTTCACCCCTCCCCTCGTCACGGACACGCGCCCACAAACACAAGACCGAGAGAGAGAAAAGAAAGAGAGAGCGAGAGGGGGGGGGGGGAGAGAGAGAGAGAGAGACAAGTATCTCTTCCTTTCTCTCGTCTTCTTCTTCTTTCTTCCGTCTCTCTTTCACCTAATAACTCAGAAATTGAGAGTTTCTTTTCTCTCTCATCTCTGTGATTTTTAGTTGAAACGATTTCTCATTGAGAGTGAAGTGTTTGAATCTGTCTCTCTCTATCTCTCTCTAGAATTGAATTGGAAGATGGCGGAATCGGTGACGGCAGAGGAGATACGGAGAGTATCGGAGCAAGCGAAGGAGCTACAAGACTCGGCTTCGTCAATGATCTCTAGGTATTCGAATGACGAACAAAGTCTGCGAAGCCGAGTCGCTGCTCTCGATTCTCAGATTAACAAACTTAGGTCTTCCATTTCCTCTGCTATTAAACAACGCTTTCTCGATTCCAAAGAAGCTGAAAAAGTAAGATTCTCTCTCTCTCTCTCTCTATTTTTTCCAAAAATTTTTATGTGAATTTTGATTTGGATTTGTGAATTGAATGATTGTTTTAGCTCGATGAAGAGTTGTTCAGGGCAAAATGCACATTGACAGACGGTGATACGGCGGCCTTTCTTCCGAGGAAGAATCATGGTGCGTTTGGTTTATGATTTGATTGTTTTAGGTTTTGAATTTTGACTAGTTTGCTTTTAGTGTTGAGATAATTATTATTAATATTTTTGGTTGGGAAATGACTCTTGCAGATGGGTTCTTGAAGATGTTTTTAGGTCCAATTAATGTAAGGGCCATTAGGAAGGATGTCCAGTTGAAAGTTAAGGAGGAGTACAATAGCTATAGAGTAATTCCCCGTTCTTTATTCTCTCTTTCTTTTGGTCTATTATTAGTTTTATTATTTTAATCTGGGATTTAAAAGTGTAAACTTGGTTTGTCGTTAATTGCCTTGTGAAATTAGCTGAGCGTGAAGTCCAAACACGTTTGACAGCAGTGAGCCTATTGATGAATTTTCTTTCGCTTGTACAGACATGATTGAAATAATGTCCAAAACCCTTTTTTGGTTTAGAAGAAGAGTGATCTGCTTAGTGGTGTCAAGAATTTATTTGCTTTTGAAAATTTCATTATGTAGGGAGGGTCTGCTTGTGGAGATTGAAGTGTTTAGTCTTGCTTGGATACTGAATGGGATTGACTCAGATTGCAGTTACTAGAATCCTATGTCTCGGGGATACGGGCACGAGACATTATACATGACACAACATATAGATAGAGTGACACAACATAGTGATGAAAAATTTTGCACTATTGTAAATTAAAAAGTGCTAAATGTTGTGTTTAAAATTGTGCCCATTTGACACACCTATTTGTAGAAGTGTTTATGTAACATAGTTGTCCATAGCAGAAGTAACGATCCCTTCTATAAATTTGTTTGTTTTTGAACTGAATTTGCAATTTATTTTAGGCATTAGCTTTCCTAACCAAATCTTGATGCATCACTCAATCTATCAATGTGATGATTCATCCTTAAAATTTGTTTAATGTTAAGTTTTAAAGTCCTGTTTCCCCAATTTTCCATATGCTTTTGGCCACGGAGTTCCATTAGTTATTGGCTTTGACCCTCTTTTGAGGACTTCCTCTAATTATGCCGGTACATCTTTGGATCTTATTCGTAAACAGGCTTTCATTCTTCAATAGGTTGTTGATTGTATTCTTTTGAACAATTAGAACATCTTACAGTTGGTGAAATGTACTTGTTTCCCACCAATTGATATTAATCATCTCCTGTTTTATTGCTAGTATTGTTCCATTCTTTATTTGGATCATGGGTCCTGCAAAGAGTTGGCATGATTTTGAATAAAATGGTTGCATCTAAAGAATGCCATTTTAATCTGTTTATATTTTAATGTTGTAAGACGAATTCAGAGAGAGAAATGTTAACGAAGGTTTTCCCTTGGGCATATAAACTAGAGATGTTAAGAAGGTAAAATTTTCCAATCACATTAAGCAAAACAATCACTTTAAAATCCCAAGCACCGTAAGGATGCTAGATGTGCTACTCTGTTTCACAAAAGCAGTTCCATACATATTGCAATTTGTATAAGCATATAATTTCTGAGTAGCAAGCATTAAATGTTCATGTTTTTCCTCCATTTGTTCATAATTTCTTTCGATTTTTAGGTCCTATTATTCATTATTGTGTCCGAAGGACCATTAATTTTCTTCCCAAGAGAGTTCCATTCACAAATATGATGACAATGTTCTGGTGGAAATCGTCAATGCCTTAAAATTTTTTCCTCCCCTCGTCTCACATGTCACATGCATGTGTATGATCATATAATTTGTGCAATGAGGCCTAGAAAGGCAGCTAAGGTTGGGCGTTAGCGTGATACTATTCTGGTTGTAGATTATCCTAGTTAGCTGAAGCACATCATGCAGTGGCTTCTGGCTTCTGCAACATGGTCCATGCCTGGCTTAACAAGTTAGAACTTATGATTCCCATGATAAGGAGAGAAATTAACTATTTCACTGAGAGCTTAAAAATATCCAATCAGCTGTTGTGAATGAGTATTGTTAGATTCTTCCCTTTTGATCCCCTCTGATGAATGCTTACTGCTGATATTACTTGAGCTATTTCACCTGGATCGAGAAATATGTATTAAGTAGGTGTGCCATGAGTCTGGGATTGATAAGTTTTCTATTTCCTATGGACAGGATAGAACTGCCTTTCTGTTTCTACTTTTTCCCTCCATACTGCTCATCTTGAGATCAAAATTATGGGATGGATGTTTGCCTGCTCTGCCAGTTCAACTTTACCAGGTATTACATATTAACTTTACTTATCTGTAGAAGGTTTTCTAGTGATTGATTCTCTAATTATCTTCAGTTTTTAAGGAATAATATACTGAGTATGTTTCTTTAGGCTTGGCTGTTATACCTATACACAGGTCTGGCTTTGCGAGAGAACATATTAAGGGTCAACGGAAGCGATATTCGCCCATGGTAATTGGACCCAGAAATAGCCTTCTTTTTGCCTTTATATTTTATGGTGGCCGCATTGTCTTTTATGTTTCTTGTGGATCAATATGCTTCTTCTTGTTCCATAATGTCTATATTTATGTGCCATCCATGTATTTTAAATTGTTGACTTCACTTATTTTAAGCTATTTCAGGACATATTAACCTCCACAAATCACAAGATTAGTAGCCATTGCTTAGGTAATCCTTAAAATGTGGAATATGAAAATTGTCTGCATGTTCTTGTGTTCAATTTATTTTATTTTTTATTAGTAAATTAACAGAAAAAACACCGAATGAAAATAGAAAGATAAAGGTTACAGACTACCAGTAGATAAAGAGTTAGAAATGAATTTCCATAAAGCATCTTATAGTTAAGAACTCATTGACACTTATTTATTTTTTATGTGTATTAAATGAATATGTCCTTTTTATTTTGTTAACAAATGACTTTCTTTATCCCTATGAGCATAATGCATGAGTGTCATGTTCCAAAATGAAAAGCAATACCCCCTGCCTATCTACATGAAATAACTCCAACAAATCCAACTCTAGAAGTTCCTAATTCTCTAGGCACTTGATGGAGGAAAATGTCCCTTTTAATTGTAATCAAATAGAATCAAGTGGTCTCGTCTAATGGTATCCCATTGCACCATACATCATGCCAAAGAAAAACTTCCTCTTGGTTTTTGCATATAGCTATGCTGGTATTTTCTATGTTAAGGATATGTCTTTTGAAGTAATGTGCCAATTGAAGAGAATAAATTTGGGGAATTTTGCTAAGGAAAGAGTGATGGTAACTTGATAAGAGATGCTTGTAAAAATGGTGGTTATTCAAAAATTTTCTGCATAATTGATGAGAGTGGAGACTAAGAAAATGATTAAGATTTGTGGCCTTGGGATCACATGAACACAGTGTAGTACGTTCTCCGGGAGCATGCATGTGTTTGTGTCTCTATATAGATGCATAAACTACTCCAGGTTTTTTGCCCTTTTTGTGTGTATGCATGTTTTTTCGGGCCGGGGGGGTGGTTGGGATGCTGAGTGCATTTCTGTGATGGATTTTCCTATTATTATAAATAATAAGAAAACAATGCATTAGAAGAAATAGCACAGAGGAGGGCCCCAAACATCCTAAATGAAAGGAAAAATCCTTTAAAGAGAAGAATGTTCTTGTTAGAGGCAAAAACCTGGGATAAGACCAATGGTGGAGGCTTAGACATGCATCAATAACTAGAGAGGGTTCTTCCAAGACTTTCAAAACTCCAAACCCATCTAACTTATCTCCCTCCACACAAAATATATGCTGGATGAATAATGTTCTTGTTAGAGGAAACTAGTTATTGAATATAGAAGTATATCATATGCTGCCTTGCAACTTTGTTTGCATCTAGTGCGCTGGATTTCTTGCTTCATACAAAATCTATGTAAGAAAACAGCGGAGAGGAATATGGGTTGATGGTTTGGTTCTTGATCACAAGCCAATGGGAACCATGTAAATGACTTATTTTTTCCTTGAGAGTAGAAAGTTTCACTGCTTTGGACTTTCTAGTTCATTTGATTCATGAGTGGTCCAAAAAGGACTTCTATGTGTCATTAATTGACAGCAAACCCAGTTTTGATTATATATCCTTGTTTTAGGAGCTAGGTCCATGTGACATGCTAAGAGACTCTTGCTGTTTCTTTTTGTAATTCCTGCTAGTTTCCTTTTGATATAAGTTACAAGGTTAGAAACTATTAGCTCTTGGCTTATTTCAGGTGGATATATCATCATTACTTCGCCATGACTATGGCACTCATTAGTCTTACGTGGGAAATAAAAGGGCAACCTCATTGTGCTCAGAAGCAGGTTTATCATTTCCCTTGTTTATCATGTTGTCATGGTTTGATATGGTCACGACCATAACTTTTAGATGCTGTGCAGAGAGGGGTACAACTGTTTCTTCAATGGGCAATGATGCAAGGAGTTGCTATGCTTTTGCAGAACAGATATCAACGCCAAAGGCTCTATACTCGTATTGCTCTTGGAAAGGTGTTGCAGAACAGCTTCAATTTTGTTATTTATCCATCTGTCTTAATATTTTTCCATGTTTTACTGGGGTTGGTATGATTCTTTTACTGAAACCAAAGCATATTATCTGTTGGATCTGTTAGGGCTATTACTCAGCTGGTGTTCCGACATGAACTTTTATAATGTTGAACTCCCTAAGCATCTCTGAGTATCTAAGCCTGATGGAAGACATTCAACTTAGATTCTTTTTATTGGCTTTCTTGTCTTGCAGGCAAGGAGAATGGATGTTGTATGGGGGGAAACTGCAGGAGTTGAGGGTCAGTTGTGGCTGTTGTGTCCTATTTTATTTGTCTTGCAGGTAACTAAGCTTCCCTATGGTTTTCTTCATTATCTTATCTAGTAATACATTCCATAAGAACAAAGCTCAGATAAGCTGCATATGCCATTTATCATTAACTGATTTGAGAAATCATTGGGGATAAATAATCTTCCAAATTTCCAGGTTGTTTGCGTTTATTATTCATACTGCTAAAAGACAAGTTCAAACTTCTGGCAAGATATCATTTAGCAGTGCTTTCTTAAAACCGACTTTGAGGAGAACCTGTTGATTATTACATACTCCAGTAATCTCTCTAATAAAAAACCAAGGAAAAGAAAAAAAAAAAATTGCCACTATTCTTTCTAGTCATGCATTTCCTTTTCCATCATCTGGTTCATCCTTCAAAATGTTTCCAATTATTGCAAATTGATTTCCTTCTAAAACTTAATGTAAAATAAATGAGATTCACATTTAAGTATTTCCTCTAATTATTTTAGAAGTTCAGAGGCTCAAAAGGAAAGAATTTTCTGAGACCAACTCATGTTGGAAATGTTGTAGTCAAAGGGTTGAATGATTTTCATATTATTTCAGGATAATATCAATGATCTTAAACTTTGATTGGTTACCATTTAATGAAATACTACTACACATGTTTAAGATGGTATAAATTAGGAGTTTCAACCTGGTAGAATATCAACATCGTGAGATCCTAATAGCATTTGGCCGTCACTGTGTTTGAAGAGAATCATCATGAAGTTGGTTGGTTGTGTGTGGCTTGGATTCTTTCCTAATTTGCTGGAAGCTCGATTTGAGGAAGTTGGTACCTCGAAAGGCCTTGTTGGTTAATGATGCCTGCATGCTTTCGTCCATTTGAAAACTTTCTACCTTCATGTGAACCTCTTACAGTTGCATTTGACAGTTGCTACATTGTGCCTATCTGTTCCCTAGTTGTTTATAAGAATATGCTTTGAGGTGAGAACAATAAAAGCCTTTTTTTACTGGCTTACAATTTGCCCTACTGTCCAAGTCATTAAACATTTCCCATGCTGCGGAACTAGAAGTTCCTTTTTCTTCTCCCTTTTATGCTAGGAAAACTATTGGTTTTATGTAAGTATAACAGTTTGTAGTGCTACTGTGTGTACATGCATTCTGGTTGGTGAAATTACATATTTCCTGCTTCTTGTCTGCTTCATGGGTACAAAGGGGAAAACTTAGTTGATAGCTTAATGAAATCCTTTACTTTTGTTTTTTCTTTAAATCTTTTCCCTCTTTCATTAAGGTTGTTGATTTTATAGATTATTTGCCCTTGTAAGCATTTGCACCCATAATGCTGCTCTTGTTTTGTTAATGGCAGTTTCTTTTCCTATAAATGAAAGTTTATTGTTCTGTGCACCTGCTTTTCAGGGATTTGAAGCATATGTTGGAATTTTGCTACTCAAAACTGCCATAGGCGGTGTCGTTTCAGAGTGGCAGGTATGAACATCTGCGGAATCCTTTATGATTCTTGGTGATGGACTTCAATTGGTGCCATGTAGTTCAGATTTTGAACTTGGGACTCTACCTTCTTCTACGAAGTTGCCCTCATAGAACGTAATTTTTTATTTTTGCAGTTATATGCCTGCGGAATCCTTCTAATAATAATGGCAGTCGGGAACTTTGCAAACACAGTCGAGACACTCATGAGGAAGTCGAAGGTCAAAGCAAAGATGAAGAGAAATAAGAGCAAACAAGACTTGGTTCAGGGCCAAAATAATTAATCGAATTGAAAAATCCCATTGGGCCCGAGTTTTTGTTCAAGACGTAGAATGGAGTAGTTAATAATGTTTTATGTAAATCCATTTTGGAATTGGGGACTCCTGGCATCTCTATGAGTTGATGATCACGTCTCTAATAGATTGACCAGGAATAGAAGCTTTGGCTTCAAGTTTTGTTGCTGTTGTGATTCTATTTGACAGACCAGCGTGCTGTGCATTCTAACATAGGAATGTATTCATTCGTTGCCATTGTGTGAAATGAATTTAAATTGGAGTCATGTACCAAAATAACCCTAAAAAAAAATATTTTTTAAAACAACCCCACCCGAAAAATATTTCCCCAAATAACCTAAATTTGTCGGGAGTTGGAGACGTGACAAACTGTGTCGCGTCTTCAACCCGTGACAACCCAGGGAGAGGAGAGAGAGAGAGAGAGGAGTCCGCGCCCGCGGGGGAGGGAGAGAGGGGAGGAGAGCAGTGGGGGGTCCGCCGGGGGGAGGGGGGCTGGCGGCGGGCGGCGGGCGGCGGAGGGGGGAAGGAGAGAGAGAGGGAGGGCCGCGGGGAGAGGGGGGGCGGAGGGGGGAGGAGAGCCGCTGTGTCTCTCTCCTCCCCCCTCCACCCCCGCGGCCCTCCCTCTCTCTCTCCCTCACTCGGGGGGCGGAGGGGGGAGGAGAGCCGCTGTGTCTCTCTCCTCCCCCCTCCGCCCCCCCGCTGTCCTCCGCCCCCCGCGGCCCTCCCTCTCCGCCCCCGCTGTGTCTCTCTCCTCCCCCCGCTGCCCTCCCTCTCTCTCTCCCTCCCCCCTCCACCCCCCCGCGGCCCTCTCTCTCTCCCTCCCCCCTCCGTCCCCCCGCGGCCTCCCTCTCCCTTGTCTTCCCCCCTCCGCCGCCAGCCCCCCTCCCCTCTCTCTCTCCCTCCCCCCTCCGCCCCCCCGCGGCCTCCCTCTCCCTTTTCTTCCCCCCTCCGCCGCCAGCCCCCCTCCCCTCTCTCTCTCCCTCCCCCCTCCGCCCCCCCGCGGCCTCCCTCTCCCTTTTCTTCCCCCCTCCGCCGCCAGCCCCCCTCCCCTCTCTCTCTCCTTCCCCCCTCCGCCCCCCCGCGGCCCTCCCTCTCTCTCTCCCTCCCCCCTCCACCCCCCCGCGGCCTCCCTCTCCCTCTTCTTCCCCCCTCCGCCACCAGCCCCCCTCCCCTCTCTCTCTCCCTCCCCCCTCCGCCCCCCCCGCGGCCCTCCCTCTCTCTCTCCTTCCCCCCTCCGCCGCCCGCCCGCCGCCAGCCCCCTCCCCCCGGCGGACCCCCCACTGCTCTCCTCCCCTCTCTCCCTCCCCCCGCGGGCGCGGACTCTTCTCTCTCTCTCTCTCTCTCTCCTCTCTCTGGGTTGTCGCGTCTCCAACTCCCGATAAATTTGGGTTATTCGGAGAAATATTTTTCGGATGGGGTTGTTTTAAAAAATATATATATTTTTTTAGGTTATTTTGGTACATGACTCTTTAAATTGAGTTCATATGTACCTTATTATTATTATTTTTTTTATTATTAATATTCAAAATTATATTCTTATTAATTTAATTTTAACGTTTATGATCTTATCTACGATAGTCATCTGTTAGTTAAAAATCTATTATTTTATATTACTAAACTCACTGTTCGGTGACACATGCATCTTGTTCTTGTGCTCTATTCATAGTCTTTGATTGCGTGGAGGTTGAATTGGTCTAGACGTCGTGGTACCCCAAAATGCGGGTGCTTATCCTGGCTGATACTATGGGGGCGAGAAGCAAGCCAGATGTTGACTTTACAGATGACAAATGCACCCCTGTCAATTACTCTTGTCAGACCTCGTTGGCCGACGTTGACTTGGTGGTATTTGCTCTTGAGAATTGCACTGGTCGAATGAATACCCTTGTCACCCTTGTCAACCTCGGAACTCGTTGGCCGACGTTGACTTGGTAGTATTTGCTCTTGAGAATTGCACTGGTCGAATGAACATGAAAGTCAAGTCTTTCAATTTTTTGTGACATAAGAAAACTCGAATCGTTGCAAAATGAGTAACTGGAATCGTAATTCAGTACCTCTTTATTAAGCTGCGCTCTTAAGGGTAATACTCCTGTAGAAAAATACACTCTTAATTACACAGTAAAAAATTCTAACCCTAAAGTTGTTCCCCACTCCCAATAAATACAGTGAGCTATTATTCAAGTAGCATTGTTTTCTCTCTCCTTATAAATCTTTCAAACTTCGAATCTCCCTATACACCAAAAAAATAATTGTTTCTCAGAGACATCTCAAGCGATAGATTTCTCTACTCCATCATCTCTTTTTTAATTCGATTCTGTTTAATTACATCTTTTTATTAAAAAAATATCCAAAATACTTGCCTGGCCTAGTTAAACCGCTTTAGGCTGCGGGCTTAAGCAAAATTTTGGGCCCCTTTTTTGAATTAGCCCCACCTGCCCTTGTCACACAGAGAGAGAGGGAGAGAGAGAGAGAGAGAGAGATTGAAGAAATTGTAATCACCTTCAAAAATTTCTCCTGAAAATGAACAGAGATTCTCATTAATATGTCATCATCACTCAATAGTAACAAGTGGTAACTATACACAAGTTGTGTCAAACAAATCCATGTATTTACACTTGGACAGAAAAGGGACAAACTCTATAAAGCAAAATGTCTGAGTAGGTGCACAAAGATTCAGAGTACCTCGCCGAGGGAGATAGAACACCTCCAAGATTTTGAGTCCATCTAAACTTCCTTGTTTTTTTTTTGTACGTATCGGAACTCAAACCCAAGCCTATTACATAGGGGAGGGGGAATTTGGCTAAACTCCTTGTTGGTTCTGCACAATGAAAGCTGACAAATAACTTCCCACAGTTTCTGGATAAAGCAGGCTTTTTGCGGGTGGAAGCGGCCCAACAGGACACCTCGAAGATTTTTTACTACTCGGCATAAATAGCTGCCAACTTGCTTGTGGGTGCTACATTATGAAAGCTGACCAATAATTTTGCACAATCTCTGCATAAACAAAAACAAAATGTTCAAACTTTACACGACGAATTGTTTGTAGATCAGTAACAGAAAACCAAGTGTAAAGAGAGAAACCAGTGTGTAGCTTCAAGGTCTCATTCCAAGCAGGGGATTTTCCCAAGGTGCAGCGAGCAGCGTAGACTGCCGCCGACAACTTAGAAGGGGAGCAAATGGTGCCAGTACATAGTTCATCCTAAGCTCGGCAAAAAAGTAAACCAGATTTTCAAACTAAAACAAAAGGAAAGAAAGATTGAAAAAAAAAATAGATAAGCCTATTATCCTAATTGGGGAATTTGATAGAAGCAAAGTTAGTAAAAATTTCTTGCTCATCAGGAGTTGAGGCTTTGATGAAACGAGCGAGAAAAACATAAGGTGTTGGAACAGTCAAGTACCATTCAAGCCTATCCAAGATTGAGTTTTCCATGTCTAAAATTTGTTCAATACACTAAGACCAATCTGAGATGTATGCAAATTTACCAACCTGCAAATGATTTTGAGGAGTCATTGAGCTGAGAATGAGAAAATTTGAAATGGTAGGTAATGAAGTTGTGAATGTAGCTTACCGATGGAGCAAAAATCAATGAACATAGCAGTGATGCCCACCAGCCGTAATTCCACACTGGGTACCATCTCCACCGAAAGATATCTATCAAGGATGTTGATAGTGAGATAAAGAGTTCCTGGCATAAGTAAAAAGCTGTCATGAATATCGATCAACTAGTCAATTACATTAGATCTCTTCTCCTCATTGATCTCGGCCTGCAACTTCATGTAATCAAATATTCTGCTCTCATTCTGTATTCAACCAAAACAGAATCATCAAAATACCAATTATATTCATAGACGCCACACACAGAGAATATCTCAGCAAGTCTGTAAAGCGTTAGGCAACATAGTCAATTTCAACCAATTCATTGTGGGCATCTTCCGCATCAATATCAGCATTCAGCAAGCCTACAAAAAACCAAATTCTAATTTTCAATGCAAATAGACAACATAAAAAATTAAAACCAAACCCCTAATTTCAAAGCTATCAGGGGAGAGAGATCAATTAACCATGTTTGCAGATTTAGGGTTTTCACGCAATCTTAGTTTTGCACAAAAAAATTTGAAATAAGAGATGTGATTGAGACATTAACCCTTAGATTTTGATTCTTTTCACCCATTAAATCAGGCCCACAACGTTGGTTTGAAAGTATGTCGATTGCTTTAAACAATCGATGATAACTTCAAACAATGTCTTTCGCTGCACCAAGTATATCTTTTAAACTGAAAAATGAGAACCTGCGTTCGAGGTAACCTCAAATCTAAATAGCCAGAAGAGGAAGTTTCTGGATTTCGTTCCAACGGTTGATTTTAAATTGTTAAAATTATATTTATCTATTTTTTAGTGGACAACGTCTTTTTTTGTCCACTTTCAAATCACATACCTCATGCACGACGCCCTCCTCTACATTTATTTCTAAATTATCCTCGACCTGCATATTTGTTGGGAAAAAAAAAAAAAAGGAGATAAAAATATTGAAGAGGGGAAACAGAAATTTATGCTTGCAACGGCAACAATGGCGACAATGATGATAGGGTTGAGGTTTCAAATTTGGGTTTGATAGCAAATTCAAAGGTCATCCTGCTATAATTTTTAATCTAACGATATTCAATAATTAATTTATTAATCATGATTATTTTATTCTAAATTATATGTTAGGAGAGGAATTTATTAAATATCTGTTTTTATTATTTTTAAAATTCAAAATCGATAACTTACTTTTGATATTAGATCAATGAGGCATTGATATCTATTACTTTTTCTTTGATGGATTTCAAACACATTGAATTAATCGATCATTTTTGAGTAAAAATTTCAATTTCTCATTCAAAGTAATGAACAATAACAGAGAAGAAGTTTTGACTGCACCGGCACTATTGCCACTACGTTTGAGTAGAAACCTAATTTTCCCCCAAATTTTAGTTAATTGTGGCTTGATATCTCTCCCTCTCAAATTTACACTTTCGGGAAAACCTTAAAGATATATGATTGGCCACCATCGAAGAAAGCTCCTTAGATTTTAGTTTTCCCTAATTTAGTAACATGTCCGACAATTTGATTTTCTTTCTTAGTATTGATCACTTTCTCTCCATCATCAAAAACTCAATCTTGAAATTTTCAATTTCTTTCTACCTTTGTTTGATTTCGTTTCAGGAATAAAGACAGGGAAGGCATCATGTGCGGGGCACGTGATTCAAAAATTTGGAGTTTCTTGACAATAATTAGAATTGAGTGGGTGTTTGAGATAAGTTTATATAATTTTAACCTTACCATTATTAAATTAATATATTCATTTTGTTTGGATTTGTTAAACGGATAAATAAATAGTTTTGAATTCTGGTGTTTAGGGTTCTAGAATTGCCATCTTGAGTTCAACGATCAAAAATTCGAGGGGGGAAGAAGGAAGATGAAGATCCTTCACGTGCCTTGTTTGGAAGACAACTTTGCTTACCTGTAACTTCTCTTCTTCTTCAATTATTGTTTGTTTAAGGCTTTTAGAATTTTTCTGATTAAATGGATTTGGATGATGGAATGGAAGGATTATCGATGAGGCCTCCAAAGAAGCAGCTGCGGTTGATCCTGTTGAACCCGACAAGCTTATTCAAGCTGCTTCTCAGAACGGCGTTCGTCTCTCCTTTGTTCTCACTACTCATCACCACTGGTTCCTCTCTCTCTCTCTCTCTCTCTCTCTGTTGTGCATTTTCTGATTACGGGAATAAGATTCTTGCAATTACATTATTTGTTATGATTGGTTCAAATTTGGAATTCATAATAAATTATGTGGTTTTACTTGGTTGAATTTGGAATTGATGATTTTAGGCAATATGGGATGTGGGTGTTTCAGGGATCATGCAGGAGGAAATGAGAAAATAAAGCAATTGGTACCTGGAATCAAGGTGTATGGTGGTTCTATTGATAATGTCAAAGGTTGTACTAATAAGGTTGAAAATGGTGATAAGTTGTCGCTCGGGTCTGATGTCAACATACTTTGCCTTCACACACCTGGGTATGCTTGTTCCCTTCCATGTTTTCCTGCCTTTACCATTGTAGTTGCCCACCATTATAGTTGCCTCTTCACAGTTATTGCATGTAACGTGGCTGGCTCCTGATATAATTCAATCTCTGTGTTTGTGCATGCACGCACAAGTGTGTGGCGCAAGTGTGTAAAGTTTTTAGCTTTTGTGAGCACTTGTGTGTCAATGTGTTTTCATTTGTATACACACTCTGATTACATACTTACCCATCATCCCACATTGTATGCATTGTCTTGCTTGAATAAGGTTGTACTTGAAAACAGAAAGAATGGAACCCAAATTTGCACTTTGGACTGACTGTATATGACGATATTTTCTACGATGATGCTCCCCCTTTGTTTTCTTATTTGATGTCCCTTGTCCTGTATACTTTTTGGGATATTTGTGCTGTCCTCATGTCTTTTGAAGGCTTTTCAGTTAAATCTGATCACTTGGCAGACTATCTTGTTTCAGAATATTGCTGTCTCTAGGTTTTTATCTAACTTCAAGCATGTGATCAAACCGAATAAGACATGTGATTGATGTACATTTAAATGAATGAGTACCAATATTGAACATTTTGTCTCACTTTGTGTTTCCTTGGTCTGATTTTTATTCCTCAGCCACACCAAGGGTCACATAAGTTACTACTTGAGTGGCAAAGAGAACAAAGATCCTGCAGTTTTCACAGGGGACACATTGGTAAGTTATGAAATAAGTTATAAGAGCTGTCTTGATTCTGGTGATTACTTTTCCATCAAGAAGATATCCTACATTGTGTTACTGAAGATATATATATCCTTTTTATTTAAATGCTTTGGCAGTGGTTCTTTTACATGACCCTCTCATAAAGCAGGAACTGCCTGTGCTGTGATCCATGAACTTATAAAGGCTTTGTAGACATTCAAGCTATTGTTGTTTATTATACTTGAATTTCATGTCAGGAAGTCTAATTAGTTGGTAGCTTTATTGGTTGATCTGTAGCTATGTTTGGTTGAGGTTGGATTATTTCTATAGGCAACAATATTTTTGTTCCTTGATGGCATTGTATAATAATTCAAATACATGTTTTCTTTTGTTAAATGTTGCATATGATTGTACAGTTCATTGCTGGTTGTGGGAAACTTTTCGAGGGTTCAGCAGAGCAAATGTATGGATCACTATGTGTAACTTTGGGTTCTCTGCCGAAGCCCACTCGAGTTTACTGTGGCCATGAGGTAAGGCATCATCTTAGGCACTGCTTCTTTTGAATCTATAAATTTTATTGGTGATTTAAGATAATATCATTTATTATTGAAATAGAAGGTTTTGGGCTGCTTAACTATAATCATATACCTCCACTGGCTAGCTACTATAGCACCAAGTATTAATATATTTGACCATTCCATGTGGGAAGTTATATTGCACTTCTAATCAGCTAGTTCACCTGGTATCCTTTCTGCAATTCTTATTACATTTGAAGCTATTCTTTGGTGAAATTTGGGGTTTGTTTTGATAATGTGGGACTTTATTGTGTTTGGAACAAAGAATGATGCAAAACACGTTGGGAGTGAGAATGCCAATGATATGGTGCAGGGCCAGGAAGAAACGCCACCGGAGCATCTCCTTCCTACGTCAATTTTATGGGAGAAAATGTGTTTCTTGCTTTCTCGTGGTGTTAAGTTGTTTGAGGCTTAAAGGGATCTCACTTAAAGTTCTGGAGTTGCACACACAGATGCTGAAAAGCTATTCTCTTTTAATTATTACAGAAAGGCTCAGGGAGATAATTCTGTTTGCATTAAAAGCAACCTTGAAAAAGACACAGATCTCTCACTTGCAAAAGAAAAATGACATTTTCAGTCGATCCGCTTAGTGCAATTGATACCCAACCATAATCATGGCGTGATCCTTTGACATTTGTCTTACTGAACTTATGGCCATGTGATTTAACTTAAATTCGTTATAGAAGACAAAGCTCATATTGATCTTTAATTTTCTCCACGTTGGGCTTTTCTTTGTTTCAAGAACGTAATTCTGGTTGTGTGAGCTTGCAGTACACAGTGAAGAACTTGCAGTTTGCTCAGACAGTGGAACCAACAAATAAGAAGATATCACAAAAGTTAGCATGGGCTCAGCAGCAAAGGCAAGCAGGTCTTCCCACCATTCCTTCGACCATTGAGGAAGAGTTGGAGACAAACCCATTCATGCGGGTGGATCTTCCTCAACTTCAGGTTCGAGTCACTTGCAACGCACAAAGAAGGGACCTGTAGAATTATGTGCTTTTAGATCACAGCTCTCAATTCTAGCATGGCATAAAGTTCTTTGTATTTGTTCATATATTATTGGTTTTTGTAGAAGTGCAGTTTCTCTAGGATATGTTGTTTCTAAGCAATCCTTTTACCATTTTCCAGGAGGCCGTTGGTTGCAAGTCCCCAGTTGATGCTCTCCGGGAGATAAGGAAGAGAAAGGACAACTGGAGAGGATGATGGAAAGCCCGTGTGCTGTGTTCTGTTGTTTTATAATCAAGTAATGTTCACTTGTGACAAAGAAAATGCAGCTAGTGTAAAAAAGAGCATGACTTTTGAGTGATAATGTTTCCCTACGGTACATATGGAATGTCAATGTCTGACCATTTTACATGAATCCAAAAATGTGTTGCTTGTATTTTCTTAGTTGTTTCTACTTGTACGAGAATACTGTTGCTGATGAAAATCCCTTGCTCCAGGAAAGCTTTCAATTCTGGCTGATAGTTTCTAGCCTGTAGCATGTTATGGGTATTGAATTTAGGCATTTCTTCTTATTTTTGTTTTCTGCTATTGATTTTAATCAGCGGCTCATACCAAGTCCAGTTGCATTTACTAGAAGTGAGTCAATCCCTTCGTCTCCAATGGAAAGCATTTCAAATAAATTGTCTCAGGTGATTAGCAACTCCAATTAAAATCTTTAGCCTTTGTTTGAAGTGCCAAAAAAAGATGCAAAATTTTAGAGGTACTTTTCTTAAAATACATTTAATCGACTTTTACCTGTCAGATGTTTTAATTGTAATAATTGCTAAACTGGGTTGGCCGGTTCTGTAAAGAGTTCAATCACCACTACATCAAGAGTGTATTACCCACAATAAGACATACAACCTTAAAGTCCAACCAGGAATTCTCACCAAATTATACATCTACATGGCACATACATCTCAGACAATTTTTCTATTTTTTTGATAGCAGCTTTAAGTATTTCAAATAAATTTTAAATGTCCATGTGATTATTTATGGTAACAATTTCCAATTACTATATGAACATAAATTGTTAGTCCTGTGTTTGGAGTCTCAAATCCCCAGCGGAATAGTACAAGTGATTTTCCTGTATTCACAAAGAAGAGAACCGGCCCCTGAATCCAATGCTTGGGAAGGCAACCGCAAAGGGCAGCAAGATCAGGAGGTTTCTTTGCTAGTTATTTGACTCCGGCTCTTTGAGAGTAGCAGTTCTTTCATTTCTTTATATCCGTTGAGTTCGTGAAAAGCATCTGAGGTTTTGCGAGACATGAAGTATCCTGAGGCTGCTCCAGTTTCTCCTTCACCATCATTTTTCAGAGATTGTGATGAAAAGCTTGAGTCTTGGCGTAGAGGTGGTGCTGTCCTCAGCATTTGAACAAGGGCACCAACAACAGCCTCTTGAGATTTTCTAGACATGGAGAATGCCTGAGAAGAAGAGTCGGAAGCTTTTCTCTCATCCGCATGCCTACAAAAAGCCCATAATGATTTTAATGAAATGATTTTAAGGCAACTTTCAAGCATGGAATTCTAAAAGGTCAAGTGGAAAATGATACTTTTAAATCTTAAAACTATGATGAAATATATAACAACCAATATTTGACAAATCTGCGAAAAGTTGGAAATGTATGAAGTGTACATTACTTAAGGGGACAAGAGTCTGCTTTCAAGAATATCTTCAAAAAAAAAAGGGCTAAAAGCAAAGGGAATGAATATGAAAGGCCAAAAAAAGGATCTATAAAATGTAAACCAACGTGCCAGCAGTTTGATCTACTTCCTGTAACTGATAATAGTTGAGCATTACTGAGGTTTCCAAAACTGAGAAGTCTCTACAATCGATTAGGGGAGACAAAGTCATGCACCATACCAGATATTGCAGGACAGATTCTCAAATAAATGCAAGGTACCGTTTGGGATCACCTTTCCTGGAAAAGTTGAATTTGCATCTCTCTCTCTCTCGTTATCATTTTGGGGTTCCCATTGCTCTTTGCATCCCCAGTCTGGACATTGTTCTGTACACTACCGAACTCAAAGAGGGGAATAATTTATAGGAGGGGTAGATGACTGAAATACCATAATGAATTATGTGAACATGTATACATCTTCTATTAAAAGGGGCTCTCTAAAGTTCTAAAAGGCCATATATTAACCCACCCAGAAATAGGTGACGCATAACCCTCTTTCTCTTCTCTCTCACGACCATCTCTCCATCTAACATCTTTATAATAAAACCAGTCAGCATCAAACCCATCTCCTCTTTTGACAATATGCAATTAGCCACCAAAATATTCTATGTTAGGCATGAATTCTGAAGAGGAAAAGTTTGATTCCCCTTAGTTCCCATAAGAAGGGCCTATTAGAACCTTGTTTAAGATATATATATATTTTTTTCAAAGAGAAATTACAAGAATGTTACACCCCTTTTTGGTAGACTGCCTGGGCCCTTAATTTTTGGTATTGTGCAACAACCTCACATATGTTGCAGCATCCTGCATGTTGATATTAAGAAATCCTTAAGTTTCAAAAGAACATTGCACCAGCATAAGATGAAACCAGATACGTTTGTTACACAACAATGTCCACGTGTACCTTCCATTTCCCCCTCTTAGATGGTAGATATATTTTATGACATACACAAAACAAACCCAGTGGTGAAGCTTAGTCATTAGTACAGATATCGGATATTTCATTACAAAATAGATCTAAACTAATATACTTAAGAAGGAGGTCGATTGCCTATGTCCTTCAAAATAGTTACCTTTTAAGGAGAATTGATAATGTAAATAAAAATATATAAATAACTAGACCTTGGAATAAAGAAATATTTTTGTTAATAGAATAAAGAAATAATAAATCACAGATTAGTGCCAAATGTGTACAATTATGGTCTCTTTATTTAGATAAAATTTTTCATTTTAAAACCATTACAAATTCTTCTTGTTTTCATAATTGAAATGATTTTGCAATTTGAATACATTACAGGTTACAAACTTCTTTGACTATATAGTATTGCAATTATTAATGGATAAAGGGCAAGGCAACATGGTGCACAAGACAACATTCCTGACACTGGGATTATGGGGAGGGGTCAAATCTATAAAGCCTTACCATTGCAAGTAGGGAAGCTGTTTCCAAGATTTGAATTTCTTGAACTTTTTAAGTCACAATGGAGCAACAAAATTGTTGCACCAAAGCTCAACCTCAACCACTTCCATACAAAATCATAACCTCAGAGTCGGTGTTGATAGGGTCATTTGTCTTAAATATGTCAAATCAGATTTATCATATATGGAGATAGAGCGCCCTATAGTAATTGCCTAAGAATCCTCTAGATGTATTCTTCTATGGCTAACCATTTATTTATAAGGACTTTAATAATCATGTATACATTTCCAGTTATAATAAGCAATCGCTTATTGCTATAAGTCCATCTCTCTTCCAAATGCAAGGAATGTTAAATCTCCAGCCACCGATTAACGAATCACATCAAAAGGAATTAGCCTAGGATCCAATAGAAACGCTAGGGTGGTAAAATAAGTAACGATGAATAAAGGAGAGGGAAAACAACTTTTAATATGGAATGGGATTGAAGTTGAAGATCCTTTGAAGGTTTAAGCTCATATCCTACGGTTTATAATAAGATTAATGCACAACCTTTTTACTAATTACAAGGCCGTGATTGAGCTGTGATTGGTGTGTTTAGGAGCTTTAGATTGAGACACATACTCAACTCTTTACAGTGTTCACTAGGTAAAAAATTACTATATAGACCCATATATACATTGTTAGACCCTAAATGCGGGTATCCCAAACACTCACACCTTCAGACTTCAAGGTTGCCTAGCCTGTGTCTTTCTTTATACATATCCTCTAAACTTAAACTGATTGGTATCGAGACAATGGATGTATGTACGCCTAGTTAGAACTCAAATGTGGTTGGGCCACTTTGGCAGGGCCTAGTCAAGCCTCAGGCCCAAAACAGGAGCACTACTACACCCGAACAGCCAGTCAGGCCTGTCAGGTTGCCTACCTCATGCTTTAGTTTATAAGCATACATAAGCTTGTATTGAGAACGATGGATGTATATAAGCAATTAGCTCCTATATTTTTCCTTTTTATGTGGGATTCTGCGTTCATACACTTCTCTCCTTCATATACAAGTCTAATACTTTATGCTGCCAGGAAAGATTTCAAGGGGAAAAAAATGAAACAGACTTTTAATTTGTGAAATCCAACATACCAATCCATTAGACATGGCAGATAGAGAAAGCTTATATTGTTTACTGTCCAGAGTCTAATTGAACTTGGTATTAGAACTCAGAATATATACACATCCATTACATAAACATGGGGGAATATTAAATAAAATTATGAACAAGCCATGTAAAATAACTTAACTTACATGCTAAATAGAAGGCAAATTGGAGATGACAATGAAGCAGACATATAGATGCATAATCTGGTCATTTAAGGCCCCTAAATGTGTGGTAGCTTCACAGTGGATATGAAGCATGTCTAACCAACCTCATTTATGCACATCTGCACAATTTTTTTTTCTAAAAGACCTTCCTACATATTATATTTTCTTCTATATCCTATTATAGAGCCAATTTACATTTTTTCAGAACTGCTTCCATAGATTCCAAATGCCCTCAAGGCACGTGTCAGGAAAAGTTTCTCCTTACAGAGTGGGGGGGATAGAATTTAACCCAAAGTGGGAGTAGATTGGGTATATGCGGGTGTATATTACTATGTTTTTTTCTTTTTTTCTTTTTTTCTTTTTCACTGCATATGGGGGGTGAAGAAGCAAAATCTATTCCTACCATGCACCATCTACATCAATGGGCAACAAGTAAAATCAAACAGCTTCAAAAGATATGATTCTTCGGACCTACTTTATTAACATAAAAACAAAGAGCAAACTGCAAAATAACCCGTGGTTTGCTCATTGCCACTAACCCTCGAGCTTCAAGACTGGCAAAGACCCCCCTGGGGGGGCATAGTTTAATTATTTGGCAAATTGCCCATCAACTACCACTTTAAATATGCACATGCCACACACATTAGGCCACTTCCCTCCATTTGCTGTCATTCTTAAGCCCCTAACTTATTAATGCTCCAACAAATTTTCTTTAATTCTACAACTATCTTCAAAACTCTAGGCTTTAACCCATATTTGATCACCAAATTTGCCTTATTATGGATGGATTGGTGAAAAAATTCAGTTGCACAATCTAAGTAGAAGACAATGAACTTGAGTGCAAGCAAATTTTAATGGCTTAAGTGGCAGGGAGCAATTTGCTAATTATGTAATCATGAGAGGCTTTGCCTGTTTTGAAACCTTGTGGGGCTGGTTGCCAAATAGCAAAACTACAAGAAGGTATTTTGCACTTCACCCCACAAAAAATTATTGTAGAGCCTACTTAACCACCTAAATCCATCCATTCAGTAGAATAAAAAACATAAGGTCCAAATTTTAATTCTTCAAACTTCAAAACAGCTCGAAAAGATCCTTATCTTAATAAAGAAGGAGTTTCAACTCTAACACCATATTGAGCCGGTTAAATGTAAAACCTGAATTGATCTGAATTTGAACTTTTATTGTGGAATAGATAAAAACAAGGAGGAAATTATTTCAAAGGGAAATATATATATATATATATATATATATATATATATATATATATATATGAAAACCTAGAAAACCACAAGCAGATAGAGAAACATGCTCAAAGCAAGAAATGGCTATGAAAAGAGTGGAAACCTAAGAGAGAAAGGCATACAAGAGTTTAAAGAGCACCTAGGTTCATGGTTTTTCATTGCAAATAGTTTCTGTTTTCCAGGAAGAAGGCAATTACAAGGATTGCAAGCCCTAGACAGATACACACATTCCAACAAATGCTCTACATATCAGAATAAATAAAATACAAAAGGAATTTATATGGAAAATCAGAAAATATGGCTAATTAGAATCCCTACCACTAAAAGGCCTGTAAAATCTATATCATTAAGGGAAAACTGCTGGAGTAATATTCAAGACCCCAGTGTATCCAACAATCATATTTTGGAGGCACATTATAATAGGGAAACTAGGTTAGTCAGCAGGGAAGTTGAATATCTCACTGATAGTGTAGCTATCTAATACCCCTTAGCCAAAGGTAGTTACCTCTGGATTAGAATGCAGAGATGCGGTACTCCTCTATTGTAACCAAGAAATGATTTGCAAAATTATGACAATTAGCACCTTTGTTGATGCATAACAAATTTGAGGAAACTTAACATATATTGCAAAAGGAACAAATTCTCAATATAGCAAACTAATTGCACATTTAGATGCACCCATTTATGGGCAAGCTAATGCTTTCCAATAAGACAGTTAAGATGAGACAGCTTATGTAATGAGACTACAAAAGTTCAGATATCAAATCATGGACTACAATCTATTGAAATTGTACATATGATCATAATATTTATATAGATACCAATAGAAACAGAGGCCAAAATTTACTAGCATAAACTCAAATGGTCAAGTTATATTTGATATAAACACTCCACATTAAAAAGGCTTATGATAATTCTCACTAAGTAAGAGGCAAAATTGGAATATCAGGAATATCATATATGCGTTAGCTTAATACTTCTCCTATATGTGTTAGCTTAAATACTTCTCTAACGTTAGTCAAATATTGATAAGGCAAGTAAGAAGGTGCGGGTGGGGGCAGATTTACCTCTCCTCCCTGCACCAAAAGAAGCCTTGCAGGGTAAATTTGCTCACAATTAAAGACAATTTCAAATATAACTACCACACCTATCATCCTTATCCTCTCCCTCCCCACCCCCAGCTCCGCCAAAGAAAGGTTAAAAAAAAAGCGTAGAAAGAGAAAAAGAGTTCTATGGATCTACGCAAAGAAATGTTATTGTTTTTACATAGTCCACAAAGACTGTTAAAACGTGGAGACTCCCTCGTTGGGACCCCGTATTTGGAACAAAGGCATCGAGCCCTAAACTGCTGCACAAGCACAGGCAACAGAATACACTTAAATGCTGTAAGTAAATTGCTTCAGAATCTTGCTGATTCACTAGTTGACATCATGGGAAACTTGGGATATAGAGCATTGCATATACATCCTTCCTCAGGAAAATACACGTTAGAATTTATTACTTAAATCCTCCTCATTTTTGTTTCATTTTTTAAATATACTTGTCCTTATCCTGTTTGTCATTTTTATGCTATTGGGAATTTAGGTAAAAGTCAAATTTAGAGATTCCCATTTCTTTCAGTGCCCCAGTTCAGGTGAAGAAATGGAAACATGGTATGCAAGGGTATTAGGGCATCTAGAAGCATTGACATAATAAAATTATGTGAATATTTTCTTCCTAATCATTTAAATAAATAGCATATTCTACATATCAAGAAGTGCAAGTCTCCAAATTATTCCAAATTGTATCAAGTCTATGCAGGTAATACATTTGCAGTGACCTAGCAGGGTGGACCTACTTGGGGACAAGGTAAGGTTACTCAGTTCAACGGAGACTTTAATCAGTTACACCATGCCTAGAGAAGTAATAACAGCAGAAAGGCAGTAACAGAAAGTGTGTCAGCATATTACCTGGATGGGGGTTCTGATGTGTCAACATCATCAACAACAAAAGGACATGAGAAGTCATAGTCGTCCAATTCATCCTGAAAAGATAATCTACTAGAACTTCTCGAGAATCCATAACGCGGTGAACAACTGGATGATAGAAACCCTGAGAACCTTCCCGAATCATCTTTGCCATCTTTTGTCACCTACAAAAGAAAGAAAATGAACCGGGAAATAAGGATGAAACTAATCAACAAAATATTTAAAAAAAGAATCAAATAACGAATGAAGTTGAATAGGATACCTTCTGACCAGAATTATGAGTTGTTAATCCGGAGTACAACTCTGCTGCCCGCAATGCTTCTGATTTCCTGAATGACCTGACTGCAGATGGAGATTCTTGAGATGAAGAATCAGGTCTAACACTTCTGGGGGACATGGGAGGAAGAGAAAGTCTATTCGGATCAGAACAATTGGGAGAACGATAGCTAGGACTTCTTCCCATAATTGGAAGAGGGATACTCACAGGAGCAGTTTCTGGACGAAAACGATTTTGCATAGGGCTAGAACCTAAAAAATATGTAGGGGGCGATGGGGATAGAGATGGGGAGAATGGCGGTGAAAGCTGATACTCATCAAAACTGGTAGCCCTTTTATGATGTATGGGTCTGTAACTTTGAAATCTGTTACTGCTTATATCAGGAGGTGAGAATGAGAAATCAAATGGCATAGAGGATGTGTTATATACAGGTGGTGACCCGCTAATGAATTGATTTTGTGCATAGGGAGCTGCTTTGTGCAGTCCGCTGGTCCAGCTGTGTGGACGCTGGAATGGTGCAGATGAGGGAGACCTATGTCCTCTCAATGGCAAGGAAGTAGGTTGGGCACGCTTCTCCCTAGGCCGAAAAGCCCTCAAAGGGTCAGTGGTAGGACTGCCAACATAATCGGCAATTATCTGAGGTGGCAATGACACGGAGGGTGTGAGGTTGAATTCAGACAATGATGGTCGATATGTCACAGATACATTAAGATGACCAGGAAGGGCCTCAACAGGTAAGAAGCTGTACTGCTTCATCATTTCTTCCTCTGGCCCAGTGGATGGTATGGTAAATGAAGACACCTTGTAAATAATATCAAAATCAAAACTCTGGCTGGATGAACTTAACTGTCGAAATATCCGATAAGCTGGGAGAAGCCTCATAGTAGAATAAAGGGAACGGAAAAGTATGATCGATTTCTTATATGTTCTCTTGTAAGATGCAGAACCTTCACTGTGCTGAGCAGACATAAACCTTGGAGATTCATACCGAACAACCCACCTCTCTATCATCGTCTCAACAGGTGTTGCCCCTAACCCTGGACTCAGATCTGCACTGTGATTGCTCGTGGACGATGAATTCAATCCTCCATGAACAAGAATAATATCTATAATCATTGGATCCATCCAATTCCTATGCCAGAAATTTAGATTCTCCAAAGCCAATGGCCGGTCTCCCAGAGCTAAATTGAACCATTTATCACTCTTTCTTGCCCGTGAAACCAATGACACATCTCCGATAGTACGATCATTGGGTCGAAGAGAGGGAATCCTAGAATCCAATATAATGTGCAAGGCCTTTAAAAGAAACTGGGAAACAATTTGTTCCATTTTCCCAGATTCATAATGCTGATTATAACCGTGGAAATCCATGTCCCCAAAACCACACAATTTCCCTATCTACAACTCCAATTACACTTGTATTGCTCTTCTAACATTGTCTAAAAGGCAAAATTCAATAACACAATGTGGCAATAAACCTAGTTGAATCAATCCCATAACATAAGCGTCAATTTTCTCATCCATAACCATATACTTACAGAAAAATCTGCCAATGGCCCCAAACTTCACAAATTTCCAACAGAAACCGCAAAGAACCTGAAAAGATTAAACAGACAGGAAGAAAATCAGTTCAATCAATAAAATAAAATAAACGCCAATATACAAGTACCTAACAGACAAAATGAGTAACAGATCTTGCACAAGAGAACTCAAAAAACCCTAAAAATCAGAAAAATAGCACCATAATTAAGCAAAATTAGACTTAAAACGAAAACGATTAAACAAACAGATAGGGATTTGGAGTAGAAGTAAAACTTACTCAAAAGAGGGGAGAGAGAGAGACGAATGTCTTCAAACGAAGCAGAGACGTGAAGTGATCAAACACAGGAAAACGATTGCGTAGAGATGAAAATTGTATCAAAACTTGGGAATGAAAAGAATGGGGTTAGAAACTCGTGGAAGAGTGGAGTTGTTGTTGATAATTGATAGAATGAAGAGGTTTACGTCCAAACGAAGAAGAGAAATTGCAATGGAGTGTTCGATCTACCTCTTCCATTAAAGGCACCCCCCCTCTTTTTCCAAGCTCTCTCTCTATCTCCTCTGTGATTTTCTTATGTTTTTGATTATCGAACAAAACAATGTGGAGTCACCAATGTGATTGGCCTGATAAGAATTTGAAACGACAAATAAATAAATAAAAGTGGCACGGGTAAAATGGGGAATGAGACGGGCACGGCGCAATTTGAAGAGAGAGAAAAAGATAGAGGTCCGAGAGCGTGCTTGTCACGGGACGTAACTCGGACCCCTCATTCAATCATGGGATGGTCCAAGGTGACTAGGATATGATTAAGTTGAATCATCGGAGCTTACTCATAAGATAATTCTAATAAGATTCTCTGTGCTAAATCAAAAGTATTATCAACAAACAAACGGCCAATTTAATAGAATAAAACAAATAATAAATTTATTAATTAAATTTTAAATTTAAAACTTAAAAAATTAAAAAAGAAAACTATTCTGAAAAATCCAACCCAAAATAAAACTCTCACAAACTCTCAAATTAACTAATCAAACAATGATTTTGGATATTAAATCCCTTAATCACAATTCGGGTTTGACAGAAGACGGGGATGGGCCTGCATTATGTCTTAATGCCTGTCTGAAACACTAATTGGGCTGCCTAGTCGTATAGGCCCGGTAGTTGGCCCAACAGAATGAAACCCCGTAAAGGGAGGGCAGGTTAGCCTCATTTTTATCCCGTCTTAAACTGGATTTTGCAGATGTGAGAGCAACCAATTGTAAAAGTGGTTAAACTAACCAGTAATAAAAGTGGAGTTTATAGAAAGACACCATGCCAGCAACCATCGGAACCATACTTCTTCTCAGTCATCACATTCTACCTACTTTGCTCAACCAGTTAGTACTTGAGCCCTCACGAGGTCCCGCATGTGCTCCTGTCATATTTAGGTCTGCCCATCATACGGATGATGGGGGCTCTCTACTCGATCTTGGTCGGAAACCCAAGAATTGATGGTCTCTTGGGCCAACGAAATATGAGATGCGCAAGAGGTCCATAATAAGCCACGCGTGCCACATGGTTCCCTCTTAACGTTGTCAAGCTTGATTAAAAAATTCAATTCTTTTATTCACTGGATTGATTATTGGATCGCAAATTTTCTATTTGCCATTGGGGGCCATAACTTGTCTATTGCTGTGGTGATCGCTATGGTTTCACATGGACAAAAGTCTATAACAAGGAACTAGACAAAGCTAATAAATTAGACAAAAACCAAACCCCATGGATGAATCTCTTAATCTAAATCAAGATTTCCAAGTTGATATTAAAACAAGGGGTGCCAAACATGCGTGTTGGAATTTCCCAACAAAATGGACAACCCAGCTGTTGGTTACCTTATTTGCTTATTTTATTTAATTATGTTAAGGAAATTATTGCTGAACCTTTTGATTTGTGACGTTAATAAAATCTTTTATATTATTTTGATATTTTTATTAACTGTGTAGATTAAGTTTTGTTTAGAAATTTATATAAAAATTGTTTAGAAATTTATATAAAAATTGTTTAGAAATAATATTAAGGTTAGTATAGAAATATCATAAAATCTGACGATTTTCTTTGTGAAATAAAAAATGAAGTCAATTAGAAATGTTGCAGTTATCATAAAAAAAAAGTCTAAAACCTATTGCAAAAGCACAAAGTCAATTGTAAGACAGAAAGAAGGTAGAAGATCCATATTTCCTAGATCATAAAAATTATTATAGAGGTAGAAAATTGTTTCCTTAATTGAAGGCCCAATTCAGCAAACTAAATGTAGATTGTTCTTCTACAATCAAATATTTTCAAATTAAAAAATTACATATTAAAGAATATGTGAAAGATTACAAATTCAAATCTTTATAGTAGTAAAAACTCAAGCATAAGAATGGAAAAAATATATGAGAAGTTAACTTGTCACTCTGTTTTTCTAACAGAAGTCCTATCAAAAGTTGATTTTCAGATACATTTCGATTTTCTGTAAATCTTAATGTCTAAATAAATTTATTCAAACTTTAAATTTGAATTATAAAAATTGAAATATCTCAAAAAATTATGAGAGATTTGAGTGCTATAAATCAAGACATTAAGCAAAAAAGTTACCGATTTTTGTCGGTAAACTTAATGGATTTATAGCAAAGTTTGAAACTGAAAAATTCAATTTAAAGGGGGGCACGTACATCAGGTTTGAAGTAACAAAGTACAGAACAATTTGTATACAAATTCAGTAAAGAAAACTGTCTTTGAAATTCTTAAATCAGTCTAAAAATCTTTGAGTTGTGTACTGAGCTTTTGTGAATCTTGTGAGATAGTTTGACGAAAGTTGAAAGTCTATGCTATTGTATGAAAGTATCTTCGGGTTAAGAAAATTAGGATTATAATTTATAACTCTTTATCATAGTAAAAAATTAATAGATCGTTAAACTCTTACTTACTGAATTGGAAGAGTGGACATAAATATCAGATCTAACACTATAAAATTGAGTTTAATTCTCTATCTTTATTTTTATTTTTTATTGCATACGTTTAGATTGATTATAGGATTAATTAGAATTTAAGTTAAATTAGATTAAGAAATTAAAATAAAAAATAATAATAAATTCAACCATTTTCTTGGTTATCACGTGACCAACAGATTACCATGGATTTAGCCTATAAGGCCACATTAAAGAATGTAGGGTAATTGGATTGCAATTTTGTAATGCATTGCATTTAAGCTGTAATTAATCTTATAAGAGGGTTGGAAAAGGCATCAAGTCTGTATGCCTCATCAGCTAATTAATGTTTTTGGACATGATTAGGGAAATGGTAATGAATTAGTGCATACAGGTCTAATTTATAACACTCCTCTCTCTCTCTCTCTCTCTCTCTCTCTAATAATTACTAGATTTTTTTGGATCCGCAAAAAAGTAGTACAATAATAGTGTAGTGCTGAGAAATCTCTCTCTCTCTCTCTCTAATAATTACTAGATTTTTTTGGATCCGCAAAGAAGTAGTACAATAATAGAGTAGTGCTGATAAATCACTCATTTACATTCAAGTATCCGCACAATTATATTACCCTATATCCTTTCTACGTATCCTCAGTCCGATTGAGATTCTTCGTAGCCATTGAAGAAAACTTTTGGCCGATATGCATTCGGCCAAAAAATAAAAACAAAAGGAGATCTGATCTCAGTTAGAAGATTATGTCCCCAAGGTAACTTTTTTTGTGTGATGCCATTAGCTCCAACCCCATAGAATATATTATAGTGTGCTAGTTTCACAAGAATTTTTGACTTGTTAAAGATTTTTAATAACATTTGAAATTTCTTTTCCTGCATAAGTTTTTTCTTTTTTTTTTTTTTTATGGTTTGAGTTGAAAAGAATTTGCCCAATTTTCACCATACATGTAACGTGGCGAAACTTTTATTGAAAAATCCTAATGGCAATGGAAATTCCTTTTTCTAATATTTTCAACCAGGTTAAATAAAGATAACGCTCATCGCTGTTCAACAACCGAAATGAGACCAAATGAACAATCCAAACATTGCTGCCGACATTAATAAATACAAGAAAAAACAGAAAAAAAAATTGGAGAGAGAGAGAGAGAGAGAGAGAGAGAGAGAGAGAGAGAGAGAGAGCGCTTGATACTTTTTCTGACCATGGTTTGAATTCAAAAATGGCTCTAACGAAAAGGAGATTGGATGAACAGTTAATTTGAGTATGCGGGACCGGGGGCTGCACGGAGAGAATCAAATTTTTTTAGACGGAATGATTGGATATTTTATTTTTTAATTAGAGATGAGTTCAAGTCTTGATTCTAAGCCAAATTCTAAGCCTACTGATCCAGGGGCCAAAGCCTTGCGCCATCGGTAGAGCTAGATCCAGAGTTAGAAGCAGAGGTAGAGCCAAGTCTCGAGCTTGCGGAGCCCAGAGCTGGGAGCCAAAGCCTGGAGCCATCAGTAGAGCTAGATCCAAAACTAGAGCCAAAACCAAAACCAGAGTCTAGAAACAGTACAAGGGTTGCAAAAACACCTTTCTATCATTTTAAATTCTCTATTCAAATTCTATTTCAAATTTAAGTGGTATTCATTGTGTATCGTTAAGTTTGTTAAGTTTGAAAGAATATTAGGAAATATATTATTTGATTTAATTTGATTCTGATATATATTTGATTTTTTATATTTTTATATTTATAGTAATTATTTCTATATTTATTATAATGAGTTTTATATATAAAATTAATTTATTATAATAATTTATTAAAAATTAAATAATGAATTTTATATTATTATATTATTCATTTTCTCTAATATCGTACAATAATCATATCCGTCTTTCTCTATTACACATAATAAATACCAAAAGTTTTTTATTCCCTCTATCTCCCACTATTTTCTACATCTTTTAATAAAGAAAAGTTGAGATGGGCACTTGTGTTGAATAACAAAATATTTAATGGTACGTATATTTCCTTTTTTTTTTTTTGGAAAAAATGTTCAACCACTAGAAAAAAAATGACCATGTCACCAGAATTCATATTCAATGGCACTGCCGTGGTCCAGATAAAATATTTCAAACATATTTTAGTATAATGGACTAAAAAATAATCAAATTATACTAAATCTATTTATCAAATTAAAAGGAAATTAAAATGAAACAACCACGAGGCCCAATTCAACTATTGTATGCCAAAATCCCATCGAACGAATCTGCAGATACATTGACTGGACACATCCCTATTTTTAGCCTATAAAAACCCCACCACACAAACATAGCATGACCTATTGAAAAACAACCTTAGGGACAAAGAAATGCAATTCCCAAAACCCGGATCAAGTCCAGGGAAGTTGGATATGGGTCATGAAGGGGGGGAATTGAGGAAGAGAAATGAAGAGTTAGAGAGAGAATTGAAGGAGAGTTTGGAGAGAGAGAAGAGAGTGACAGAGGAATTGGAGAAAACATCAAGGAGGCTAAAGGTTGTGGAGGAGGCGGAGGAAAGGCTTTGTATCCAATTGGGTGAATTGGAAGCTGAGGCTGTGGATCATGCACGTGAGTATCATGCCAAGATTTTGGCTTTGATGGATCAACTTTCTCAGGCTAATAAACTTCTCCAAATTAATAACATTGCAATTTCTTCTTCTCCTCGTGCCTTGGCCAAATGGTATGTTTCGTATTATAAGTAATGTTTTCGATGTTTTTAATGTTAAAGACAATGTTGTTGTTCTCTACCTCGTCGTCCTCCTCCTCCTCCTCGGCGTGCATTCAATAATTTTTGTGAAGTCTTTTGGTGCACCGCATCCAATTATATATATTTTTTTATTATCGTGGGTTCTGTAAATTATATTTGTTAAAAAAACAACCATGCATGTATCTAGATTGGGATAAAGATGAGATTTTTTATTTTTTGGGTTGAAAGCATTGTGCATGCGTCTCTTGTTCTCTCTCCAAAACAGGTTTCCATTTTAATTCATTTTAATTCCGTTCCTATTTTAAAACTATTCCGATTCGAATCTATTTTTAGTATTTTTTTACCAGAAGGGTTAGGGCATTTGGGTCCAATTATGACGTCGATGACCTTCGCAGATGGGTATGTTTACCCATTTCTAGTTGGGTTGTTGTTTATTTGAAGAAAATATTGAGAGAAAAAAAAAAGAAGAAGGAGAAAATATGATTTTTTTTGTAAACTTTGTTCATGGTCGGCCCCGGCATCTGAACCCTGTAAACACCGCCAGAAGGCATCAAATCAATCTCATCCTCAAGGCAGATTTCACAAGATACGTTCGGTCTAAAAGTGTCCCAACTTTGAGCTGTTAGCGTCATACCACGTTATGTTAGAAGTGTTCCCGCTTTCACAACCGTGGATTTCAATTTTTAATTTAGAGAAATTAGAATTGAATTTCAAAATGATGATTTGGATTTTAATTTTGATTTTAAATGATTTTAGTTACAAATAATTTTAGTTCCGATTTCAAAACCAAAATTATAAAAATTAAAAACATAAAGGAGAGCGCTCGATCAAGAGAATGACCAAGAGCGTGTTCGGCTATGAAAGCATTCTCTTATATATTTACAGCGAAATAAATATTAAATGTCCCAAGATTTAGGGTCGGATCACTAACCTTTTCGATATACGGGTCCGAAAAATATCACCAATGGATCAATCTCCTTTCACTTTCACAATCCAAGAGCCCTTTTGATAGAATGAAATTATGATGTATGTAAATCTTCTTCCTTACTTTTTTTTCTTTTCTCTCTCAACCCTCTAGAGCACCATTAATGGAATGGGGATGGTTATTAGGGAGTTGGAGTTGGTTTTTTCCATAAAAAACCAGTCCCTCCCTTCCCTCCTTTGGTAAATTCAAATAAAAGGGAATTAGGTTTGGGTCAAATCCACATGGGCGACCCGACCCGGCCTATAACTTACATCTCCCACTCGCATATGAGGGTTAGACCTACATTTTGCTCAATCACTTCCATATACCATCGATTTCATACAGACAAATGAATCGTGTGACCAGCGAGTACATCAAGAGCTCATAACTACACACCGTTTAAGGATATATAGCAGCTCAAAATCTGATACTATGAGGACATCAAGTCTCGCTATACCCCAGACCTCTTTTTACTATATATATATAGAGTCACTGTATCCCTTATCCCTCTCTTAATGAACGAGAGCATATTTGACTCATCTCAACTATGCATTCACAATTATGTTTCAGAATATCAAGTTAAAAACATAACTGACCAGTTTGTGAATACAAAAATTATGTACAAACTTTAAGACAGTCTTCCTTTCGCACTACTATATTTCCACTTCATTTTTAGCTGCTTTCCTAGTCATGCACCGCAAAACCGAATCACGCATGATCTATTGGTTACATGCTAAAGTAGCAACACTAAAATAAACTTTCAAGAAACAGGCGAAAGTCTTAAGGGTATTAAATGAGGTTAATTACAAACCTCTGGGTGTCACACAATGAGATAGAGGGATTTATCAACTCATTTCCCATAGGGTTACTGAAAACACACGCGGTATGAACACGTGCTACGATGTCTTTTCTATTTATTTAGAAGCGTATGTCTATTTCAAAATTATAATACATCGTATAGGTTTTAGTCCAAGTATATCACGATACTAACTTGATTCTCTCTTCTTATAAATCCTAAAAAAAAAAACACTTTTCCAAGAGAGAACCACACCTGGCTTCTAGACAAATATAATGGATTGTGGGAAATCCATTTCGATTATCAAATAAGTAAATATCAACGATAATCTCATCTTAGTTCTGTATTAAGATGACTAAGTTATGTTAATTATCCAAAATTAACATTGCCCCATCTCTACATATCACATAGATATTAGAGGCGATTGCTCGTGTGTGAGAGCCAATCTTCCAAACTTGTCTGACATAGTTTTTAATCAAAACATAAGAACTCGCAAATGTAAAGAAATTCAAATGTCATATAATAATGAGCATTACATCACGTTCATTGCTTATACATACAATTATACTCTACGCAATCCTAGAGATTTTACATGTTTCAGAAATACATCTCTAGGTATCGGTTTCGTAAATGGATTAGCCACCATTAAATGCGTAGATAAATACTTCAATGTCACATCTCCTTTTTCAACAATGTCTCGAATAAAGTTGAATTTCGTATCAATGTGTTTGGTTTTCCCATGATATTTGGGATCTCTCGTATAAGCGATTGCTGCTTGACTATCACAATAAATTATCACAGCTTCCACTGTGTCGCTTACGATCCCTAAATGTTGTAAAAAACATTTCAACCAAACACACTCCTAAACTGCTGAAGCACAAACTACAAACTCTGCTTCCATCGTCGACAGTGATACACATGTTTGTTTCTTACTTCTCCAAGAGATGACGCCTTTATTTAGAAAGAAAACATAACCTGAGGTGGACTTACGTTCATCTAAGTCACCACCCCAATCAGCATCTGTGTATCCGCTCAATAACAAGCCATTTCCTTGATAACAAAGGGAATACTTCACAGTTCCTTTCAGGTATCTTAGAATCCTCTTCACAGCTGTCCAGTGACCTTTACCTGGATTGGATTGATACCTGCTGACCAAACCCACGGCATAGCAGATGTTAGGGCGAGTACACATCATAGCGTACATCAGACTCCCAACAGCACTGGAATACGGTACTTTTGACATCTCATGTTTTTCTTCAGCGGTCTTTGGGCACATTGCTAAACTTAAACTTTCGCCTTTAGCCACAGGAGTATCAATAGGTTTACAGCTATCCATCCTAAATCGTTCCAAAATCTTTTTAATATAAGATTCTTGAGATAAAGCTAACAATCTCTTAAAACGATCTCTGTGGATCTTAACACCCAGTATGTACTCTGCTTCACCCATTTCCTTCATTTCAAAATTTGATGATAACCAACTTTTGATATTCAGGACATATTCCATATCATTTCCGGCTAACAATATGTCATCGACATACAGACTTAGAATTACAAACTTATCATTGGACTTTTTCACATAAACACAATGGTCTTCGTCTATCATTACGAAGTCGTAAGAGATTACGGATCTATGAAATCTCAAATACCATTGTCTTGAAGACTGTTTAAGGCCATAAATTGATCTATTCAATTTACAAACTTTATTTTTTTGACCTTTAACAATGAAACCTACTGGTTGTTCCATATAGATTTCTTCTTTAAGTTCTCCGTTGAGAAACGCAATCTTCACATTCATTTGATATAATTCTAAATCTAAATTGGCTACAATATCTAATAATAAGCGAATAGAGGCAAATCTCACTACTGGTGAAAATGTTTCTTCATAATCAATACCCTCTTGTTGGGTATAACCTTTTGCCACCAACCGAGTTTTGTACCTCTCAATTGTTCCATCAGCTTTACGTTTAATCTTAAGAACCCATTTGTTCCCAATAGGTTTGCGCCCAGGTGGAAGATCAACCAGTTCCCAAACATAGTTGGAATCCATCGACTCTATTTTTTCCTCCATTGCTTTTATCCACTCATCCTTGGTAGGACAAGATAAGGCCCCGTTCACATTCTTCGGCTCATCCTCGTCCTGTGGAGAAATGATAAAAGTATGCCCTTCAATTTCGTAATGATGTTTGGGCACACTTTTCCTATTACTTTTCCGAATTGACGATTCGGTTGGATCGTTAGAATTTGAATCCCTCCCACTGGGATCATATAGGGATTCAACTTCTCGTAATTCCCTTGATCCATCTTGCACGGAACCATCATTTGAATTATTTAATTCAAACAAAGGTTCTCCTTTTGTTATATCACATTTACTAGGAAAATCATTTTCCAAAAATGTTACATTTCGTGATTCAATTTCGGTTACAGTACCATCTTCTCTTTCACCGATGAACACATAACCTTTTGACTGATGAGAATATCTAATAAAGATACATTTCTTCCCCCGGGGACCAAGCTTTCCAAATTTATTGGAAGGATCATGAACATATGCTGCCGATCCCCAAGGTCTAAGATCAGTCAGACTTGGTGTCCTACCAGTCCATAGTTCGTACGGTGTTGTGGGTATTGTTTTTGAAGACACTTTATTTAAGATAGGGGTCGCAGTTAACAATGCATCTCCCCAAAAGGAAATTAGCAAGTTAGCCTGCGCCATCATAGATCTCGTCATTTCTAACAACGTCCTATTCCTCCTCTCAGCAACACCATTCTGTTGAGGTGTGTGGGGAATAGTCAATTGTCTAATTATTCCTTTTTCATTACACAGATCATTGAACTGATCTGATAAATATTCACGCCCTCGATTTGTTCTTAAGGTTTTAATCGTTCTATCCATTTGATTCTCCACTTCATTCATATAGCGTCGAAAATACTCAAGTGTTTCAGACTTGTGAGTAATCAAATAGACATGACCAAAACGCGTGAAATCATTAATAAAGGTAATGAAATATGACGCTCCATGCCTAGCCTTCACATTCATTGGACCACAAATGTCAGAGTGAACCAATTGTAATGGAAGTGCAGCCCTCACGGCTTTTCCAAAAGGTTTTCGAGTCATCTTCCCGGCAAGACAATATTCACAATTCGGTAAATCAACTTTAGTAAGCGAACCCAATAGTCCTGCTTTCAGAAGTCGATTCATCCTGTCCTGCCCTATGTGACCAAGTCTAACATGTCATATTTTGTCATCTATATTAGCATTACTAGAAGAGCAAACATTTAACGAAATATAACGATCAGTATAACAGTTAAACATTTGTCTGTCACAATCTAAAGTAAGAAATCCATTTAACAGATATCCAGTACCATAAAATACACCACTATTATAAATACAAACCCTATTACGAGTAAAGTTCAAGTCATAGCCTAGTTTAAGAAGAACAATAACAGAAACTAAATTTCGTCGAATTTCCGGTGCAAAGAGAATATCATGTAAGATTAGAATTTGGCTACTTCGTAACTCCAGTTTACAAGTGCCAATTCCTTTGACTTCTACTCTTGTATTGTTTCCTACGTATATCCATCTTGCACTAGGAGGAACTCGATGAAAGTCCACGAACGCTTCTCGATCTTTCGTCACATGGTCTGTTGCTCCTGAGTCTATGATCCACACAGGATATGATTTAGAAAGTAAAACAGTGCTAGAGACATATATAACACTTAGAGAAGCGTTACAAGGTGCTACCTTTTTCGGCTCGGGACATTCTCGAGCGAAATGACCAAGAGTTTTACAATTGTAGCACTTCAGTTTGCTCCTATCCTTCTTTTTCCAAAACCGCTTGCGCTTGTTCTTGCGGTTGGAATTGCTATTCTTAAATCCTTCCGCAATGCCTTCCCTTTCTTGCCCTTGTTCTTGTTCCCTTTCCGTTTAAAACCCGCAACTTTATGGGAACTTGACTCAGCTACAAAGACATTAGAAATCGATTTTGCAGCACCAAGCCGCTCATCTTCGAGTTTTACGTGGCGAGCAGCATCAGCGAAAGTCTTAATGCTATCATTGTGAGTCAGATTGACCTTCAAGTGCTCCCACTGGTCTGGAAGGGATCGGATTAAAGCTTGAACCTGTTGCTCATCAGATAAAACATGACCTACTGACTTCAATTCCCTTATCATGTTTGACATAGTTCTGAGGTGTAGTTTGATATTTTGATCAGACTTCTTTTTGTATGTGTCAAACTTGATAGTCAACTGTCTCAGACGGGTCACACTGGTACCTCCATACTTCTCTCTGAGGTATACCCATATGTCATGAGTAGTAGGGAATTGCTCACATTCATGTATGAGATCATCAACTACAGAACGAACCAGAATGCCACGTGTAGTGGAATTTTTCTTCTTCCACGCCTGGTAAGCTTCTTGATCTCTTCTCTGTTGAGCAGTATTTCCAATTCCAGGGTCTTGCATGATATGGTTGATACCCTCCAAGGCATCCTACTCTTCCAGCACATACCATATCTTGTGGCGCCAAATGTCATAATTGTCGCCATTAAACTTATCACCTTTATTCAAATCTGCTATTATTGATTTCGATGCCATGGTCTGGGTTTTCAAAAAGAGACTATTATAAGTATTCATACTCATTCATTCATATAATTTTGTACATGAAATCTAATAAATTTATCATAAACGAACATAAGGTGTAAACTCGAAAGATCACTAAGTTCCCAATCATCATCCATCATCCAAATGTTTGATTATCATAAATTTGATTTCAAAGTAACAAAATTCTTTCAGTCTTAGGTGGGAATTACTTAAATTCTACCAACCTAAAAACTCCCACTAAAATCATGTGAATTTGGAACATATCTCTTTACATGCTCGCATAAATATACAAAGTATGCACATTGTTGATATAAAAAATTATATCATATGTTCATAGCTTTGTTCTCATTACAGTAGATAACTATGCACAAAGAAAGAAGAAATATATATATAATCAAATTTCTTTTTTCTTGTCTTTCTTATCTTCCATATACATGCGAGTGACCATATTGACCATCCCAACTGAAAGTCTATCTCTCGGAGTGAATCTCCTAACAGCTTGGGGAGTAGAGCCATTGATCTTTAGAGATAACGCCCTTTTCATTTTAGTCTCTATCTCCTTAATTCTCCACATCTTAAGCAATTTTAGTCTGAAATCTTTAAGGTAGAGACACTTATTATCCTCTAATATTTTGTCAGCCATTCCAACCAAATGATCAGAGAGGGAGTTTCTTATAATTTTAATCTCGGCTTCGTCGCCTCCAAACCAGTGACCCAAACGCCGAAGTTCATAACGTTTTCGACTCATAACCCACAAATGTTGCGGCAAAGTATGCGTTGCTTTCATCTTATAATGCAACATCATATATAGTTTTGTCAAACGTTCTGGGATCCTCTCATCTCTGCATCTCCCCCGGAGAGGTGCAAGGGTATGTCTGATTCTCACCATATCCCTAAAATGGGGTAAATATTAGATTGGACACGAAGCCAACCAAACAATTTTTTAAAAAACACCATCCACAATTTATACTTAAATCATTGAGAACAAATCAAATATGTGTTATAAAAATTTAATTCAGGTAGGCATAATCTAGAATATATATATATATATATATATATATAATTTTTTTTTTTAAACATGTGAGAAATTTTCAGAATTTTGTCTCACTTGTTAATTGATTTTTCTGTAATTTTCAAATAAAATTTATAACTTAATGAATACTTTCAGTCAAAAAAAAATAATTTAAAAATACAGAAAAAACAATCAAAAAATAATAAAAATAAATTAAAAAAAAAGGGCCTGAGAGGGTGCTTCACGCGCCCTCACGCGCCGCTTGGTGGCGGCGGCGCGTGGGTGACTCGCCCACGCGCCCAGGCGGCGCGTGAAGCCCACGCGCCCAGGCGGCGCGTGAAGCCCACGCGCTGCCTTCCCGGCGGAATCCGGCCGTCGGATTTTGCCTACCCCCATTTTTGGGGTCTCTGAATCTAATGGTACTGTCAGTTTTCTGATCTGAGGTCTGGATCATGACGTTTGGGCTTCACAACCCACGGCCCGAGAGTGGGATTTGTGCTAACGTCACCGCTAACGTCACTGCTGACGTCACTTCGTCTTCTTCATGCAGAAAAAAATTTTTCTGCATTTTAACCCTAATTTCTCTAAACCATATCGTATTCATTTCTGAACCGTTTTGCATGTTCTTTATATGGTTGGAAAGGATTTTTGATGGAGAATTTAACCATACAAATATTAAATCATGAAACCTATCATGCAAATAGATATTCGCATTTTTATCTTCGACTAGGGTTTTATTTTTCTCCAAAAATACATAACGACTATGCATGAAACTTTCCAGATCAATTCCTAACATCATGGGTACTCTACCTTTCAAATTTCAAAGCATTTCGTGATCTATAATGAAAGTTACCATTTTCAATTTTTTTAAGGAAGATGAAAACTCGAAAATACAATAAAATTAGGAAATACCCTAAATCATGCTCTGATACCAATGAAAGCATTCTCTTATGCGTTTACAGCGAAATAAATGTTAAATGTCCCAAGATCTAAGGTCGGATCACTAACCTTTTCAATGTACGAGTCCGAAAAATGTCACCAATGAATCAATCTCCTTTCACTTTCACAATCCAAGAGCCCTTTTGATAGAATGCAATTATGATGTGTGTAGATTTTCTTCCTTACTTTTTTTTCTTTTCTCTCCCAACCCTCTAGAGCACCATTGATGGAATGGGGATGGTTATTAGGGAGTTGGAGTTGGTTTTTTCCATAAAAAACCAGTCCCTCCCCTCCCTCCTTTGATAAATTCAAATAAAAGGGAATTGAGTTTGAGTCAAACCCACATGGGCGACCCGACGCGGCCTATAACTTACAGGCTATTCAGGGCCTAATGACATGGTCGGTGAGTTTGGTAGTTCATGGGCGGCTAGATTATAACCATTAGACATGAAATAGTGACGAACACATTCATAACAAATTTAAGGTTACGGTAAAACTTGTCGTTAAAATTTGTGGAAAAAAATGCTAGACAGCCACCAAAATTACGAGAAAAAATTCATGTAGGTACCAATTAAGACAGATTTACGCCTTTCCTATATGAATTTCTTTGTTTCCCTCCTCACAAATAGATGTACCAATAAATAGCAATATTTAAAAATGAATTACACAATTTCTTTTTCTTTCAATTTAATGTTTTTATTTTAGGGCATTTCTTAAAACAGTGGCTAAGGGTAGTGCACGGGCTGTGAGACAGCCGTCCCTTTATATTTTTTTTTTAGAAAAATAAATTATTGTATATAATTCTAAAAATATGATTTTAAATAATTTTTTCCCTTAGAAATTCTAAACCCACTCTCCCTGAAATTTAAAGGAATACCCTCTTAAAAATTTGTTTAAAAATTAAAATGTTTTTTTCCCTTTAAAATTTCGATTTACAAAAATTTTGATTTTTTTTTCTTTTTTGGAAACATGCCCACCTACAAACAATTAATTGATGACCCGACCCAAGACCTGCAAGGTCGGGCTTAGGTTTTAAGGGTGGCGGGGTACGGTCTAACCCTATTTTTCCTACCATTGAAGATATTATTAGACAAACAATTAGTTGAATTAGTGAAATATGGTACTAAATCTCTTAATCAAGATTAAGAGTCGACTCGCGAGTTGAGTATAAAGCAAACTATGTTAGGAGGGTAATTCTCTTGAATGAACACTGTAAATTTCAGACTGGATTAGTAAGAGTATGACTCCAGATACTGGTTAATATAATTGATATAGTGTAAAAAAAAAAGAAGATATTATTAGATAAAAAGTATTGTTGTTCTTATATTTCAGTTTATTCATGATATATTTTGTATAAATTTCTTGCTTCAAAAAAATAATAATATATTAAGTACTAAATTATCGAATTTAATATTTTTCAAAATTATATTAATATTTATGAAAACTAAATTTAGTATTTTCAAAATAATGTTACAAAGATGAAATGAATTAAGTACTAAATATATTGAATTCAACGTAACAGTCATTTTTGCTTGATATAGAAAATATTTTAACAGAATCAAAATTATTCACTTTTGAAAGTTTTTTTTTTAAAAATTTTTTTATTAATATAAATTGACGAGTAAGATTAAAAAATTTGATTAATTTAATTAGTCTATATAATCCTTTTTTTATTCATGCATATTTTCTTGTATTTTTTTCCTGTATCATTCTAATTTTATCCAATATTCTTCGAATGATATTATTGTTGCATGCCTCGCATAAACACCCACCAAAACCATAGTATTTGCAAAATGGCCCCAACCATCGCATTTGCTACTTCAAAATCCAACCCCAAGAATGTGAATACCCCATCGACAAGAAAGAGCGATGAGGAGGAAGACTTGAAGAAGAGAAATGAGGAGTCAGAGAAAGAATTGAAGGACGGTATGGAGAGAGAGCGAGAGAGAGAGAGAGATGAAAGAGGAGTTGGAGAAAACATCGGAAAGACTCAAAAGTGGTAGAAGAAGCGGAGGAGAGGCTGTGTTATGAAGTGGGTTAAGTTGGAAGCTGAAACTTTACATCAAGCACGTGCGCGTCACGCGAGGATTGTAACTTTGATTGAACAACTCTTTCCAGCTCAGAAACTTCTCCAAGTTAATAATATTTCCTTAACTTGGTCAAATGGTATAACGTTTTTGATGCTGTTACCTTGCTTGGGGGACATTGTTGCTTGTCACTTTTCATAGTTTTATCAGTGATCAAACACTGAAAAATAACATTGTTCTATTAAATGGTCTTACAAATATTTGTGTGCGTGATAGAGAGAGAGAGAGAGAGAGAGAGAGAGAGGATCATAAAAAAGACAGCGCAAATGACCCTCGATGAGTTAGTGACATAAAGAGCACCATTGATGCCCCATGACTTTAACAACCAAATGGGGTCCTCTCTCTCTCTCTCTCTAAACCTACTTTCTACTTTTTCATTTTAACTCTTTGAATTATTTTGTATCGTAAGATTGTAGGGTTGAATTGCTTCAGCACAATTTCGTTTAATATTAATAGAAAGGAAGTTTTTTGTTTTTTATTTTTTTAAAATCTAAAATAGATAGAATTTTAAGTGAACAGTGGTATCTAAGAAATATATTACATGATGATGGTTGCTAAAATTTTTAATCAATAAAATTAATAATTTGATTTATTGTATGTCTAACCACACTTCCAAAACCTCTCCTAAAGAGGACCTCTCTCTCTCTCTCTCTCTCTCTCTCTCTCTTTTATACACATTTACGTATATATATATATATATATATATATAGTTCTTTAAAATTTAGGCATTTAAGTGTTGTCGATTAGCTAAAAAAGATGTTAAGGATTGTCAAAATCACATTCTTACCCTAAGTAAATTTGATTTTATTATATAGTTAAATTAAGATCTAATGGAATTATGAAATTGTTACCAAAGAATTATATTTGGTCTGACTATAGAGAGAGACCCTTTTATGTAAATGACATTTTTAGAATTGTTATATTATTTTTTTTTATTGCTCAAGCAGACACATGTTGATGATTGTGAATCCAGTATTTTTTTTTAATGAAAATTCAAGTTCTAAACCACATCTCCAAATGAACTTGGAAAGAGATTTTTTTTTTTTTTTTTTTTGGTGGGAGTACTCCAAAATCCAAAGAGCAATGCCCCCCACGAACCCTACCACAAATTGAATTAATTGAATATTTATGATGTGATTTATTTTTAGAAAAGATCCATAAAACTAATTTAAAAGTTAAAATCTTAATTTTATGTACAAATAGACATAATATGCTATTTAATATTTTTTTAATGAAATATTTTCAAATTCTAGTAATTTCGATTTATTTAATGATCGTAAATGATATACTCCGAAATGACTCTATTATACAGATTTTTATTTGTCTTTATTTTTTTTTTTGGTTGAACAGAGATTCGAACATTGGATCTTCAGGTCCAGGAGGAGGATTTTGACCACTAGACTGTTCTCTTGGGACAGACTTTTATTTATCTTTAGAATTATCCAAAACATTCTTTTTTGTATATAAATGAGTTCAAACTGAAACTTTACATATGTTTTTTGTATTATTGTTCATGGATTGGAAAATAAATATTTCTTTTTTCCTAAATCGTCATGTAAAGTCAATGCAAATAGTACCGCAATCAAATTATCAAGGATCTATTTTTCCTGCTTGAATAGCTACCGATTCACATGGGACTCACATGACAACAGTTTTCAAGTCATATTATGATTTGTTCTTTTCCTCTTTCAAAGAGGAAAACACAATCCCAAAGTGATTGATTCTGAAAAGAAAATTCTTGAGGTGATTGTGAAACAAATGGCATATCCCCCCATTTCATATGAGAGAGAGAGAGAGAGAGAGAGAGAGAGAGAGAGAGAGAGAGATTGGCATTATATAGCATATTGTGTATTGAGCTCTCTTTGCATCCATTTGCTCTCCTTCATGTGGGGCGGGGCTCTGTTAAAGTTTTTTATCTTCTATTTCTCCAAGGGAAGAAAAGAAAAGGAAAGGAAAAAGAACCCCACTCCAATAGATGTAGCAAGGGTATCCATTTATAAGGTGAAACTGAGCCCTGATGTTGCATGTCAACCGCACTCTGACAAAATAAGATTACTAAGCAAAGACTACTAAATAATCATTAATATTACCCAAAAAAAAGGTTCTTGTCTTATTTTCCTGGGCACTCCTTTTTTTTTTTTTTTTTTTGAATTAGTAAAACATTTGCCCAGTTTTCCCACCATACATACCGAAAACCATAGGATATGATAGATTTCTGAAAGAAAGGATTTTGCAAGGGCACGAGAGGAAGTATGAATGGTCCCAGAGCAGCAATTAGGTTACAGAAAAGGTGGCCCTCTCCCAATTTTCCCACTTAACATGCGTCATTTACTCTCTTCTCAATTCTTAAATTTTAAGTTTTTACTTCGTCTCTCTCATGCGAGCGCACACTCAGTGATTCACTTGGATCTATGAAATTCAGATTATTTTCACACAGACCTTTTGCCTGCATATTCTGAAGCACAGTACATAGAAAGTATGAGTACCCTAATGAAAACATCCCCATACATTAGGGTTCCTTGTTTTTATTTTATAATAAAATTACAAGAAATATAGTTCAACCCAAGGTAATAACTTTTACCTTAGAAACTGAAACTAAAAAATGCTACAAAACTGCAATAGCATTTCAAGGCACCTTTATGGAATCAGACTATCGATGAGTTTTCGGATCTAAGAGTCCTTCAACCAAACAATGCCATGTGGCCCTGCATGCCGGACCCTGAACTCGGTGCATTCACGGGCTGGGCAACAACTATGGGAGAAGCCAGAACTCAGCTACATACAAGTCCAGGTCGTTCTCCATCCCCAAACCATGAATAATATAGGTAATCAACATCATCATCGAGGTTGAAAAATAATATGAATGACACAAGTGTAGCAGTTGGCTGACCAAAACAAGGGTTTAGTACGAGTCTCAAGTCCTGCATGTTATCCCAATGTATGTTTCGCAATCAAAGGGCTTCCCTATATCCATATTCTAATTCGTACAATACTCACACCGGATGAAAGGCATACAGATCTTCTCATGTGCACCTGAGAGATAACAAGGGAATAATTAAATAGGTCTCAGACAAGCCTCTTCTGAGATTTCAATCCAATGGTGCCACCATTGCTAACTTAAGCAAACTGTATCATCAGCAATAAAAATGTGGTACGGCATAATTGAAGTAATCCATCCACTCATAGAACGCAGTGGATTCAAAGCCTCAGGAAAATACTTCTTCCCACGCACATCTCAAGCACACTAGTTGATATCCAAACCATACAAACAAAAAGTTAATCCCATGGGAGATGGAACACATGGCAATTAGTAACAGCAATGTCGCACATCACGGAGTGTTTGCTTTCAATGATATCACATCAGTCCCTCAGCCCCAGGATCAAGAAAACTCCACTCCTCTTCTCACCTGTCACTGTCCTCTCTTAGATGTATTTTATTTTCTGATCTCATAGATGCAATATACATTATGGGTGAAAATTTCCCATTTTGTCACAATTAGAATTACTTAAACATAATAATCTTTCACTTGAGAGAAATGAGGGAAAAGATTTTTCCAATTATAGAAAACTGTGAACTTCAGAGTGACAAATAGCTTATTTGAATGAAAATATATGTCAAATAGCATTATCCTTTTTCTTGGTCGCAAAATAGCATTAATTTCCTATTTCTAATCCAAACAGATGTGTCAGCTCAATGAAAAGTGCAACCTCTGCAACATTCTTAATCAACAAGAAATCCTCACCTTTTTATTTGTCCTTACATAAGGGAAAGAGGAAATTCGATGACCTACTGGTTCCAAGGGAACTGAAAACCACAAGGTTAGAAGGCCAGTGCCAATTTTAGAATTTCAGACTGCCATGAAAGATGCACATGAAGTATACTAAAACTAAAGGAATGTGATTTTCAACAGTGTAAAGCACAAAAGGCCTCTAATTTAGCCACACTTCATGGCAAAACCAGCAATTCACAATAATAACTGGGACACAGAATTATTGATTGTAAGAATGCACGTTTCCACCAATGGGAACAATGAGAAAGCACCACAGGAATGCCTAAACCAGGAAAGGAGAAAAATGTACCAACAACAAAGTAACATACCTCTTCAGTTGAGAGTAAAATTTGCAAATCTGTTTCCAGGAAGAGTTACAAATGCTTCATATCTAGTATGTTTTTGGATAACGCATCAGGTTTCGCCACTTATCCTTCAAATCTGTCTAAAAAACGATAACCACATGTTACTGGGACAGTTCAATCACATGTATTAAAAAAATAATAAAAAAAAAGTTACAAAGGCCTATACCGAAGTTCTCTCTTGAAATACTTCATGGTAGCAATCCAAAATAAGCTTCCAGTTTCCTTCACCGAACCTTCAGCAGGAAAAAAAGATAAAAAAGGAAAGAGTAAAAGCTTTTTTTTGGCGGGGGGGGGGGGGGGGGGGGAAAGGGGGCAATTTACAACATTCAAAATGCCTTTACAACCTTTGCTAGGCCGGTCTCTATCTGAGCATTAATTAACCACAAAAATGGACCCGAGTTCCTAAACATTTTAATAAGAAAACCGAGCTCCGGCATGATCACATGAATATATGCAGTTTGAAAAATTCATAGTGTACAATGCTGATTCAGGAATAACTTACTTCTTCACACCCTGCATGAGTTTGTCTTCCTCCTCTACACTCCATTTCTTCTTTTGTCTCCTTCTACCAAATGGTGCAGCATCTCTCTTCCTTAAAGGAGAGACAAACCTTGTATTTGGACTGCATAGATGAGGCCTAGGGGCTTTATCAGGTAAACCCTCAGATGCACCATCCTCGGAGTCATCCCACTACCAAGACAAAGAAAAGATTAGATGCTCAGCAAGTTCGACATGCAACGATAACACGCTGTGCATAGCATTACAATTTCACAATCATGCACAATTAGACAAAATTTCTAAAACAGAAAAGCAACAATAGTCACAGCTTCATCAGTGTTGCATATCTCTTGAAGAATCAATTGGCAACCTAAATGAGCCACTAAAGTTTCCTATTCATCATGCTACAGAACTCAAACTGAATCCTGCCATTCGCAGGGTGGGAGCATACATTGTTAAGAAGGGAGGCAATCCATCATTTCATGTTCCATTTCACTGACACAATAAAAAAATAGTTCAATCAGGGCCTCAAAGGATCTGAGTTACTCATTTCCTATTAGTGTCTGCAAGAAAATGCACAGAACTGCTTCTGATGATAGCTATTCCTAGCAGAGTAATGGGCATACACTTCTTAGAGTTGAATATCATAAAATAAACCCCTTAATTGTGATGCTTCGCCCTTACATTGTGTTAGACACTGAGGGGATTTACACTAGGCACCACTTTGAACATATCCCTTTCTATGATAAGTATCGCAATCAAATTTGATTGATGAGATTATCAATGAAAGTCATTTTCGTGGAATAGATATGCATGATCTTAGATGTTTATTTGTAAAAGCATAATTTGTTGCTTAAAGCAGCTTCAAAACAAATTCAGTCTTGAATTTTTTTCA